>OZ017738.1:318587364-318604864 GCA_963969285.1 Odontomyia ornata | reverse complement strand
ATTGTCGATTCGTGGATCCTCCATGACGACAATGCTCTGTCGCACACCTGCCTGCTCGTCACCGAGCAGTTGGCCAAACAGTCGAGGGCAACGTTGCCACAGCCTCCTTACAGCCCGGATATGGCTCCAGTGGACTTCTTTCTGTTCCCCAAGATCAAGAGACACCTTAAGGGGACGCGGTTCGGGACTCTGGAAAATGTTGAACGTGCTACGACGAGGGCTCTAGACAGCATCGAGGTTGCCAACTTCCGGGGAGCGTTTGGGGATTGAAAAATCCGGTATCAGCGTATTATTGACTCCAATGGGGGCTACTTTGAAGATTCCGAAAGAACCATTGTACAAATTTTGCCAATAAAGAAATTCGTGAGGTCAGTCCGGTTACTTATTATTCAGACACTGTTTGTATATATATATATATATATATATATATATATATATATATATATATATATATATATATCAATATATGCATATTTATATATGTATATGAATACACACATATGTGTGTATTCATATACATGTATAAATATGCATATATTTATATATATATATATAAACATATACATATATATATATATATATATATATATATATATATATGTATGTATATATAGATATATATATATATATATATATATATATATATGTATGTATATATATATATATATATATATATATATATATATATGTATATATATATATATATAGATATATGTATATATACAAACAAAAGTATATAACATATACATATATAGATATATATATATATATATATATATATATATATATATATATATATATATATATATATATATATATATATATATATATATATATATATATATATATATATATAGGGTGATTCATAACAAGTGTACACATTTTTGTCGAAAACAAGTTGGGTAAACAGAACTTCGTTCATGTCAGAAAGGTTTTGTATTCAATTTACGAAATGCAGACACCAGATCGAATCAAATCAAGATACATGTCAAAGACGATTTTATTGGAGAAAATATGAAATACGAAGATCATACTATTATTAACAAAGTTGAATGAATTTCGACTTCTGAGGTTTTTGTTACTGTTATACTCATAAATATCTCCCTAGATAATTATTTCAGATGTCCATTCGCGAGGGAGGAAACACATTTTTCATGTATTTCCCCCTGTGCCCCCACTGAAGCAAAAACTGACAGTTTAAGAACTGTTTTGAAATATTCCCATGAAAACGTTCATTTCATACTCATATCGGCTACCTTTGATGAATTTTTTTTTCAGGGGCTATTCTCCTGTACTGTTATCATCGATTCATGGCGATTTTTTTCGAATTCTAGAATGGTTACAAAACCCTTTTGCTAGGAGCTCTCCCGCCTCCTTGACTTGTTTCACATATGAGCATTAATTGTAGGTACTCATCTTCAGTCATTCATTAAATTGAATCAAGTGTTCAAAGCATGCACCTTAAACGTTGAATTTGGGAAAAAATAACTCAAAATTATTCAACCTTCGCTTTTAAAACAGCCACTATTTTGTTTTACGATTACTGATACCACTAGCTGAACCGATTCTCAAAGATTCACATGACACCTATCATTCCTGAAACCTTCATGCAAATCGTAGCAAAACTGTAGTGTCTGAGTCGGTAAAAAGCGCATGTTGTTCCATAGCCATATGTTGCCATAGTAATACATGCAGCGCATATTGTTCCATAGTAATACAGGAAAATTCAAACCGGTATAACTTCGCTAAATATGATTCAATCTTTATGAAACTTTCAGGATAGATCAATCTTATAAATAGTCATCTGTGTACTGAATTTAATTGAATTTAAGGGTATCGTGAAGATTTTATTCAAGAAAACATAAAATCGATAATTCATACTATTACTAACAAAGTTGAATGAATTGCGAATTCTCACGTATTTGTTGTTGTTGTACTCACCAAGCCCTAAATTCCTGATTTTTTCAGATTTTTCGGATCACAGGTGTCCAATCGCCAGGGGGATCGGGGACACAAATTTTTCGTGTATTTCCCCTCCCTGTGCGCCCTCGAAGCAAACTTTGCCAAACTAAGACCTGTTTTGAAAAGTTCTCATCAAGACCTTTCATTTGATACCCATATCGGCTACTTTCAATGAAATTTTTTTTCCGGGGGTCTCTCCCCTGTATGGGGAGACCCCCCTTAAATACCTTATTAAAATTTTTTGTAGTTGAACTTTGAAGAGAACACCAGTTTACACCTACATACAAAATTTGATGTTTCTAGCTTAAGTAGTTTCCGAGAAAAACTGCTGTGACACACGGACGGACGGACGGACAGACAGATGGACAGACTGGTCGCGAAACTAGTAGGGTCCGTCCGTCCATCCGTGTGTCACAGCAGTTTTTCTCGGAAACTACTTAAGCTAGAAACATCAAATTTTGTATGTAGGTGTAAACTGGTGTTCTCTTCAAAGTTCAACTACAAAAAATTTTAATAAGGTATTTAAGGGGGGTCTCCCCATACAGGCTTTGTAACCATTCTAGGATTCGAAAAAAATCGCCATGAATCGATGATAACAGTACAGGAGAATAGCCCCTGAAAAAAAAAATTCATCAAAGGTAGCCGATATGAGTATGAAATGAACGTTTTCATGGGAATATTTCAAAACAGTTCTTAAACTGTCAGTTTTTGCTTCAGTGGGGGCACAGGGGGAAATACATGAAAAATGTGTTTCCTCCCTCGCGAATGGACATCTGAAATAATTATCAAGGGAGATATTTATGAGTATAACAGTAACAAAAACCTCAGAAGTCGAAATTCGTTCAACTTTGTTAATAATAGTATGATCTTCGTATTTCATATTTTCTCCAATAAAATCGTCTTTGACATGTTTCTTGATTTGATTCGATCTGGTGACTGCATTTTGTAAATTGAATACAAAACCCTTCTGACATGAGCGTAGGTCTGTTTACCCAACTTGTTTCTTTTATATTTAAATTAGAAACCTTATCTGATTTTGATGTTGTTTACACTCCCAATCAATATTGACAGACGTTTCTGACATCTGATTGTCAACAATTACTGAAGATCATGGTGATGATTTTATCAGAAATGATATATTGTGAATTTGGAGTTACGATATTGTCAGTTTTAAGTTCACTGATAGCGAATTAGAAAGTACCGAATTCCTTTGTTTTAAGAATTGCGGTACAGCGAAAAATCTGTACATATTATCTCATTAGTTTTCTGAATATGAATGTGAACGGTCGAAAAGTAAATTTAAAGATAAATTCAAAGTGAAATCAATAAGTTTGTAGTTGAATTTAAATGAGAAAGTAATAAGTTTGTGATTGAATTTAAATTAGAAAATAATAAGATGAAATAAATAGTAGTTTCGTTATTTCAATTCAAAAAGTGGTTATATCCGGAACATTTTTGGTCCGTCGAGACGGATATAAGAATTCGTATAGATAATTGAATCCGGTACCAATTAATTATTCGATGTGGTAAAATTGAATATAGTGACAGTTTCTTTAGTGGTATTATTTAAATTCCGGGCCGCGCGGTGAATTAAATCCAAGACATTTGGTTAACGGCAAGGAAACCTGGTAAGTCCTTTTCCATTTTTCTTATTTATCCTTTGTTTGAAAAGATTCATAGTGCTCTGCGTCAAAGAGACGAAAATATAAACTTTTATTTTCCATTTTTTTTATATGACATAACTGTTTGAGATTTTCTCAATTCTGGGCGTTAAAAGACGCCAAGCAAACTTTGTTTGCAGTGTTTGGGCATAAATGTGATAACTGTTGATTGCTTCAACTTTAATTTTGAGCAGTTGGTGTTAAGAAACGCACGAATTAAACTGTTCGAAGTGTTTGACGTAGTATTTAAGCACTTACATAAGCAACATCAACCGTTTGAATAATAGTGACCGAATATTGACAATAGAAGATAGCATATTACAGGTTAAATTCGGTCATCACAGACAAAGAAATTGTAAGCCGAACGCAATCTGCCAACTTGAACACGTACTCTTCCTAGTACAGTATTTTAAAACTACGGCAGACTGAAAAAATGGAACGTTTAGTTGCGCAACAAGACGTACTAAACGAGCAAATACATAAAATGTACAATAATTTCCGAAAGGACTCCAAAGCCCGTAAAACGTTGGCGTACGTCAATAAGTTAATACAACGGGTACAAGAGGTCCGTCAATCATTTATTCAAACTCATGATCAAAAATTCGCATTGGTTCAAGGGAAGGAAGATTTGACACTGGAATATTTTACGAAGAATGTGTATGTTACCTTTGAAGAGTTCAATTTGAATTTCGAAACGGAGTTGGAGGAATTGCGTATAGAACATGAATCGCAAGGAATGCAAGGCAATCAGAATACACAAAATCAACCCTCGAAGGCTTCAGAAGAGACAGATGTTCGACTCCCGAGAATAAATTTACCCTAATTCAGTGGAGGATACAGTGATTGCACAGCATTCAAGGACTTATTCACATCGTTAATTCATGACAAAACAAACATTGCCAAAGTGAAAAAGCTGCACTATTTGAAATGTAGTCTTGCAGGAGAAGCCGAGCAGCTACTGAAACATTATTCAGTTACCGATAACAATTACGACTCGGCATGGAAGCTTCTACTATAACGATACGATGACAAACAGGTCCTCCTGAACGTGCAGCTGAAAAGGTTACAACGCTAATGAATCTGCTTCGTCAATAAAGCTACTACTGGATAGAACGCTTGATTGTGTTCAAGCAATAAACAACTTAAAAATTGACGATAAGTGGGATGCGATGTTGATTCATCTCACCACACAACGTTTGGCAACTGATTCACGCCAATTGTGGGAACAACAGCAAGCCTCTCTTCCTGAACCACCGTCATTTCAAAAGCTGAAGGATTTCATGCAATCTCCTTTCAGAGCGTTGTAGGCTGCTGGAGTGGATAAACAAAGACCAAACAGAACTGTTCATAATGTATTGATAAGTAAGACCAGTCAATGATTGAATTGTATCCTCTGCAAGGGTTCACATCATCTCAGACAATGTACAGAGTTTCAACAAACTAGTCACTCAATAAAATTTGATAGTTAAAAGGAATGGCTTATGTCTGAATTGTTTGGAAAAGGGACACTTGGTTGGGCAATGCCCTAGCAAAACTAGATGCTTTTGCTGCTTCACAGGTCTGAAATGACAAACAATACCGACGTCAGCCATTGAACATACATGTCACCTAGGTACGAAACTCAGGGATCGAGTTCTGGAATTTTCAATGAGCAACAACGAATGGCAGCACCTAATGAACAACCCACAATGGCATTTACACAAAGCACACAATCACAGATGTTGGATGTGTCCGGAAACCTCTTATCGAATAAATCACCAACAGCCGCTATAATGGACACTCCGATTTTGGACAATATGCAAACGATATTATTAGCGACAGCTTTAGTGAATAAAGAGACTTCAAATGGAGACATGACACTCCGTGCTTTACTAGATCAAGGGTCACAAACGTCAATCATTTCGGAATGCGCAGCCCAAAGATTAGGGCTTAAACGAAGATCCACAAACACCACTAAAGCAGGCATTGGGAAATCAAAAGGTATTTCGTCAAATTGAAAATTGAGAATGAAGTTATACCTCAGAAAAAACGAACATTTGACTATAGAGGCTATCGTCTTAAATAAATTGACTAACTTTATTCCATCACAGACTATTTCTACGTCCATTAGAAAACAAATTGAGCACCTAGACCTCGCTGATCCTCACTTTGATAGACCCAGCAAAATTGATCTGCTATTAGGAGCAGACATTTATGCACAAGTAATCCTTGGAGGTATTAGAAATTTGAAACAAGGGCCAGTCTTCCAATTTACCAAATTGGGCTGGATAATATCTGGGAAAGTTGACATAGGCGACACCCAAATATTACATACATTTGCAATTGAACCAAACCGAAACTTAGAAATCAGCGAAGAATTGAAAAGATTTTGGGAAATTGAAGAAGTCGGAACAAGCCGAGTCATGACACAGGAAGAAGAGGCTTGCGAGCAACACTATCGAACTCACGTACAAAGGGAGTTAAACGGACGATATCCAGTCCGATTACCTTTCAAAAATATGGATTGCCAGCATCAGTTAGGAACCTCTAGAACAAGTGCAGTAATAAGCCTATTGAAATTAGAAAAACGTTTTGCCGTGAACAAAGAACTTTATGCAGAATACTCAAACGTAATCCAGGAATACATCAACTTGGGCCACATGAAGGAATTTCCTTATTGTGAAGAGTCAGTTTTCGAAGCTGGAAGGAAAATTACCGCAGCCAATTTTCTTCCACATCACGCTGTATATAAAGAAAGTACCTCAACCAAATTACGCGTAGTGTTAGACGCGTCGAGGAAAACGTGTTCTGGAGTGTCGCTCAACGATATTTTGTTGACTGGACCATCTATTCAAAAGAGCATGACGTCAATCATCATCCGATGGAGGTTGAAGCAGTTTGCAATGATGGCTGACATCACAAAGATGTATAGACAGGTGAACATGCATCCTCAAAATGCGAAATTTCAAAAGATTGTCTGGAGGTCTCAACCGAATGAACCAATTAAAGACTACTGCCTCACAACAGTGACTTTTGGAACCACGTCTGCCCCGTTTCCTGCAATACGCACGCTAAACCAACTGGCGATGGACGGAAAAGAAAAATTTCCTGTTGCTTGCGAATCGATACTAAACGAATTTTATGTGGATGATTTGCTATCCGGAGGACACAGTCTACAAGAATATATCATCAAAAGAAATCAATTGACTGAACTACTGAGCTCTGGTGGTTTGCAATTACGAAAATGCATAGCAAATAACAAACAATTTTTGCAAGGAGTCCCAACGCAGGATATAGAGATGAAGGAAGCAATCGACTTCGATATGGATCAAGGTTACAAATTGTTAGGAGTTATGTGGTTTCCATTGACGGGTTACTTCACGTATCGACTGAAGAAGCATGAACAACTAACAACGTACATAAAACGCGCTATTCTATCAGAAGTAGCACGTCTATATGATCCGCTAGGCTGGATAGCACGTATCATAAAAGTGGCGAAAATATTACTTCAAAGTCTTTGGTTGTCTGGGCAAGACTGGGACGACCCAATACCAAGTCATCTAAACACAGAATGGATTACTTTGTGGAAGCAGCTACCTGCAATTGAACATATGAAAATAACAAGATGGGTGACATATCAACCAGACGCACTTGTATCTCTCCATGGATTCTGTGACACTTCTCAAAGGGCTTACGCGGCTGCAGTTTACTTAGTCACACAGTCAGGTCCAATGATCACCTCTCATCTTCTTGCAGCCAAAACCAAGGTGACACCAGTAAAACCAGTGACTCTTCCCCGTTTAGAGTTATGTGGAGCAGTATTATTGTCTCGGTTAGTAAAGGAAGTAACAATGGCATTAGAATCTTAAAAGATGTCCACCTGGTTATGGACCGACTCGGAGATCGTTTTAGCTTGGTTGAGAGGTCATCCCACCCGATGGTCTATCTTCGTCAGCAATAGAATGGCTTACATTGTTGAAAACGTTGGCAACGTGCCGTGGCGTCATGTGCCGTCAAAATACAATCCAGCTGATGTAGCTTCGAGGGGAATTAAACCCGACCAGCTGGTCAATAATAAACTATGGTAGCACGGACCAAGCTGGTTAACTGCACCGATCGATGATTGGCCTGAAAATAAAGATAAACCATCAACTGATATCGAACAACGTAAACGTACGATGGTTAATATTGGAATAATAAAGGACAATTTTTTGGATGATCTATTGAAAAAATACTCGACACTAACAAGGTTAATAAGAATCACCGCTTTTTGTTTTCGTGCGATTAAACCGAAATTGAATCGACTAACCTCTCAAACATATCTCACTAGCGATGAACTAAAACATGCTAATGGGAGATCTGCCAGAAGCTCGAGTAACTATATCACGCCCGTTCACACACACAGGTATCAATTTCTGTGGCCCATTCAATCTCAAAGATCGCCGTGGAAGAGGATGCAAGATATCAAAGGGCTATGTGGCTATATTTATCCGCCTGGCTGTGAAGACTTTACATATAGAAGTCGTTAATGATCTTTCTACACCAACATTTCTAGCAACGCTGCACAGATTCATGACAAGAAGAGGAGTTTGCAAACACATTTATATAAATAAATGCTGATGCGGCTGAAACCTTAGCAAATGATGGAGTAAAATGGCATTTCAATCCACCAGCTTCCCCTCATTTTGGTGGGCTCTGGGAAGCCAGAGTGCGTTCAATTAAATTGCACTTACGTCGAATAGTAGGCAATGTATCTTGAACGTATGAAGAGCTTTGTACAGTGTTAGTTAAAATAGAAGCTTGTCTTAACTCTCGTCCTTTATGCCCTCTAACTGACGACCCTAGCGTTATCACTGCATTGACTTTAGCCCATTTTCTCATCGGTGATATTATGGGAGTACCACCTGAAAGGGAATTCGAAATGGCCAATATCAATCACTAAGACCGATGGCAACTGACTCAAAAACTTACCAAAGATTTTTGGAAGCGATGGCAGAAGGAATACTTGAGTCCTCTCCAACGTCGGCCGAAATGGTTAATTAAAGAAACCAACGTGAAAGTTGGTGATTCATGCATCTTAAACGATGAGAAGCTGCCATCCTATCCATGGCCTTTAGCTCGGATCACGCAAGTACATCCGGGTCCCGATGCAATAGTACGCGTTGTTACGGTTTGGACAAATGGCAAAATAAACAAACGATCCATCATAAAAATAGCACTATTGCCTATACAAAGAACGACACCATCACAATATACATCATAGCCAAACATTCCAATTTATCATTTCCTCGTTTCCCAACCTTTCCATCAATTTCCCATGTTTTCAGAACCGACTTGCCGTAACCACTACAAAAATAACCGCAAACTAAAGCGCGATGACAGTGTAGGTGGACGCCCAAGATAAGGTGGGATAACTTCGCGACGCCAATGCATCGAACCACGGATCAAAACTTAAAGAACGCTGAAACCAAACATCCGAGTATATCAAATAATAAAACTATGAAACTAATGCTTACATTTACAGAAACTGCACTTGAGAGTAAACGCTGATGAGAGTTTTCAATAAACTCCTCTTCCGGGGGAGTATGCTTAGAGTTGTCTTCAAATCCAGCGCTGAAACCTAAAACAAAAAAAAGCACTAAGAATCGTTTTTTCTTTTATATTTAAATTAGAAAACTTATCTGAATTTGATGTTGTTTACACTCCCAATCAATATTGACAGACGTTTCTGACATGTGATTGTCAACAATTACTGAAGATCATGGTGATGATTTTATCAGAAATGATATATTGTGAATTTAGAGTTACGATATTGTCAGTTTCAAACTCACTGATAGCGAATTAGAAAGTACTGAATTCCTTTGTTTTAAAAATTGCGGTACAGCGAAAAATCTGTACATATTATCTCATTAGTTTTCTGAATGTGAATGTGAACGGTCGAAAAGTAAATTTAAAGATAAATTCAAAGTAAAATCAATAAGTTTTGTAGTTGAATTAAAATTAGAAAATAATAAGTTTGTGATTGAATTTAAATTAGAAAATAATAAGATGAAATAAACAGTAGTTTTGTTCTTTCAATTCAGAAAGTGTTTATATCCGGAACACATATACATATATAAATATGCATATATTTATATATATGCATATATATATATATATATATATATATATATATATATATATATATATATATATATATATATATATATATATGTATATATATATATATATATATATATATATATATATATGTATATATATATATATATATTTATGTATATAAATATACATATATATATATATATATATATATATATATATATATATGTATATATATAAATATATATATATGGATATATAGATATACATATATATATATATATATATATATATATATATATATATATACATATATATATACATATATATATATATATATATATATATATATATATATATATATATATATATATATTTATATATATATATATATATATATATATATATATATATGCATATATATATATATATATATATATATATATATATATATATATATATATATATATATTATGTATATATATATGTATATATATTTATATATATATATATATATATATATATATATATATATATATATATATATATATATCAAAACTAAATATGAGACCATGACGAAAAAACTTGACAAATTGATGAAAAAACAAAACAAAATGACCACACCAGCGAACAGAACTTTCTATCCACGGACTGTAAACCTATCAGATACGCCTTTTACGACACAAGAAATGGAGCTATTAAATAAGGGACTGAAACACAACTTACATAATACAAACCGCAACAAAGACCTAGAACAACTAATAATCGACACTGAACTAGCCATTAACAAACTGCCGCAGGAACAACAGACACATGCAAGACATACTGCAGTAGACATACTACAAAAAATACGCACTAGCATAAACAAAACGGATTTCCACGAAGACCATAAGATATTAAGACACATTCAGACAAAGCTAACGGATAACCTACTAACAGTGACGAAGGCTGACAAAGGACATACAACGGTGATCCTAAAAACAACGGACTATGTACAAAAAACAATAGACTTCATTAACGCCAACGGCTACAAACTGGTAAACAAAGACCCCACCAATAGGTTCCAAGCGGACTTACGTACCGCCATTATACAATCCCCACTAATTATTCCTCCTAATACTAAGCAACGCTACATAAACCCAAATCCATGCACACCACCCCTTAAAGCACAACCTAAGCTCCACAAACCCAATATTCCTATCCGTCCTGTCGTCAACTACCGCCCAGCTCCTGCATACCAATTAGCACGGTACTTGGCAACGATAATGGCTGATGTCGTGCACCTTGACGACAAATACGCATTAAAGAACAGCCGCGAGCTAGCAAATTCTACCACTTCTTTAAAATTGACTGAAAATTGTCAACTTTTATCATTAGACATCACCAACCTCTATACGTCTATCCCTGTCGATGAAACACTGGCCATACTAAAAGAAAAACTTTCATTCAACAACAGCCGACGATTCACAGATCAAATACTCAATCTCATAAAGACCACAATCAAACAGAACTATTTTAAGTTCAATAGCAACACGTACATTGCCAAAGACGGTCTGGGTATGGGACATCCAATGTCCTCAATAATGTCAGAAATATTCTTACAATCTTTGGAAGAAGTCTTTATACCCAAAGTTGTCAAAAGATTCAATGTAATATTTTACAGACGATATGTGGATGACTGTTTCATTGTTATTGACTCACAAGAAAATAAACAAGACGAACTACTTGCCTATATGAATGAAATTCACCCGAATATAAAGTTCACTATGGAAAAAGAAACAAACGGACAACTCAACTATATGGACCTAACTGTGACACGTGAACAAACACGATTGGACTACAAAATATACAGAAAACCAACCACAACTGATCATACCATACATGAAACATCTAACCACCCCGCACAACATAAGCTAGCAGCGTACAGATCAATGGTGCAGAGGCTTCACTCCATCCCCATGACTCCTACTAACTACTCCAACGAACTAAACAACATTTACAGAATAGCTAATAATAACGGATACAAACAATGCGACGTTGACAAACTAGTCACACAGTACAAACAAAAACAGGAACGCCAACCGACGGAAACTCATAAGAACGACCAACAGTGGGTATCGTTAACATACGTAGGCAAAGAGACATACAAACTATCAAACTTCCTTAGGAAATACAAATTGCAAACTGCATTCAAAACGAACAACAACATTGGAAACAAACTGAAGCCAAAACTGAATGACACATCGATATACGAAGGCAGCGGCATATACAAACTGACATGCAAGGACTGCGACATGGTATATATAGGAAGGACAACACGAAAACTAACGACAAGATACAAAGAGCACCTACGATCTTTCTTATACAACAAGGCAGACTCCAATTATGCGACGCACCTACAAAACCACGCACATGAGCCTGATGCTATGACAAACTCTATGAAATTGCTACACAAACAAAACAAAGGACCGAGACTTGACATCCTAGAAAGGCTTGAAATTTATAAACATAGAAAGACAGACGGTGACATTATCAACGAACAACTTGTTACCAATTCCGACGCAATTTTCTCAGTCCTAGACCACACTCTTAGACGAAAACGGAAACGAGATGAAACAGAACAAACGGACAGCCAACAAGCAAAAAAAACAAAAACATAATATCCCCCTACCTGGTATAATTGAGTAATTAACTTCCTGACCTCATTACCCATCCACTAATTACCCATCCGCTAATCACCCATCCGCTAATTACCCATCCGCTAATTACCTATTCGCTAATTACCCATCCTACGACTATATAAAGTCGCTCCCTTCAACACATCCTTTAGACACTGAAGATGACTCAAAGTAGTCGAAACGCGTCTGCTCACACAACTAAGCAAGGCCCGACGGCTTTTAAAGAAAAAAAAAAAAAAATATATATATATATATATATATATATATATATATATATATATATATATATATATATATATATATATATATATATATATATATATATATATATATATATATATATATATATATATATATATATATATATATATACATATGTATACATATGTATACATATCCATATATAAATATGCATACATTTTATATATATATATATATATATATATATATATATATATATATATATATATATATATATATATACACAGGGTGGTTTTTAACAAACAAAAGCCAAAAGCCAAAAAATTGGATTTTGTAGTAAAAACGTTATTGTCAGTCGAAAGAACAATCTAAGAAACAACTTTTTAAAGATTATCTTGTTCAAATTTTGTCCGCAATTACGCCGTAAATGGTTCATCCTGAGGGTCCAATTTTGGACGACGCGTTCGATTCGTCACGGTCTTTAGCCACACTCTCAATTTCAGTCGCTATATTCTCTTCACTACGTGGTTTTTGTGGTTTCAAATTTGTGGATTGTATTCGCGATATGCACAATATAAGATGCTCTAAGAGCACGAAAAATATTTATCACAGAATGCTGATTTTCATAATACAGCTGAAGAAATTGGATACGTTCTTTCGGTGTAAGTCTTTTCATTATGATTTGTCAAACAATATAGAATAAAAATTACATTACATTTTGGCAGGAGTCACGCGTGATCTGTCAAAAACAGCCAATTGAAAACCAAACCTCATAATGAACTACCCTATATGTATACATACGAGGACGGTCCGATAAGTTTTTAGCCTACAAAAGAAAAACGAAAATTTTGGTAGCCTTTTACGAGGTGCGTTCAAAAGTTAAGGTGACTGTATTTTTAGGTAAAAATATTTATTTTTTCGTCAATATTCATGTTGTCTCCTTCAAAGAAATCAAACCACAGGTGCTAATACTCTTGTCCCAACGCTTTTCCCAATCCTTGAAGCACTTGTCGTAAGCACTTTTCGGTATAGCCTTGAGCCCTTCCACCGATGCAGTGTTTATCCCATCAATCGTTGCGAATTCCCATCCTTTCATAGGTCTCTGCAGTTTTGGGAACAAGAAAAAGTCACATAGGGCCAAATCCGGTAAAAATGGTGGCTGAGGTATGAATGTGGTGTTAGTTTTGGCCAAAGAATTCTTGACCTTTGATCGATTTTTTTCGATAGCAAAAAATCGCTGAGCACGCAACACACTTCTAACCGTTATGCCTCCCACAAACAAACTAAGCATAGTATATAGCCAAAAATATAAATACAGTATATATTTCTTATAACGACGTTGAAGGGACCAGTGAAATTCCGTCGTTATAACCGTAGGTCGCTATATCCAAACATAATAATAATACTCAAATATACTCTTTATTTATGATAGAAATGAGAAAGTTAATTGAATACAACAGAAATGATACATACTAAAGAATGGACACAACAACTTAACTTAGCCAGATTTAATTTTAAGAAAAAAAATCGGTGATCATTGTTTGTTTTTGTGATTTTCGGTTTTCTAAAAAGTGTTGTTCAATTACTTTCTCCAAATGTAGTAAAGCGAAATCTGTTTTAGCCTCTTTTAAATCCTCATTAAATGTAAAAAAATGTTGTACCGTTTGAATCGCTGAAAAAGCATCTTTAGAGGTAGGTGGTTGGAAATCGATAGTTGGATTCATTTCCTCTTCGTCGTTATTTATACCCGACTCCAAATCTTGATTTGAGATAGCTAAAATTTCCTCTACCGTCATGTCCTCCGCCGTTTCAAGTTCTTCATCAATGCTTGGAAAATGTTCCCAACATTCTTGTGATGCCAAGTCATCTACAGCCAAAGCGCAGACCCATTGAGCCAAAGATAGATTATCCTCAACTTCATTTTGATCGTTTTGTAGCCGTCGCCATTCCGCTAAGGGTAGGGAATCATCTTGATCAAAAGAGTTTTCTGTTGCGTTTAAATAAAATCCTGCATGTGCAAAACAATTGGTTATTGTGCGTTGAGAAACACGATCCCAAGCTTTTGAAATCAGAAAAATGGCTTCAAGGATATGCATTTTTTTAGGCACACCATTTTCGTCGATGTCTTTTAAAAGTTTCATAATTTGAACTTTTCTAAAATGTGTTTTCAGTGACTTGATTACGCCTTGATCCAATGGTTGGAGAACTGCCGTAGTATTTGGAGGAAGAAAGACTAATTTTATTGCTTTTAAGTTTTGAATATTCGGGTGAGCGGGACAGTTGTCTAAGAGCAATCAAATTTTCTTTTTTTGTCGAATCAGCTTACTGTCCCATCGCAAAATAATTTTTTCAAATAAGGCTGATGTCATCCAGGCTCTTGGGTTATTTTCATATTCGACAGGTAGTGATTTAACATTTTTAAAACATCGAGGCCGTTTAGCTTTGCCAATAACCACTAGTTTTAATTTTTCCGAGCCAGTCATATTTGCTGTTACAAGAACAGTCACTCTTTCTTTAGAAAGTTTACCTCCGACACACTTTTCTCCTTTAAACTTCATTGTTTTATCAGGCATCATTCTAAAAAACAAACCGGTTTCATCTGTGTTGAATATTTCTTCGTCTTTATATCCTTTTCTTAAATTTGGCCATACTGTTGTTAACCAATCGTTACACATCCCTTCCGGTACATCTGCCGCTTCTTCACTTATTTTGCCAAAAATAATGTTGTGCCTTTTTCTAAACCTTTGGATCCATCCCACTGTGCATTTAAAATCTTTTAATCCAAGTTTTCTTGCAAAATCGTCCGCTTTTGCTTGCAAAATAGGACCGCTGATGGGAATATTGCGACTTCTTTGAATTTTGAACCATTCAAATAAAGCGTCGTTTACTCTAGATTGTTTACAAGACCTAACATTTTTTAATTTTAATGATTTAGAGCTATTTTCATATACACTCTGTATTTTATCGCGATTTTTCCACATCGTGGAAATTGTTGAATGTGCCACCTAAGATGAAATAACATGCATATACAGTGTTTTTACTAACTGCATATTTATTTAGAACTTACATCAAATTCTTTGGCAATGCAGAAATTTGACTCTCCAGCTTCCAGACGCCAAATAATTGCTGCTTTTTCAGCGATTGTGAACGCCTTTCTTTTTGCCATGTCGACCTTCGTTAAGCTGTTTAAATATTGGACCTTTTATAGGAAACTAAGAAATCAACTTCCACTAAACAAAACACTGAACTGACTGTTTATGCTCTGTCGCGTTTGTTTTCATACCCCGGTGATTCCCCTTATTCGATAATTCCTTTGAGTAATCTTACTGTATTCGTGAGTCCGTCGTTATAAGGCTCAAATTTAACCAGTTCATCTTTCAATTTCCCGTCGCTATATTAGTTTCGTCGTTATATCCGATGTCGTTATAAACGACAGTTCTTACATACAAAAGTGCTTTTCCCGGCCGGGACTTTTGAAATTCGTCGTAAAAGCCGATATGTCGTTATATCCGATGTCGTTATAAACGATATATACTGTATACGATTGTGGCGAGTGTACCAACATAAGAAAATGAAAAATTGATAATCAAATGAACTATGTCGGCGAAATTTGAAAAGTTACCTTACTTTTTGTACACACCCCGTATTTCCCAACATAACCTCCTCTTAGCTTGATACACTTGACCCAGTGGTGCTTCAATTTATTTAATCGCGTCTTAAAAAATACGTTTGCCCGGGGTCTGGAAGGTAGACCTCCGTGGCAGTGATGGCCTCCTAATTCGACTCAAATTTCTGCCTGGCGAGTACTTTTTCAAGTTTGGAAACAATAGCAAGCGTTTAAAACAAAAAGACAACCGACTTTGAAATGCCCTTAAAAGGATGAAATAAAATTTTATGAAAGCGGTGCCATGTAAAGTTTTCCCCGTTTCTTTTGTGATAGTGATTGTGTGATAAAACAGGAAAATCGATTTGGCTTTCTTGTTTTCCAAAAGTTTATATATTTCACCCTTTACAGTGCCAATTTTTTTCATTTCAAATTTTTTTAAATTGAATTTCATGAGTGCATTGTACAATGTATGTATATTAAAATTTAATTTCTTGACTGCGATGAAAAACTCACTACTGTTCAAATTTGCAGTGCGCATAGGAATTGAATTTATTTATGATAAATTTAATACTCAACGTCTACCTTGAATTTAGGTCTCATAAAAATTCAATCAAAATTGTAGCTTTAAGAAGTTTTCAAATTTGGAACGGTGTCCACCATTTCAATATTCTGACCTGACCCTGAAGTTTTTTTTATATTGAAAATTTTCCGACCTTCAAGCGGCCGTAATTTTCCTTCAGATGGTACAACTTTGGATTTTTTATTGCGAGCTGAACTTTTGTATTAATTTTCTTGCAAATTGGAGCTATACTTTGGTTAGAAGAGAAATCACGGGCTTTCATATAAAACAGCCGCCATTTTATTTTCGCTCAGCCTATTTGAATGAATAACAAAACAAGCCAAAATATTTAATTTATGAAAATTTGACAAAAATCGAAGCAGAATAGCGATATCCAGGCATAAATTTCGTTATATCTAATATGCAACTATATGCATAAATATATATATATATATATATATATATATATATATATATATATATATATATATATTTATATATATATATATATATATATATATATATATATATATATATATATGCACACATATACAAAGTGACAACGATGTACCCGGAAATTGTAATTTAAATTCCTCGGGTAAATGATATGAGCATGATCTGTCAACCAGTTTGTTTATAGCAGCTGCTTAAGTCGGTACACTTCAATAGTGCGTTACAATTTTTGTGATTTTATGATTTTTTTTTATTGTGACCGAATTTAAAGCCAAAAACGCAATAAATGCCATCGATCAAC
>OZ017738.1:318494864-318582364 GCA_963969285.1 Odontomyia ornata | reverse complement strand
AAAATCAACGGGCTGCGTACAAAAAACAACAGGCTTCATTAATACCAACGGATTTAAACTAACGAATAAAGACCCCACTAATATGTTGCAAGTGGACTTACGTACTACAATTATAAAATGCTCACGAATCATTCCTTCTAATACTAAGCACCACTACATCAACCTGAATTCATCCACACCAAACTTTAAAGCACAAGCTAAGCTCCATAAACCCAATATCCCTATCAATTACCGCCCTACTCTTGTATTAGAACAACCACGGTACCAAGCAACGATACTGGCTGATATCATGCACCTTGATGACAAAAACACATTAAGGAACAGCCGCGATCTAACGAACTCAACCACGTTTCAAAAGTTGACTGACACTTGTCGACTTTTATCTCTAAGCATCACCAATCGGCATATCTCTATACCCGCGATAAAACACTGACCACCATCATCAGCATCTATGGTGCGACAGCGTAAGCCGGGCCTTGGCCTCCAGAGTTGTCTTTCTTCAATCATCATGGTGCCGCGACCTTGTCTGCTAGCTCTTTACTGCCGACAAGGATTTGCTGACAGCTTCTACCGTGTTTTCCTATAGAGTTATTGGTTTTCTCCTGGACGTCTACCATATGCTCCACCCTTTAATGTTCTTTTGGGTTGCCGGTTTCCTTTCATTCTTTCGACATGGCCCACTCATTACAATTTACATAAATTTATGCAAGAGGAAACAGGCAGATCATCTAATATTTCATATAACTCATCGTTGTTACGCCGGCTCTACTCTTTTCCTTGTCTCACTGGGCCGTAGAGTTACCGGTGTACTTTACATTCAAATATGTCTACTGCCTTTTCAAACTCGCTTCTGAGCAAACACTGACCATGCTGAAAGAAAAACTTTCATTCAACAAGAGCCACCGATTCACAAATCAACTATTTAATCTCATAAAGATCTGAATCAAGTAGAATGGTTTTAAGTTAAATAACGTATATATTGCCAACGATATTTTGGATATGGGACGCCAAATGTCATCAATAATATCAAAAATATTCTTATAGTCTCTGGAAGAAGTCTTTATACCCAAAATTGTCGAGATGTTCAATATAATATTCTACAAACGATATATGGATGACTGTTTAATAATTATTGACTCACAAGAAAATGAAAAAAATGAACTACTTACCCATATGAAAAAAAAGCACCTGAATATAAATTTCTCAATTAAATGGACTTAAGTGTGGGAAGAAACACGATTAGACTACAAAATATCCACAAAACCAACTACAACTTATCATACCATACACATAACTCTAATTACCCCGTACAATATAAACTACCAGCATACAGATCAATGGCGGAGAGGCTGCACTACATCCCTATGGCTGCCACTAACTACTCCGATTAACTTAACAACATTTACAATATAGCAAGGAATAACGGATACAAACAACGTGACATTGACAAGCTCATTAAACCCCACAAACAATAGCAGGAACGCTTACCGACTGAAACGTGCAAGGACGAACAACAGCAAAATTCGTTGACATACGTAGGCAATGAGATATACAAACAAAACAACATCCTTAAGAAACAGAAACTGCATTCAAAACTAACCACAGCACTGGAAACAAACTGAAACCAAAACCAAATGACACATTCATATACGATAACAGCGGCATATACCAATTGACATGCAAGCACTGCAACATGGTATCTATAGGAAAGACCACACAAAAACTAACGACAAGGTACAAAGAGCACTTACGCTACTTTTCATCCAACTACGCACACAAGACTGCCGCCATGATGCCATTGTTAACAAACAAAGCAAAGACTTTATATACCAGAACGACTTGAAATATACAAACATAGAAAAACACACTGTAACATTATCAACGAAAAACTTATTACCAATTCCGAACTATTTTTCTCAGTACCAGACCACACCCTCCAAATGAAAACGGAAGCAGCACGAACCATAACAAACGGACATTCAACAACTTAAAAAACGAAAACATAATATCCCTCTACCTGACGTAGTTTAGCAACGACCTGCTTGACCCATCCTACACCTTAAACAAAGTTATGTCCCTACAAACGTCCTTCAGACACTGAAGACGATTCAAAGAAGTCGAAATGCGTCTGCTCAAACAATAAAGCCAGGCCCTATGGCGTTTTAAGAAAAAAAACACATATAATATATATATATATATATATATATATATATATATATATATATATATATATATATATATATATATATATATATAGTGAAATGTAACGTGAAAACTGTTAGAAAAAAAAAGTAATAAACATATAATAAAAATATGCCACGAAGCTTACATTTAAAAATTAATGCAGTGACCACGTTGGAGCTAGAGGAAGAAGCAAAAACACCAAAATCAAAGGACCCAAACAATGCGATGATGCAAATATTGGTGCTGATGCAGCAAGAGCAGCGAGAATAGTCATCCAGTCTAACTGCGAGGCTAGACCAGAAGCTGGACCAACATCACATAGAAGGTGGAGAAACAGTCAACTGATTTGAAGGCAGATTTGCAACAGCAGCCAAACAAAATAAATGCGGAGCTAGGTAGTCTGACCAACCAAATTAAATACCTTGAGGAAAAGGTATACCAGGTTGAGGAGAAGATCAGCCAGGTCACGGAGAGAATCAACTATAAGATGGAAAAAATGAAAAAGGAATTGAGAGCGACGAAGGCAGTAGTAACCACCTCCTCAGCCCCGCAGCGCAAAGCATACCCGGAAATGTGAAAGCGCCAATATTCGACGGGCAAAAGGTCAAGGACAAATCACTGGAATGAGCAGGAGCGGCCAACTGCGTTAATTCTTGCTCTAAGAGGCCCAGCTGCCGAGCTTTTGTAGACTATCCCCGTTGAGTTGCACTCAAACTCGGCTGCCATAATGAATGCGCTTGATATGTGTTATCGAGACGATCATCTGAAGCAGATTTATTAGTCACAGCTACAATATTGGATGCAGAAGTCCTACAGAAGCTAGCCAAGATTTTCTCACTATGGAGAGCTACAGGAGATACTGCACCTGTTAATATACAGTTGGGAGAGCTTTCTTTCCGACATAATTTTCTGGTCACGAACATTATGGATGACTGCATTCCCGGAATGAATTTTCTGCGAGCGCATGGAATCCCGTTGGATTTAGGTAAACGGGTGTTGAAATGGTGGAATATTGAAGTGATGATGGAGGATCCCAGCGTTCGAATTCCCACGATATGTAGTATGTGTCGACACTGATGTACCAAAATCTTCCGAGAGCATTGTATGGGCCAGGCTTGATGGTGACTCTAGAGACCACTGATCTCATCTGATAGAGCCAACGAAGGCTTCAGCATTGCGCAGTTTGATTTTAGGACGAAGCTTTGTAAGATCTATAAGGAACGGATAAGTTCCAGTAAGAGTCCTTAACACAACAGACTCAACCACAAGCATCAAAGCGGGAAAAGTCATTGGCAGCTGCTAGCTCGTTTCCACCATCACCTCATTGAAAGCTACTCACGACCATAATTGGAAAAAGAAGCAAGACAGAGACAAAGCCCATGAATTCACCTCCACTATATTGAAGCCGGTCAAATTGCCATTGCAGCTATTTAAGCAAGCCTCTGATCTGGTGATCAAGTACAGTGATATCTTCTCAACAAACCCGGATTACTAAGGCCGAACGAGTATGGTAGCTGACGTCATAGATCACAGTTAGACGAGCTGATTTAACAAGCACCGAAACGTCTCCCTATAGCCAAACAAGGAGAAGTGAGGGCACTGATCTCGGACATGTTAAAACAAGGCATTATCGAGCCTTCTGTAAGCCCATGGGCCGTGCCAGTAGTTCTAGTGAGGAAAAAGATTGGTAGAACTTGTATCTATGTCAACTATATGCAGCTTAATGACGTTACTAAGAGAGATAGTTACCCGCTTCCACGCACTGACAACATCATGGACATCTTATCCGACGCAAAATGGTTTTCTACACTCGATCTCAAGAGTGGCTACTTTCAGGTAGAAGTCAACAAGGAGGACCGAGAGAAGACCGCGTTTTCAGTTGGGACTGGACTATGGCAATTTGTGGTGACGCCATTTGGGCTTTGCAACGCTCCAGCCACCTTCGTGCTACAAGGCCTAACCTGGAAGACCTACTTGGTGTATCTAGGTGATATCATTGTTATCGGAAGAACGGGCAAAGAGCACGTGCCGAACTTGGAAGAGGTGCTCTCGCGATTGTGACAGGCGAATCTTAATCTTAGTCCTGATAGTGTACCCTTTCTTCAGCTGAAGTGAAATACCCGGGACACGTTGTATCTACAGAAGGGGTGAAAATAGACACTTAGAAAATTGAAGCCGTGAAAAACTGGCCAACACCAAACAACAAGCGCCAACTACGAAGTTTTCTGGGCCTGAGGACCAACTATCGAAGATTCGTCAAAGACTTTGCCAAAATAGCTAAGTGTGTTCATCAGCTAACCGAGAAAACTCGTCCGTATGTCTGGAATGAACAATTCCGGGTAGCCTTTGAGACCTTGTAAGAGAAGCTGTGCGAATCACCCGTGCTGGCATATCTAAAACCCAGGAAAATGTTTGTACTTGACACCGATGCGAGCAACGGCGGTATTGGAGCTGTACTCTCTCAGCAGATTGATGGCGAAGAGAGAGTCCTCTCGTATTACAGTAGAGTTTTCTCAAAAATTGAGAGGAACTACTGCGTGACTACGAAAGAGCTTTGGCTATAATATAGGCCACCAAGCAGTTTTACAAGTATCCAGATGACCAGAAATTTGTTCTTCAAATAGACCATGCATCGCTGAGAAGGCTGCTTAGCTTCGAAAGCCCTGAGGGACAAGTTGCAAGATGGATCGAAAGATTACAGTCATACGACTGCGAAATTGTTCATCGGAAGGGCGGAGTTCATGGAAATGCTGACACCCTATCTTGTCGTCCATGTCCACCGAACTGCAAGCATTGAAGGCGGATTAAGGAAAAGGAGCCGACCGTTGATCTGCGAGTAATAACGGCCAAATTCGATGAAGGTCGGTCATTGGAGGAGATTCAAAACGCCCAGCTAGCATGAAGACATCGGACCATTACTCGTGTGATAACAGACAACCGGGTGACCTGACTGGAAGGATGTTTCAATGCATGGCGCCTCCCTGAAACAATGGAACTCCCTTTAGGCGGAAGGTAGCGTACTCAAGCGGAAATGGGAAATGGCGAATGGCAGCTCCTATAGGATGCAAACTATACTTCCCGAAATCCGATGTGTTTACGGAAATGCACGAAGTATCCTCGGGAGGCCACCTTGGTGTTAACAAAACCTTAGCGGAATCACGGAAAAGGGTTTCTGGCTCCACGCTCAAGAAGATGTAGAGGGCTGTTGTGGAAGTTGCACAATTCGCACCTCCGTCAAAGGTCCAAAGCGACGACTGAGAAAACAAATGCAAACCTTAACCGTAGGAGTTCTGTTTGAAAGGATTGCTGTTGACATCGCAGGACCCTTTCCTGAATTTTTATGGGGAAATCGATACGCGCTGGTTGTGGCCAATCATTACAGCAAGTGGCCCAAGGTCTACCACATTCCCAACCAGGAAGCAACTACTGCAGCCGAAGAGCTAGTGTTGAATTGGGTGAGTATGTATGGCGTACATTGTGAACTTCATTCGGATCAAGGCCGAAACTTTGAGTCACTAGTTTTTGGCAAAATGTGCAAGCTGCTAGGAGTACGGAAAACAAGGCCAACACTGCAGCATCCCCGATCCGATGGAATGATCAAACGTTTCAACGGCGCACTCAATAAACACCTGAACAAGATGGTTGACGAGAACCAGAGGAACTGGGACCGGCACATCCCATAGTTCTTGCTGGCGTATAGAGCTGCCAAACATGCATCGACGAGCAACGCACCAACGTAAGTAATTTTTGGAAAGACTATACGTCTGCCGGCTGATATCAAGTTCGAAACGCTCCCGAAGAAACCCTAAATGGTCTAGGAGTACGCAAGTGAGCTAAGGTAGCAGTTGGACCAGATACATCACGAGTGCAAAAACACCTTGAATTGGTCAGTAGCCAGGTATTATCTGAAGGCAAATTCTACCAGCTTCGAGCAAGATAACTTGGGTTGGCTATACAACCCACAACGGCGGAAGGGTAAGTGAGAGCGACCATACCAAGTAACAGAGTCAATCAACGACGTCGTATATCGCATATTACATGTCCAGACAATTCTGTGAACTACTGTCACTATAGTTGTCGCAACTGTTAATAACATCATGATCAACATTAATTGAAAAGAAGCAATCAAGAAGAGAAGACGAATGACGTCAAAAGCATGTACTCGAAAGCACTAGAATGGACCAAGTAGATCCATGGTTAATATCTGAAGATAAGCAAGTGACGTCACAGCGCTTATTCAGAATTTCTCGGAAACTCCAGGTGGTTCTCGTCAGAATATTCGCCAATATATGAGAAATGGATTGAATGACTAGAGACCCTTTATAAAGCCAAGCTAAATGAATGGGGGATATAGTAGTAGTAAAAACTGCGATTGTTACATAAAACTGTGATAGTGAAACTGCAATAAGAGTAGAGCGCGAATTGAAGGCGATATACAGTGGATTGACAGTGAAGAGCGAGGATAAGATTTCCATGATATATTGGATAATCCAAAAAATATTGAACCTTTTTTGTCACTAGATAGTGTCCGTTTTCATACATCGGGCAACACTAATTAAATTGAGTCAAACTGACATGCATTTGAAAGGTGACATTCCAATCTACAATTTTCATACGGACAGTTTTATATTTCGCTATTCATGTCAAAAGTTGTATTCATTTAAAAATGAGTGAAATTTCTGAAAAAAATCGTTCTATTTTATAATATCACTACGATCAAGGTTAAAATGCATCGCAGTTAAAATACTTTGTCTACGGTCAAGATACTTTGTCAAAAGCCACAGCCAAGAGATGGTTCGCTCGTGTTCGTTCTGGAAATTTTGAAGTCAAAGATGCACCTCGCTCACGTCGACCAATCACTGAAAAAGCCGATGAAATCCCATTAAAACTGAAGAAGACTGACACATAAGCAACCATGACATTACTACAGAACTGAATATCCATCATCAAATAGTCTTGAACCATTTGCATAAGGCTGGATACACAAAGAAGCTCGACATTTGGGTGCCGCATGCATTAACACAAAAAAATTTCATCGACTGAATTTCTATTTGCAACCAAATCTAGCCATTTTTGAAGCAAATCATTACGGATGATAAAAAATGGCGAAGATACGAGAATGTCATTCCAAAAAGATCAGGGCCAAAATAAGGGAATCATCACAAACGTCTTCAAAGCCAGAAGCCTTTTTCCACTGATTTGGGAAATATGAATTGTTCATGTTGTACAATATGTCATAATTTCTAATAGCAACCTGAGACAAATATTTTAGTACTATATTGAATATACTGCCAATCAAGCGTAATTGCTTGTTGTTTTTCCTACCAAACATCATACACAAGTCTTTCGGGTACTCTTAAATTCAATGGAATTTGTAAGTCAATGTCGTAAGTGCTTTATTCAATACTAATTGTTATAAGTTTTCAAAGAATATAAAGCAAATTTCAAACATTAAAAATACCAAAACTGAATGACACAAATGGCTATCTAAATTTATACATTATCAATCAAAAACAATAAATCAAAACAAAAACAATATCAAATTCAAATTAATTAAAATTATTACATATTTTATGATTCAGTTGATGAAAAAGGAGTAAAAAACCATAGAACGCTATCCAAAAATTATTTATGACTTCTACACAACAGTGAATTTTTAATCCTACATCTAATATGTTATATCCTAATTTTAATAAAATTCAATAAAAAATCTTATCTTATACTAATACAAGTCTAACACAATATGCCTAACCTAATCGTTCAACCTTAACTTTAAGCCTAATATAATAAACTTAACATATGCCTATCTTAAATTTTGAAATCTATCCCTTATTTCTAGCATAACAGATAACAATAACAACACTAAATGTAGGTATGATGAGCTGAAACTCAAAAAACTAAGTAACGAAAAACACAAAATCAGAAAATAAACGCGAAAAATTTAGGCATTGTCATTTAGTCACCAATACCTAGATTACAAATGAGTATCTCCATTGGAATTTTTAGTCTCCTGAACTCAGATTGGGGGGATCTTTTATCTTCTTATCGGTGGCCCGTCTATATATGTGATATATGATTGGGACACCGTCAGAATCAGTAACATATCGATTCATGTCCAAATACACCAATGGTTCTAGAATATACCATCTGCAGGGTGGAACGGCAGTAAAATCTGAGGCTTTTCGCTCACAATTACAGATCTTGCAATATGATTCCTTAGAAGTTTTAATACGAAGATGTCGACTCTCATTACTTTAGCAGTTCGGAAAATTTTTCTTTTCTACATATAGTGTTTCCAATCCATCTAAGGCTTTTTGTATAAGCCTGTACATACATGAAAACATTTTCTTTCGAAAATTGTCAATCTTTTCATAGTAATAGCACTCTGCTTGTACCAGATCTCACATCCATATGTCAAAACTGGTCTAACTAGAGCCTTGTAATAGATAACTTTGACCTTTTGATCAATATATCTGGAATGAAAGAGTCGGCCAAGAGCCATGACTACTTTCTGTGCTTCTATGAAATTTGATATTCAACTTATCTTAGAGAAGGTCTTTATAATCTGGAAGTCTCAAAAAATGAATAATATTTACGGAAGTTATACCCATTTGAGTTTTATCTGGTTCAAGTAGCAACAACACATGGTGTTCCAACTTTTTGAAACACTAAAAGTGCAAAATCACAAGATCAACTGATTCTATGTTGCTGGTGTAATCTTCAATAAAAGAGTTCACAAAGTTCAAATTAATAAATACAAATTTTTTTCGCCATCAATCGAGTTTCACCTTTTTATGCTCAACACAGATTATGCTATCAATTTTGGCATTGAGCAGTTCATCATTAATTGTATTAACGAATTGATGCCTGAGAAAATTTTTAACACAGATGACTTTTAACTATTGCTGATAAAAAACATGAGCTTTTTAGACAATAAAGTAGCTGTCGAAACTCCTATCAAGGACTAAATATGAAATCATTGTTCGCAACTAAATGATTATCTACAGAAAAAAACATTACACATAAATTAGATGGCAAAAATAAATTAGATTGTTAAAAACATGCTTAATTAAACGGCTATAACAGGATTACAACTTTCAATTTCTGTCCTGAAAACCGTACATAAAATATTATCCGATCAAAAGCATAACAATTCCAAAAATTGTTTTGCAGCTTTTACGTTCAAGACATGATATAAATCCTGTTCTCAGCGTTATTGCTACCGAAAACTTTTCGTTGAAGAATTCAAATGCTTTCCGAAAAAATTTGTGAAGTTTTCATGAATGCTTTATTATCGGG
Organism: Odontomyia ornata; assembly: GCA_963969285.1. Taxonomy (NCBI): domain Eukaryota; kingdom Metazoa; phylum Arthropoda; class Insecta; order Diptera; family Stratiomyidae; genus Odontomyia; species Odontomyia ornata. Next base: position 318,572,881 of record OZ017738.1, on the reverse strand, counting down.
TCAAATCCGGAACTTTTCTTTTATCGTAGTTCACTTTTATCAATGTTTTACACCTGTCACCCCCATCAGGCGTATCTATTTCCAAAGAAAGAGTATGATATCAGTTTATTGCACTCTCACTAGAAATTTATTCACTTGTCACAAGTTCTCTCTATGTTAGGCCTTTTAAAAGTATTAAAGGATTTAGTAGATTTTGTCACTCATCTAAATCTTCTAAATTTACGGCTTGTAGATAGAAAAAAAAAACTTTCAAATGCCATCAGGTAGACAGAGGTTTAATCCGTTTATATTTTCTTTAGGGCAAGTGCGAATTGTTGATACCTTGTTTAGGGTTTTGTAAAATTATTTTCAAAACCCTACTAAAATCGTTACCTGTCTGTCCGCCCGTCCATCTGCCTGTTTGCCTGTACATCACAGCAAGTTTTCTCACCAACTACGAGTACATAAGCTGCATACACGAAATTTATTAATTGGTCGAAATATTTGCTCTCTTTAAAGTTCCAATACTAAAAAAAATTATAAAATTTCTTTGATGGTCTCAACATATAAGGGGTGACCCTTAACAAAATTATGGTAGCTAATATGTGTATTGAATGAAAGGCCTTGATGAGAAATTTTTAAAATAGATTTTAAACTAGCACACTTGCATCGAATCTGAAAAAAATTATAGAAGTCGACGCTTATGAATACAAAACCAACAAACAGCTCAGAAGTCAAGATTCGATCAACTTTGTTAATAATACAATATTTTACAAATTTTACGCTTTTGTCTATGAAATAAAAAGCAAGTCTTTACCAAAAGACTCGCGTCAAGTTGCAGGTGCGCGTTTTTCTGAAAATCTCAAAACAATCGAGCCATAAACAAAAAAAGTTACAGCCGGTTGAAAATTCAACGATTACAACAACCTCACGTGGTACTGTGGGGGTACACATTTACAAGAGTCCTAGATACTACAGGTATTTAGGAATTTTTTGGAAAATTTTAGAAATAATTTGTATATATTATCATGACCACTCAAAAAATTAAGTGAACACTTTGAAAACAAAATGGCAGTGTATTTAAATATGATTTGCAAGAATTAACCATATTTTATTTTATTTTTTTGATTCAATTTATGGAATCTGTGTACGAGTCTTGTGGTTATTATTCAGAAAACCTTATTTGACAAAGAAATTGGTTTGCAGAACCCTTTTGGTAATAGTACTCTCATGCTACTCGTACTTTGACTTGTTTTAAAACCCCCACTGAATCATTTCGAATTGTTTCTTGTTGCGATTGAAATTTCCGTTTGTTTAACAGGGAGACATTTCTAAGATGGTTAATTTGTTGTTTTATTGAAACTGCAAGTTCAGAGCTATAATAAACCCGTTTGAGGCTATTAAGGGATTCATACCACTATTGTCAATTTATTTATCTTAAAATGTTAACCCATATCGAAATTGCTCGCATACTCATAAGTAATAAATCAGTGAAAATAATTTCTGATGAAATCTACTGCAACAGAGTTCCAGGGCAAACCAACCCCGAGAATATGTACACAGACTGAGTTGTGATAATTTGCGGCTTAGTCCTGGAGAGGAATCTAGTTTACAAGTGTCAATTGACAGATCTCTGTCCGGAAACCGCCACGAGACGTCGAGTGTTGTTAGGTCAGGTGTTGGGCCAAGGAATCAATAGTTGCTTATTTTTAAGCTAATAGTTAGTGCAAGTAAAGTTTAAAGGAGGCTTGCATTCACTCATATTTTAACCATCCTTCTCAACACCAAGCAAAGTTATATATTGTGTATGTTTAGTTCATTTATCGTGCCGTAAAGTTCTGCGCGTAGCCAACCTCAATTTGATTTCTTTTTCAAGCTTGATTTGAGAGAGTGAAACTGATATGGATGCTGTGGGATGTGATTTTCGTACAGTGCATCAACAAAATCGCCAAACATTCGAATTTTCTTTGTTTTTCGTCAGAAGACCAATCAATTATAAGGGTTGCAATCAGTGCAAAATGTTGCAATCTTCGCGATGCAGTTATTTGTTCAGTTGAATGCAAAGAACCCACTACGGATTACCCTTTTCTACGGAAAACGGTGTTGCTCATTGTTCCAAATCATTGGAAATGAAGGCAAAACTCACTTTGCTAGCAATGCAAACAGTCAGCGTGAAGCATCTATGAAATCTATTCCACATGAAATGTCTGTTGTTGTGAGAAACAACCCTATTTAGAAAGTATCATTAAATCTAATTAGCTTGTTGATCTAAGAACATTTTTTTGGAAAATTAAATATTGCACATGCATAATAAGTATGTACATATAGTATATGTCAGGCATTCAATGAAGGCTACAATACCAGAGATTGTAATGTGTGTCCTACATCTCAAGAAGTGTCTTAGTTTTTAGCATAATACTCGACATAATATATATAATTCTTCAGAGGAGAGAAACGTAGTGAATTTCACTGTCATGCTCCCTTATGATATATTACTCACACTATACTAACGACACTGAATGACTGAGCAATATGGGCTCATTTAAAATCGTTTGCTAAAGGATTCACAGCTAGTTTGCATCACGAGATCAGATAAGGTGGAGAAAATTTATTAGTTTATCAAAGACAACTTGTTTGTTTGGCGCGTGTGTAACTATGTAATACTGCCACAGTAGGCGTAGCCTTAAAAGCCGATGAATTTATGCAAGAAAACAATTCGTACCGAATTTAAAGAGCGCACATTACTTACAATTGCACATCGATTGAACACCATTTTTGTTTGTGGTAGGGAGGTGAACGCCATTTATGCACAGAGTGTGCGACACCCATGCTTGCAAGAAGGCGACAAGACCACCCACTAAACACCTCCCCTGTCAACCTGAGAACCCAGCCTAGAACCGTTTGACACATTACTTCGAGCCAGGTCTCGTTTTGCTACGCCGTAAGACGCCTTCAAGCTGGGGGATCCCTTTCCTAGCGGGAGAGGAGAGGGGAAGAGGAACTGCCAGAAAAGCGATCCCCTAGCCCCCGGCTGCTGTGAGTCCCTTTTATATTTTAGGACAGCCTGAGCATAATGTGCCCCCTGGTCCCATTCGTCAACCGATTCGAGCGTCACCGCAACTATATTATCCGGGGTGAGCTCTCCCGTCTCCCTGTAGAGTTCCCTTTGCAGCCTGACCGTATGCATGCAAAAAATGTGTGGCAGGCATTGTTCTCCTCTCCTGGGCAAAACCGACAATCGGGAGACCGAGACAATCTTGTGCAGTTAAGACTGAAAGCACCTATGTCCGCTCAAAAGCTGGGTCAGGTTAAAGTCATTCTCACCATGACTTCGATTTAGTCACGGTCTCACATCAGGGACGAGGCGCACATTCCACCTTCCCTTCATGCAATCGACCCAAGACTGCTGCCAATCGTTGAGCGAGCGCTCTCTCTCCTCGCATCCTCGTTTCAGCGCAGGTAAACAGTGCGGCGCTCTCTAGCAAGGAGGGCGACAGGTATCACGCCTGCAATAATTCTCGCCGCCGGGTCAGAGACTGTTGGATATGAAGATGCAATTCTAAGTGCTCCTCTTCTCTGAACCTGTGCCAAACGCTTTCGGTATACCTCCTTGCTGAGAGCATCGCCCCATACTTCTGCTCCATACAGTAGCACCGACCCTACAGCACTCATCAAGAGGCGTCTTCTTGATTGGCTGGGTCCCCCTACGTTGGCCATAAATCGACTCAGGGCCGATATTTCCGAAGCAGCCTTCTCAGCCATTGCACTGATTTGCTCAGAGAAACTCATCTTCGAGTCGATCAGTAGCCCCAGGTACTCCACCGCTGGCTTCGATTCGATTCGTTTGTCTCCAATACTGATCATCCTTACTCTAGGGATTCTCTTTTTAGTCAAGATGACCACTTCGGTTTTCTCCAGTGCTAAACTCAGCCCGCGAGCAGTCATCCAGTCCCTCACTCGGCGCATTAGCATACCTGGCCTGAATGGCGCCTGTTCAACAGTGCGTCCAGCGACTAGAGCCGCAACATCATCCGCTTAGCCGACCAAGCGTGACTCATCTGGCCTCTCAAGTCTCAGTAGTCTGTCGTAAGACACGTTCTACAGGTCCGGACCAAGGATAGATCCCTGGGCAACACCCGATGTAATTTCCATCCTTCGTTGGCCCTGTGTCGTGTCGTAGAGCAGGCTTCGGTCCTTTAGGTAGTTCCTCAAAAGCCGCATTAGATATTCTGGAACTTGAAAAGAGTTTTCCAGTGTATCCAGAATATCCACCCATCTAGCGGAGTTGAAGGCATTCCTGACGTCGAGTGTCACCAACAAGACGATTCGTGGCTTGGTGTGACTATATGCCTCTGCCTTTTGGACCGCGTACACCACCTCTGCGATCGCGTTAATGGTCGAACGTCCTGCTCTAAAGCCGTACTGCCGAGGAGATAGGTCCCCAGCAGCACGAATCGCGTCAGTGAGTCTTCCCTTGATAATTTTCTCTAGCACTTTCCCAGCCGTGTCTAGCATGCATAACGGGTGGTATGTAGACATCGATTTGGGATTTCCCTTCCCCTTGCTGATCAGCACGAGCCTCGCCACCTTCCATCGTACCGGGAAAACCCCGTCCCGTAGGCAAGCGTTGAATGTGCTGAGCAGCAAGTCGGGACAATGGTGATATACGAGCCGCAACACCTTAGCTGGAACACCATCTGGACCTGGAGCCTCTCTCGCTTTCAATGAGAGGACTGCCTCCTTTAGTTTCGGCTGTGTGAAGAGTGGACACTCGACTGCTGTTTCACCATGGACAGCGTCAACACGGACGCGATGGGCGGGGAAGAGTTCCCGCACTATCGTGCCCATATTTTCCGCTTCATGTATACAAGGCTTCCGTAGGCCACCAAGCTTCCGCATAACTAGCTTGTAGCCAAGGCCCCATAGATTCTTGTTCATATTGTTCACTAGGTCTTACCAGCCGCAAGCTTTGCTATTGTTGATCAATTTGCGAAGGCATTTCCTGGCTAACTTACATGCTGCCACCCAGTTGCATGCCTCGACACGGTTCCGCGTTCGTTGAGCCTCACGTCGAAGCTTGTGACACTCCCTTCATTTTCAGCAATTTCAGTTGACCACCAGTACACTGGGGACTTGCCGTGCTAGGGTTTTCGATGGGGCATAGAAGCGCAGCAAGCAGTCGTAATGATGATCATAGCAGAGTTCACCACGTCTTGAGCTGCCAGTTCTTCCGTCCCCTCCGAAGGTCCCTGCTCTCATCCAGTTTTAGAGAGCCGAGAGCATGGACGTCGGGAGACAACATCACTTATCTCAAGCAGAATGCACTGATGATCACTGGCTGAGTAGTCCTCTAATACCTTCTAATTTTGTTTCCTCCATACAAAGGACTCCGAGGTGAATGTCACGTCTGGTATGGTTCCCTAACAGCCAATACGATGGAAAGTCAACGTATTCCACAGCTTAGTGTAACGAGCGCCGTCCTGGCTGCCATTTCCAGGATTCGTTTTTCCCACGGATCCATTTGAGGCATGCCTCATTCGATGAATTTAGCGTTGAAGTCACCCCCAAGGAGCACTTTGCCCTCTACGTTCGAGACAGCGCTATCCAAAGCATTAAGCTTGGCTTGGAAAAATGATATCGATTGAGCACCGAACCCACACAAAACCATCCCCCCGTCCACAACTCTCCGCTTGGAAATCACTGTTTCGAATCCAGGTGGTGGCACTCAGCAACAAGAAGCCGGCTTTCATGTCCCTCGCAAACTGCTCAAGTAGATTTTGGGCGGTTGAACTACGGTGTAGGTTTAGCTGCAGGATGGGAGTCATCAAAGTTCTGATTTTGCGTTGGCTAGGGCTTCCTTGAACACCCGGCATTTTCCTGATCCCAAGAAGTGTCCAAAATTAGGTTTTGGATCGGCGCCCTTGCAAAGAATACAGTGTGCTTCCGTCATACACTCTTTTCTTTCATGTCCAATTTCACCACATTTGTAACATAGGGAACTCCTATCGGGTCCTTTGCATATATGTATGGTGTGATCATAACCAAGGCATTTGAAACATTGAAGAGGCGTTGCTATTTGCCGTATCGTACAGACATCCCACCCTATTCGTACTTTCCCTTGTTCAGGAAAGGTTCGGCGTCCTTTTTGGTCAAGTCAACTATGGCCATGCGTTGTCCCCTGTTGTTTTCTGTTGTCAGCCTCAAATTGATCCTTGCCACGCTAGGGAACTCCTTTTTGATGACCTCTTCCACCTCGGCCAGATCCGTCACGCAGTCAATGTCCCTTATTTCGATCGTTGCCATTGGTTCAAGTGAAGCTTTGGTTGCACTTTTGCCGATGACTTTCTTTGCTGCGTCGCAGAATGTTTCTTTATTGCCGGCCTCTGCTCTGAATTCAACCAGTATGTGGCCCAACCGCATTCGTCGTACTACTTTAATTGTAGCGTTGGTGTCTTTGGGCCTTAGGTTTTGCCCTGATATCCCGCAGTACGTACGCGTAGGATCGGCCATCTTGGGGTTTTACGAGCAGTGCCAGCTGCTGGGATCTTCCTCGGGTCTTCTGTCTCTCCTGTGTAGCATCAGGTCTTTTTTTCTGATTCGGCGTCCGTGTGAACTTTACTTTCTGGCACTTTTTGGAGGAATTTCTTCGTGGCTTTCTTCGCTCCGTTTGTAAGCAATATCTGGAACCCCTGATCTGGTGCTCCACGCCGATCAAGTGCCTCTTCCTTCCTTCTTTTATCCCGATCTCCTTCGATTGGGCTAGACGCCATTCTCTTATAGATTTTTAATGGTGGAGCTATCTGCATGTGGCTTTTAGATCTCGCCCTCAGTGCCTCTTTAGCCTTCTGCTTGTCTTTGGCCCTTAACAAGCTCCCCCGATCGTGCTCTATGCAATTTAGGAGCTCTTCTAATTCAAGGAGCCCTACCTCTACTGCTTTGCTGATTTTTGGAGAGTCGCTTGTAGATTATATTCTTTTCAGAACATCTCCTGCCTTTCGGAGTTGCCTCTCTTCTTCGTATCACTGAGCGGCAACTGTACTTTGCAATCATCCTATGGGAGAGGTTAACTCTGCAACCATCAAGTGCCGTTAACTATTTTTTCTGAGCTACGTTTCCGACAAACATCTCGTTCATCTCGGGTGCATTCTTATTTCGTTATCCCATATGCTAGAATTGATTTATATTTCCATTCACCAACTTTAAGAATCGTACAAAATCATAATAATCTCGAGCTTGGTCCTTTCCCCTCTTCTTACATAGCATTTAAGAAAAAACTAAAAGACTTACTAATAGTTTAACTTTCAACAATCGACATTTTATTATTCATTTTCATTTAAATATCGCTGTATTTATTCTTTGCGTTCCATTTTGTTATTGGATAATTCAGTCTGTAAGATGGAATAAACAAATAAATTAATAAATGTACGCGATCAAGAATAATGGGATGTGCCAGTCCCAGTCCCATTGGTTCTCTTCAACCATCTTGGCCAGGTGTTTATTGAGCGTTCTGCTGGAACGTTCGACCATTCTATCGGATTGGGGATGCAGCGGTGTTGTGCTCGTTTTCCATATTCCGAGCAGCTCGCACATTTCACCAAAAACTAGTAACAAAGTTTCGGCCTTAATCTGAATGTAATGCACTAGGTACGCCATACCTACTGACCGAATTAAACACGAGCTGCGGCCACAGTAGTTGCTTCCTGGTTGGGAATGGTGTAGAACTCGAGCGACTTGTAAAAATAATCGGCCACTTCCAGCGTGTATCAATTTCCACATTTGGATCCAGCAAAAGGTCCTGGGATATCAACAGCAATCCTTTCGAACGGTACCCCTACGTTATTGTTTGCATTTTTCCTCTCAGTCATTGTTTGGACCTTTGACGGAAGCGCACATTGTGCATCTACGCCACCAGTCCTCTACATCTTCCCGAGCGTGGAGCCAGTAAAGCCTTTCCAATAATTTCGCTAAGGAATTCGGTTTTTGGGAAGTATAGTGTATATCCTATAGGAGCTGCCATCCGCCGTTTCCCATTTCCGCTTGAATACGCTACCCTCCACCTGAAGGGAGTTTCATTGTGACAATAACTTTTCAGGATGGCGCCATGCATCGGAACATCCTTCCACTCGGGTCTCCCGGTTGTCTCCTTCCATACGAGTAATGGTCTCATGTCTGCATCGGCTAGCTGGGCATTTTGTATCTCCTCCAATGACCAACCTTCATCGAATTTGGCCATTATCACTTGCAGCTCAACGGTAGGTGCCTTTTCCTCAATCCTTCGGCAATGCTTGCAGGTAGCTGGACATGAACGACGACATAGAGTGTCAAAATTTCCATGAACTCCGCCCTTCCGATGAACAATTTTGTTATCGTACGATTGCAATCTTTCGATCCATCTTGCAACTTGTTTCTCAGGGCTTTTGAAGTTAAGCAGCCATCTCAGCGATGCATGGTTTGTCTGAAGAACAAATTTCTGGCCATATAGGTACTTGTGGAACTTGTTGGTGGCCTCTATTATAGCTCATCGCTCATTCCTTGTCACTCAGTAGTTCCTCTCACTTTTCGAGAGAGCTCAACTGTAATATGAGAGGATTCTTTCCTCGCCGTCAATCTGCTAGGCGAGTACAGCTCCAATTCCGCCGTTACTCGCATCGGTGTCAACCACAAACATTTTCCAGGTCTTGGATATGCCAGCACGGGTGATTCACATAGCTTCTCCCTCAAGGTCTCAAAGACTGCCTGTAATTATTCATTCTAGAAGTACGGACGAATTTGCTATTTTGGCAAAGTCTTTGACGAACGTTCGATAGTAGGTCATCAAACCCAGAAAACTTCGTAGTTGGCGCTTGTTGTTTGGTGTTGGCCAGTTTTTCACGGCTCAAATTTTCTCAGGGTCTGTTTTGACCCCTTTTGCTGATACAACGTGTCCCAGGTGTTTAATTTCAGCTATAAAAAGAGTACACTTGTCAGGACTAAGTTTCAGATTCGCCTGTTGCAATCGGGAGGAGACCACTTCTAAGTTTGGCACATGCTCTTCAAACGTTTTCCCGATAACAATGATGTCATCTACGTACACCAAGTAGGTCTCCCAGGTTAGACCTTGCAGTACGTATTCAATCAGGCGTTGGAAAATGGCTAAAGCATTGCAAAGCCCAAATAACATTACCACAAATTGCCACAATCCGGTTCCAACTGAAAATGCGGTCTTCTCTCGGTCTTTCTTCTCGACTTCTACCTGCCAGTTGCCACTCTTGAGATCGAGTGTGGAAAACCATTTTGTGTCGGCTAAAGTGTCCACGATGTCGACGATGTGTGAAAGTGGGTAACTATATTTCTTAGTAACGTAATTAAAATGCGTAAAGCTGACACCAAATCGAATGCTGCCATCCTTTTTCTTTACTTGAACTACTGGCGCGGTCCATGGGCTGACAGAGGGTTCGATAAAAACTTTATTTTTCCATGTCCGAGCTTAGTGCGTTCACTTCTCCTAGTTTGGCTATAGGAAGACGTCTTGGTGCTTGTAAAATTGGTTCGGCTCCCTGTGTATCTATGGCGTGAGTTACCATACACGTTCGGCCTTGGTCTTCCAGACTTGCTGAGAAGATGTCACTGTACTTGATGACCAGATCAGAGGCTCGCTTGAAAAGCTGCACTGGAAATTTGACCTGCTTCAATATTGCAGATGTAAAATCCTTGGTTTTGGCTGTATTTTGCCTCCTTTTCCAATGATGGTCGTGAGTAGGTTCCAAAGAATGATGGCGGAAACGAGCTAGCAGCTGCCGATGACTTCTCCCGCTTTGATGCTTGAGGTTGAGTCTGCAGTGTTAAGGACTCTAATTGGCACGTATCCGTTCCTTAAAGATCTTACAAGGCTTCATGCTTCAATCAAACTGTGCAATGCCGATGTCTTCGATGGCTCTATCAGATAAGATCGGGGGTCTCCAGAATCATCATCAAGCTTGGACCATACAATGCTCTCGGAAGATTTCTGTACATCAGTGTCTGTCCAAAGATATCCAACCCCGAGGAGGATAAATCAATTTTTTGTAAACTTCCTCTCTCCCTGCACCTCCTGAATCGAAAAGCGGCAGTTTAAAGCCTCTTTTGAAAAGCTCTTATCAAAATCTTTGATTTGATACCCATATCGACTTTCTTAGGTAAAAAAGGTTTTTTTAGTGTCACCTCCCTATATGGGGAGATCGCCCTTAATAACTTATAAACATTTTTTTAGACTGATATTTATAAGATACCACCATTTCACACCTACTCACCAAGTTTCATGTTTCTAGCTTAAGTAGTTTAAGAGAAAACTTGCTGTGCCCCACGGACGGATGGACGGACATGTCGCAATTTTAATAGGAAACTGTAAAAAAAAATTTTCAATACCCTGGAAACCAAATTAATCCACTCGAATTTTAACTGCAAATCAAACTACGTAACTAAAAGTGGTGAACCGATTAGTCGCGAGTTAAGTAAACCCTATCCACTCGCCGGCATTACTATCTATAGCTTCTATCTTCCGCTGAAAAATTTCTCACTATGGAAAAGAAAGATGAAATGTTTTTATTTAGCAATCAATTGTTTTATTCACTTTGAAATAAACTTAAACAATATAAAACAAGCTGGGTAGATAGATCTTCGCTCATATCAAAAGTGTTTTGTACTTAACCTACAATATGTAGATAAATAGAATAATGTAATTCAAGAAAAAATTTTATGACATGCACAACAAATATTACATATATTTGTTGTGCATGTCATAAAAATAACTCCATTTCAACCAGCCAACGTTTCGATCAAATACAGGGTTATTCATTTCGTGGGAGGAAAGTATAACCCTGCCATTTGACATCTGTCAGAACTAAATGTCATCCAAAGCGTGTTTTTTTTAGTTGAAGGTTAGCCATTTAGAAATATCGATCGTTTAACAGTTGAAGATCGCGTTAAATTCATTAAATTTTATTATAAAAATGGTGATTCTGCTGTATCAACACTTAGGGCTTTACGAGCCGATTACGGTCGACATAATCGACCTACACAGCAAACAATTTCGAACACAGTGAGAAAATTTGAAGAGACTGGATTGATTATTGATATTGCAAGGCCTGTGCATCATCGCAACATTCGTTCTGCTGAAAATGTCGCTGTCGTTGCTCAAAGTGTAGAGGAAGACCCGAATTTGTCGATTCCTCGACGTGCTCAATATTTGGGCTTGTCTTATGGCTCATTATGGCGGATTGTGCATTTGGATTTACATCGCCATCCGTACAAAATCCAACTCACTCAAGAACTTAAGCCTCAAGTCCGTATACAACGCAGAATGTATGCGAATTGGGTGATTAAACAACAAGCCATTGATAACCATTTTTCGAACAAAATTTACTTTAGTGATGAGGCTCATTTTTCGCTCAGTGGTTCCGTAAATAAACAGAATTGCCGCATATCGGGCTCTCAAAATCCTCAGGTAATCGCAGAAAGGCCTTTGCATCCGGAAAAAGTGACCGTTTGGTGTGCATTATGGTCTGGTGGTGTTATTGGCCCGTATTTTTTTGAAAACGATCAAGGAAGAGCCATTACAGTCAATTCTGACCGCTATGGATGGATGTTAACCGATTATTTTGGAGAGGAATTGAAGATTATGATCTGGAAAACATGTGGTTTCAGCAGGACGGAGCCACAAGCCACACAACACAGGCTAATCGATTACTTTTGCAAGAGAAATTTCCAGGATGCGTAATTTCGAGATTGGGTGATGTCAATTGGCCCGCAAGATCCTGCGACCCTCACACATTTGGATTTCTTTTTATGGGACTATGCAAAAGATCGTGTTTACGCGAACAATTCTCAAAATCTTGAGCAATTGAAAACCAATATATTGCCGGAAATGTGCCGAAAAGTCGTTGAAAATTACCTCAAGGATTGAGGCCTGTAAGAGGTCCTGTGGAGGACATTTGAATGATGTTGTGTTTTACGTACAGTGGCAAGGTTCAGTCTTTACATTAAATACAAAATTTTGTTTCCATCTGAATATTTTATGAGTTTTCTTAAGCTTTTCTTTCCTAAGCGTAAAATGGGTAACCCTATACTAATAAAATCATTGACTGATGTGAATCTTTAATTTATTTTTATTATTTATCTTATCTGGATGGAAAGCCTATGTAGTAGAAAAATCGTATATGATTGTTGTTATCGGAGGAAATTCAAATGGCTATAACTTTTAGAATAAAGTGATATTTTTTAAATAGCTGATTTCACATAATTTAATGATTATGATACAGTTTTACTTATGAAACAGTTAAATCCAACTACTATTAGCAAGCTTCAACGAATTTCAGCCTCAAAGTTATTTTTTATTGAACATTGCTCCATGATTTTTAGGGCTTCCCGAAAGAAATTTTGCAAAAACCTACAAGTTTTCTGTCCTATCTGTCCGCCCGTTCGTCCGTTAGTGTGCCTGCCCATCTGTCCGTCTATCCGTGCATCCTAAGAAATTTCTTCCGAAACTATAGAAGTTACAAAGCTCAAACTTTGTGAAAAGGTCAGTAGTGGTGGTCACTCAAAACTTTAGGTCTTATCAAATATATCAGAATTTTTTAAGAGGGTCCCCCCTTGCAACGAAATGGAACTTTAAATTTTTTTTTCATGAAACGTAGTCGATTAGGGTATCAAATGAAAGGTTTTAGCACTTTCAGAATCTGAAAATAAGTTATTTTTTGCATTAGGAGTCCAAGAGAGGGCAAAATGCACGAACAATGTTTGTGACCCCTCCCTCCCTACAGTGAACACCTTTGAGCTGAAAATCCGAAAAAAATCACGAGAGAAGGTCTTTATGAGTCCAAAGGCAACAAATACCTCAGAAATCAAAATTCACTCAAATCTGTTAAAAACGATATGATATGAAACGGTGCCCCTAAATTTCTTAAGCTTTTACATTTATGCAGGTTGATATAAGCCGCTAATGCCTACAAAATTTCATAGAAATCAAATCATAATTAAGTGAACTATCGCAATTTTGATTTCATGGAATAACCAAAACAATAAGCCATGTAGATAGTTTAAATGTATTTCAAATCGACCAAGGCTCTCTCATTTTCTTCGAATTTCGAAAAAATTTAAAGAATAGTGGTTTACTTGAATATGTTCAATGAGCCGCGCATTCAGGAAAATTATTTAACATGCAACCAAATCGCGGCTGTTATGTGCTTACGAACGAAAGTTTGTATCTTTTGGAAGAATTTGAACGATTTTTCAAACAAGTATTGGGTGAATAGTTCAAATCATCTATTTGTGGCATCAGGAAATTTTTTCAAATCGTACAATGATTAGAAAACTCTTCTGTTAGGAGCTCTCTCCTGCTTTCTCGACACATGTCACCTATGAGTATCAATTGTAGGTCCTCACCTTCAGTCATTCATGAAATTTAATCAAGTGCTAAAAGCATGTACCTTATACGTTGAAGTTGGGGAAAAATAACTCGAAATTATTCAATCCTAGCAATGAAAACAGCCACTTTTTTGTTTTACTTTTACTGATACCACTAGCTAAACCAGTTCTCAAAGATATTCATGGTACCTATCATTCCTGAAACGTTCATGCCAATCCTAGCAAACCTGTAGTGTCTGAGTCGGTAAAAAGCGTATATTGTTCCATAGCCATGTGTTTCCATAGTAATACAGCGCATATTGTTCCATGGTAATACAGGCAAATTCAAACCGCTATAACTTCGTTAAACACGTTAATTTACCTTCACATTCTCCACGAAAATTGGCGGGAGCCACACCTTCTTCGTTCGATTGTTAGTTGCGGTTGTTTTATTATTTTGATTAAAGGTCGTCAGTGCGCTGAAAGGATTAGTGCTAGGTGTGGGTGGGAATGTCAAAGGTGCCGGGTTTTCACATTTTACGACGAATTTACCTGTCGTTAATATAAATTCATTAATCTTACAGTTAATTAGGTTAACGTCTTGTTTAATGCTTGAATTCTTTGCTGACGTATCGTCCGCATCCATCATGTCCGAAGGGACTTCTTCATGGGTGGCTTTGGTCGTTGGTTGCTCACGTGTTTGCTTCTTCCACCATCCTGCTTACATGCTGACAACAACTAGTCCATTCTGCCGCTTCTGAAATTCTGTAAATAGTGTATGTCTTCCAATCTTCAAATTGCAAACTTTATGTATACGATCCTGTATGATGAGATATACTTATAAATTTTCGTTTTCTAATAAATTTTTTATAATTTCAATATTGATCACACGTGTGTTAACAGTTTTAACGCCCAAACGTCAATCTTCTTGATAATAATAATTTGACATACCTGGGTACAAGTTCTACTTGGGTACCTGCATTTTTGTTTTTGATACTGTCAGTGGAGCTTGCCAGGCAATTGAACGTCCCTCGTGCTTTTTCACTCTGAGCTTACTGAGGTGACATATTCTTTGTAAAAAGTCGTACTCTTTTGGTGCGCTTGCATAGATATTATTTCTTTGACGGCACATGGCGCACAATTATGATGTTAGACGATGTTTTTGTTTGTTTCTCTATTTATTTTTTTTTGTTCTGCCCAAACTTTTACATCTCGCTAGGCGTGTTTGACATTTTAGCAGAAGTCAACTACTCGCTCCCAGAACAGTCACTTGGATCACATCTTTCAGCCACACAAGTGCGTTTATTGATGTTTCAAGTTCTGGTATCTTGCTTGAAAATTACCAAAGCAATAATTCAAAAATTTACAACTTAATATTTTTCGCTGCCATTCCAATCAAAATTGAATAATTTGATATTGAAGAAAGAGATATATACAAGTATATATAAGCGGTTTCACCACAGTTTTTTTTTCTTGGTGTATATGGAGAGAAAATCATATGTTGGTAATTTGTATTCAGGAAAAAAGTGAGGATCATCAAGGTATAAAACATTCTTAGAGACTCTACGAGTATATGCCCTAACATTTTTTTTTGTATTTGTAGACAATAAGACCTATGTCAAGTAAATTCCTGAAGTATTACAAACCATTCATGGTACTGTTAAATAAAATGAATGGAGATGTGATTTAATTAAAAAATCATTTTTCAGTTTTACGTTGGAATGAGAATCCTAAGATACAAAGAAATAGGAATATATGAAAAACTCTTTTGAAATTATCAAAACACGCAGTTTATATTGAGCCCCGATTTTTTATCGAGATAAGAGATAGGAGGTAATGTTTACACAAATCAAATAAGTTTGACTTCCTATCATGGCTGTCTTCCTTCTCAACTTTGTGTAGTTTGTCTATGCAGATAGCCCAGCATAAGGAGAGCGGTTCTCCTCAATGAACCGGATAAGACTTTGTCTTTCCTCGAATAAGGGAAATAGTACAAAGCAGTTAATGTCTCGTACTGTATAATATTATACTTCTTTAGTATTCACTCGTATGAGATTATTAATAAGCTCCATATTACAAATAACTTCTACTATCTCCACTAATTTTTCATTCACGAAATATTCTCGTGATGTTTCCTTATTCTTTTTGGATAAAATCAACATCTGCTCAAAGTTTTTACTAATATGATTTGACTATATTCGTTACCCACCTTTTCAACAAACATCACCAAGTTTTATCTCAATGTAAGTAACGACCCCAACCTCAATCATTCTTTCAACGTTTTCTACGTAGCAAGCAAACACTTCAAGCCATGAGAAGAAAATGCAAGTGAAAAGTGACATACTGGGGAAGGAAAATCCTTTGAACATGATTTGCCATTCGAATTTACAGTTCATGAATAATTCTTTCCAATGAAATGGCAGAAAGTGGTTTCAGATGCTCTTATTTAATCATGACGCAGAAGATGCAGTGCTAGGTAATAAATTTCTGAGCTTCTGACGTGACTACAGCTTCTAGCCCAACAACATTTACTTTTAACACTTTTGAGGGAAACTATCCCATGAAAGCAAATTGAAATGCAATCTACAAGTGAATAGTAATTGCTAGTTAGAAGGATAATACTGAATTATTTATAGATTAATCCGAACTAAAAGAGGAAAACTTTAATGAAATTTACGGTGCAGTGTTCAAACCAAAATTTAGTAGTTGTTGCAAGTTTACTGAAAGTGATGGTCTTTTGAAGTCATGTATTATTCAGTTCATTCATTGGTCATCTGAGGAAATGAATGACTTTATCTGTTTCTTCTTTTAGAATTCTTTCCAACGTTTTTAACATTGAATCATATAAAATGCTAATTTGATAAAACGTTCACCAAATTGATTTTCTTTCGGTTATAAAACTTTATTTCGAAAAAACATTCATTTCAGCTAGTATATAATTTAATCATCAAAAACATTATGATCAAATCTTTGCTGAGGGTGCTGTCGAAAATTAATACTCAATTTTAATCTTTTCAATTTTCCAAACAATGAAAATTTAACGTACGTAGCTAGGATAAAATTGATTTGAAATTATTTGAATTCCTAAGTTAACTCAAAGAGAAGCTTATAAATTAGTGAAAATAATTATATCTTTGTTGTAAGAACTGAATGCAATTGTAGTTTCAAAAGATTAAAATTAAAATTACATTATCTTTTCTGAGGATTTTAACATGAATTTTTGACCAGTCTGATTTCGATTCCTGTGATTTAGAGCATTTTTTTTAAAAATCGAACTATTCAAATGTGGTTATAATGTTATTTTTCAGTTGTTGTTTCCCACATAGGAAATCATCCAATATGAACATGCTGTCAGTTAAAGTACACTTTTCTGAAGGGTGTTTTAGGGGCGTAGAACTAAAAAATAGCAACACAAAAGTATAATTTTGGCTGTCTCTCCCGAAATGGCGCACTGTGACGGACGTTGGTGATCTTGCAGAAATCACGGTGCTTATTATAAGTTCAACGGAGTTTCCGCAGGAAAGTTTTCGATGGCCTGTCTTCCCGTCATTTTTTCTTCCATATGAAGCGCGTATCTTTATTAAAGTCTTAAGATTAAGTCACTAATTATGTACCTACCAGGTACCCTGCTCCTTCATTCTACGTGCACTGGCGTCATTGTGTTGTCCCTATAGTGTTGTCTTGAAATTTTCTTGGGAACAAGAAGTGAAATAACCATATGCAATTGGTTAGTGACGTGCTTGATCAGTTTATAGATTTCATCTGTTATATCAGTATAATGATCCACTATCTTGACGGTCATATTGATCACTTGAAGGCTCCAGCGAAGAACAAGGTGAACATTTTCATCAACCATTAAAACAACAGGAAAATTTTTTACAAAACCCTATTAATATCGGTACTTTTCTTTTGCTCCGCTTGGCAGTGTCGCTCAGGGTATCAAACGCAAGATATTGCTAAGATCTTTCAATAGGTAGGGGAAGGGGGAGAAAACGATAAAACTTTATCTCCCTCTCCAACACCTGTGGATCGAAAAATCGTGAAGGCAGCTTTTTCCGAGTACATCAAGGACAAACACCACAGAATCTGAAATTTACTAATCTTTTCAAATAATAGTATGTTTATCAATTTTACGCTTTCTTGAATAAAATTGTGAAAGTATGCTTAAATTCAATAAAGTATGGATATATAGCCACAGCTCATCAACGACAAAAATTTCAGAAGGATCGACTAACGCTCAACGAAGTTATGGGGGCTTGAATTTTTTATTTTACAAAAACAACAATGCATTGCTATGGAACAATATGCGCTCAGACACTACGAGTTCGCTAGGATTTGCATCAAAATTTCAGGAAGGAAATATATCAGAAGTATCTTCGAGAATTAATTCAACGAGTGACATCGGTAATCTTAAAATTAAATGACGGCTTTTTTCAAAGAGAACGTTGGATTACAGTATTAATAAGTAAATATGTTGTTCGATAATTCATGCCTTTAGATGACGTAAACTGCCGTGGACTGCATATTTCATGCAGTGATTACGTGGCTTACATTATTTTATACCATTTTAAAGGTTAGATTTTAGACTATCTTGAGTCAGAAACTGAGCGTCATTAGTAAATAACAAGTTGGTTAAAAATAAACTTGAAAATTGAAAAAGAGCATTATCGGCATATTTTATTGTTTTACTTCCAAAAGGGCAAAAAAAGGCGGTACAAGCTCGAAAGAAATTGTGTGAAGCTTATGGTGAGAACTTTCTTCCTGAACGCCAGTATCAACGTTGGTTTGCCCGCTTTCGTTGTGGAAATTTTAATAAGCAATATGCACCCTATACTGGTTGTCCAACCACTACTGATGACGACGAAGGAGTCAATCGAAACTTGCGATGTATGACAATTCAAGAGATAGAAGAGAAGCTCGACATATCGAATTCAACCGTTCACTTGCACCTAAAACAGCTTGGTTATGTAACCAAATTGGATGTTTGGGTTCCTCATGACTCGACTCTTTGCTGAATCGTAACCAAAACAACAAACTCCCAAAGACGCTAATAACCCAAGCAAGATGAGCCCCCACAATCGACATCCAAAGATAATATTCACCAAAAGAAGATTATGCTTTCTATGGGGTATGGTCTACTTTGAGCTGCTCCCAAGAAATCAAATTATACATTCGAATGCTAACTGTCGTCAAACATCAAAATTAAATAAAAAAATTAAGAAAAAAACACCCAGAACTGGCCAATCGCAAAGAAGTGATGTTCTATCATAACAACGTCAGACCTCACACCTCTCTGATAACCCGTCAAAAATTAATGGAGCTCAATTGGGGTCTGATGCTACATCCATCATATAGCTCTGACTTAGTGGTATCAGACTGTTATTTGTCACGCCCCCTTCAAAATCATGTGAATGGTAAAACTTTCGATTTTGATCAGACTGTTAAAAATGAGTTGGACCAGCTCTTTGCTTTTAAAAACAATAGCTTCTTTGAGCGTGGAATTTTCCAACTTTCCAAAAGATGGCAAAAAGTCATTTAACAAAATGATCTACATATTATTGATGAATGTTTGTTGTTAATATAAATAAATTTACTTTGAAAAACATGAAAAAAGGTGACATTAAATACTGCACAACCCAATAAATTCATGTGGAAAATTTTTGATTTCCTTTTCATTAATTTGGTGCACAAAATCAAGAAACCTCCATCGTCAATTCAACTCACTGTGTCTGAGTTGGATGCGGCATTAAATACCATTCTAAAATACTGCCAAGAACAGGCGTTTAAGGAAGATCTGCGGCAACTGAAAAAGAAAGGCCAAGTCGATCAGCAAAGCCAAATAGCTTCAATAATGCCACGAATAGATAATTATGGAGTAATACGGGTCGGAGGGCAATTCGAAGAATCTCACCTCAGCTATGAGGCAAAGCATCCTGCAATCCTGCCGTATGGTCACTACATTACCAAACTAATTATGTCACAAATCCACAACGGGAATAACCACGTAGCACCTTTAGTACTGTACGCCATAACACAGCAACGATTTTGGTCCATCAATGGTAAAACTATCGCCCGAAGCATCGTTCTTAATTGCGTCATCTGTCGAAACGAAGAGGCAACTTCAGGGCTATATATTCTGATAATGCACCAGATTTTGTGGGTGGCTACAACCAGCTTGGCGAATCAAACAAGGTCTTATACTCAGACACAGCAATGGAATCGATTATGCGATTCTGTTCCAGCAAAGGAATTGATCTCAATTTCACTCCTCCTGGATCCCAACGACGAACTCGCAACAGCTGTAGTAGAAGTTGAAGCCATTTTGAATTCGGGACCTTTAACTCCGATTTCTTCTGACCCCAATGACTTGAATGCCTTAACTCCCGGACATTTTCTCGCCGGGGAACCCTTAACAAGCAGTGGTGATCCGATAGTACCACCAAAGTACCCCAACTTGCATCACCAGTGGAAGCGGCTACTCGAGATCAAAAGCCAATTATAGCACTGATGGACAAACGAATATCTTTCACAGCTCCAACATCGCTCCAAGTGGAAAAATGCAAAAGAGAACCTGCGGGTTGGGATCATGGTGGTGTTGAAAGAAGCCAATATCCCTGTGCTGCACTGGCCACTAGGACGTATTATGAGCGTTGTAAGGGGCCAAGATGGAAAAGTGCGTGTGGTAAACGTAAAGACAAGTTTCGGAGTACTATACCAGGCGGTAACTAACCGAGCATCACTCCCGATTGAGATAGAAGAAGACGAGAAGCAACCAATTTTAAGGCAACATCAGCGAACGCAGCAGCATATATACCAGGAACGCCAACATCGTAGGATGCCGGAAGATGACGATTGGACTGATCAGTCAGGGCCATCAACCTCTAAACGGCCACGAAAGATGATCACTGCTACAATGTTCAACGTACTGCTGGTTTTTTTCTTTACAGCCTATTCGACACAGGCTTCACCATCAGTGACTACAAAACCTCTAGCAAACCACCACGGACTGTATTTCGAGAAAGTCGGTGAAGGTCACCTCAGTTCCAACGAGTGAAATCTCGTAATCTTTTTCAACCTCTCCACCTACTGGAAGGAACCAAGCATCATAGCCTATGGTCTCACTCAACTTGATCGAATCCGCAATACTATGAAGACATCTCGGGTATGCGCCTCAACATTATCTCAACTGGATGAAGCATTCAGAAGCATTCACGAGCGAAAGGAACTCCTTCAAGATAAATACTCTCCGCGTAGCAAACGAGGAGCTGTTACTCTGATTGGCAACGTCGCGCATTCCTTGTTTGGAGTGCTTGACTCGGCTTACGCCCAAAAAATGGACGAAACTATACGCGATATTGGAAACAATGAACATCAGCTACTGGCACTTATCCGCAACCAAACGAGCATCCTGGATGCTACTACCGAAGTCATACAACGGTCTCAGGAAGCTATCGCCAATCAAATCGATGATCTAGACTTCAACCCCAACAGAATGTTAGAGGCAATAGCCTCACTCACCTACAATGAGCAGCAAATTCAGGCCATGGATTTCTTCAACCCGTTGGCCACTCATATGCTGGTAAAGATGACGGCCTACGAAGGCACCCAAACTACTCTTCTGGACGTTATGGTTGATGCTCATCATGGAAAGATCGGTCCCAAGCTGCTTCCCCCAAGTCGCCTGCTAAAGCAGTCAACCATTATGAAGGACAATTTACCTGCAACGTTAAAGCTGCCGGCAAAATACCACAACCTTCCAAAAATCTACAGCCTGCTGACCGTCGAAGGCCGAATACTATCTAACAAAATCTTATTCCGGCTCACACTTCCCTTAGTATTCCAGGACTCATACGAAGTATTGAAATTACATTCAATTCCCATAAGCACTAAAGAAGGCTTCATCGAAGTTATTCCAACCACCAACTACCTCTTGGTCAACCTGGCCCACGATTTGTTTTACCTCGTCGCAAGTACTGAGTTTTCTCAGTGCTTGATGTTCGAACCAGCCCACTACATTTGCAAGCAAACGCATCCCGTATTGCAAAAGGGACCCGATGAAATGAACTGCAGGATCACAATTTTCACACAATCAACTTTTGCCGCTCCGTGTCGTAACACTTACACTACAGCTGCAGTGTCCAAATTATTGGATATATGTAATGAACGAACCAAGTACCATTGTTCCAACTATAAGGTTGAGCGGAGCTGGCAAGTTTAACGTTACAAACGGATGCACTATCTACAATCGAGCTGTAATATTGCAGGCCAGCAATTTCTATTCCGGCGTATTATATGCATCATTTTCGGTATCAAGCAACCTCTCAATGGGCCTCGAACCGATTAGCCCGGAAACGAAATTTATCCCGATAGAAAGATTCATCAACGATACTGCCAGGAACATAACACATCTACGCGATCGGGTGAATCGAACATTTTCAGTCACCCTGCTCATCACATCCATCACTACAACATTGCCTACATAAATCTTGCAATGGTCGCTGCTTTAATGTTTTATCTGTGCCGAAAGGGTTTCCAGCATCGAAACCGAGTGTCCATCAAAACCTTACCGATTCCTGCACCTCGACCATCTCGACAACCTTCCTTCTCATTGGATCTGGGACTTAAGGTTTGAATCCCAGGTTCAAGGCGGGGAATATGCTCATTCCATGCATCAAAAACAGACACATCAGTATAGTAAAAGAATGTTCACACAAAATCCCACATACATCTCACCTGAAACTGTCTAGATGCAACGTCAGCAATTTTCGTCAGACGGTTTCAGGTGAGTATAATTTAATGTATGGGAATTGAATTCGCTATTTAATATGATACGATGTATGGGAACGGAATCCGCGAATTTAGTTCTCGTGCATCATAGACAAAAAACAATTATAAATAAGCAGGAAATTAATGTAAATAAATCATTCTGTTAACCAGTTTCGAAGCGCAGCATTTTTGATTAAACAACTGAACATTTCAAGTCCTAGTATTGGACCAGAACTTAAACAAATTTTTGAATATTTTATGTTAGGATCTGGATTCTGGTATTGAACCAGAATTGACCAACACTAGTTAATCGGAACACGGAGTTAAGCTTTGGTAGTGAACAAAGATTTAATGCTGCAAGATCTTAGTGCTTTATGAAGTTGATCATGGTATTGGACCAGGACTACATTATTATACAGAGAGGACTCGTATTGTATATATAGGGTGCGTACGGTATTTGGGGACAACTTGAGCGTAAAATTAATTAGCTTGTATTTTTAACGAAATTTTTATGAAATTTCAGGAATTTTTCATACAAAGTTAAATTAATATATTGCTATAAAGTTATTCAATAAAATTGCCATTAGCAGCAATAATCTCTTCGATCCGGGTTCGGAAACGATTACATGCCCGAAACAAATGCTCCTTGTTCATATTGACCATAACGGCATTAATAGCAGTCTTCAGCGAAGAAGTGGTATTATGAGGACGCTTATTGGTCTCACGCTCAACTATGCCCCATACGTAATAGTCCAAAGGATTAAGGTCTGGGGAGCTAGGTGGCCATAGGTTCGGTGTTATGTGGTCATGAAAATTTTCGGCCATCCAATCTTGTGTTGCCATCGCTTTATGTGAAGGAGCAGAATCTTGTTGAAAAATGTATGGTCTGCCTCCGCTTGCATTGCCTATCTAGGGTTTCACTACAGTCTCCAAAACCTCGATACATGCAGCAGAGTTCACTCGAATCATTTTGCTAAGACGGACCTTTTTGGCTGGGTTAGTAAAGCAAGGCATTATTGGGTACAGTACGTTACGATCAATACTGTCGTATGCTTGCTTAAAGTCAACGAAAATTTTGTGCACGTCCATGTTCAACTCGCAGCATTTTTCAAGTACCTGCTTGACTGTGAACGATTGGTCTTTTTTCAACCTACCTGCTTTAAAACCACTTTGATACTTCAAAATAATACTATTGACATATGATCTGATTTTATTTTAGTAAGATTTTTGAAAATATTTTGTACGCCGTTCAAAGCAGTGATACGCCTCTATAATTTTTCCATTGTAAATTTTCACCTGTTTTGTGGATATGGAATATCATTGATTGGCTCCACTCTTCCGGCATAAGTTCTGGTTTGTCTTCTGCCACCATATTTGATGAGCTCAACTGGAATCTCATCAATGTCCGGCGCTTTAGTATTCTTTTGGGCTTTGATGATGAAACAAACTTCATCCAGGGTTGGTGGTCACTGAAAGCTCTCCGCAAACATCCATAGACTCCGAAGTTCTGGAGCTATGTGGAGAATTAAAGAGGTTCTTGAAATATGATGCTTATCTTTCCTTAAACTTGGTTGCATCAGCGATGATATTGCTGATGTTATCACGACAGAGCGTGGTTTTGGGCTGATTGCCCTGTTACAGGCTTTTCACTACTTTGTATGCTTGTTTTGTATTGTTGCTTGATAGATTTAATCGATTCTTCTCAATTGGTTGTCACAGTATTTTATTTTCTTAATTCTTATTATCTTATTCGCTACTCTTCTGAGATTTTCATACTCCTCTCTCTCCGCCCTGGTTTTCCTACCTATATATTCTTATTACGCCTGATTCTTTTTGTCTAATGCATTTTGGCACTCATCATCGAACTAATCATTTCTTTTGCACCAAGCTTGATGCCCAATCGTCGGTTCTTTCTTGGTCTTGGCAGCCATTTTCACTTCCATCCAGAGCTCGTTGCTTGTCTTTAACGATGCGTCTGATAAGATAGGAGCCAGCTGGTTGTTGAGAGTTTCCGTTAAATTTTACGCCACAGACGCTACTTGGAGCCTTTTGGTGTCAATTTTTTTTAAACGGGCTGGTCTTCACCGAATATGCCTTAAACATACGACGTCAGTAGGTTAATTTGATCAAGTAATGATCTGAGTTACAGTTAGCTCCTCGGCATGAACGGACGTCAAGTATGCTCGAGGCTCAACGTTGTTGGATTAGAACATCATCAACCTGGTTTATTTGTGGCCAAACGTCGATATTAGAAACAGGTCGAACGTATAAATAGATTTCTGTTACATCGAAGTCCATCAGTTGCTGGCCGTTGTCATTTGTTTAATCATGGAGACTGTATTCTCCAATCATTTCCTGATGAAATAGCTCTTTGCCAACCTTCGTGTCGACATCACCCAGATTTATCTTTGTGTCGTTTGTAGACAATGAGTTGACTAGTCTTGCCAGGTGGTTGTAGAGCGTTTCCTTCGTTTCTTCGTCCTATTCTTCTGTCGGGGTGTGAACAATAATCAGCCAGATTTTGAAGAATTTTGCTTTTGTACGGATCACTCACAAACGTTTTTTTATTGGCTTGAAATCAATAACGTGTGATTTGAACTCCCAATCTACAATGAAGACCACCCTGAATTTTTGTTTTCCTGTAGGCTTCCCACTTTTGAATATTGCGTACAATCTCATGTCTAAAATATCATTTCCAGTTCAGATGGTTTCCTAGATTGTCTGTATTTTTGGCATATATTGACTGGCCTGTTATAAAAGGTCCTTAATAGCGCAAGGGTAATTGGATGATCTGACATTTTAGGATCGAATGCCATATTAGCATTTCTCAGCATTTAATGTCCAATTATTGGGAAACCAGTAAACGCAGTGTTTGACACTGAGAGCATTTACTCCCATTTAATTTGGGGGTTCGGAATGAAGAATCATGGAAGTGGTGGGTTGGGGAATCAAGGTTTTTCCTCCTTCTTTCTCAAACGAGCTTGGGACCATCTACAGCGGAGTTTTTCTCCAATTACCTTAACATAAACGCAACATATTTAGATTTATGTTTTTATCTGACGATGATGCTCATCATCTAAAGCTGCATCAATTTTCACTGCAAATATCTCATTTGTTGAATGATTTTTCATGTTTACATGCAATTCTGCAAGTTGGTCCTTGTCTCTTAATTCCACATAATTTCCTTTTGTCACCGGTATAAATATTTTTGATCTTAGTGTATTTGTGATTAGTGATCACAGAGAAATATAAAATTAGAAATTTCAAAATAAATCTCTCCAATAATTTCGATGACGTATTCATAATCTACGACCTCGAAGCCCCTCTGACTACTGGCTATTTTCATTTCAATTCGAATTAATTTGAAGAAAATTCGAAAGGTTATATTATAACTCGGTCGTCCTGGTCATTAGGTGTGCCATGAAGTTTTAGGACATGGTTGGTTCATAATCGACTCTCAAACTCATTAGCTCCTATTATTTCTCCAGAGCAGCATGGTTTTCTCAGAGGATACTCCACTTCCTCTAATTTAATAGAGTTTACAAACATTGCAAGAGCTTTGAAGGATCAACTCCAAGTTGATGTGATCTTCACAGATTTCTCCAAGGCCTTTGACCCTGTGAATCATTTACATCTTTGTCATAAGCTTGAAGCTCTCGGCATCTCGGGTGCTCTTCTATCTTGGATGTCATCTTATCTATCGTATCGTCCCTATTGAGCTAGTCTTTCTGGCACTACTTCTAGTTCTTTTTACCCTTCATCTGGTATTCCACAAGGTTCAATTCTTGGGCCTCTTCTCCTTCAGTTGTTTATAAATGATATTTCCTTTGTTATTAATTCCGCTTGCCTCTTGTATGCTGATGGCTTTAAAGTATTTAAATAAATGGTGTACTTCAAACTTTTTATGTCTTAGCATTACTAAATGTCATGAAGTGACTTTTTCTCTCAAGGACGCTCCTATTAAGTTTAATTTTACGAGTATATTAAATGATATTTTGCTCTTTGAAGTATTCAGTCATCAAGACCTTAGAGCAACTTTTGATCCAAAACTCAAATTTTAAATGTGATTACTAAGGCGTTTAGAGTTTCCGGGCTTATCCTTAAGCAAATACATAAATTCAAAAGCATTTCTTCTTCTATCCACCTATTTGTTTGTCTTGTTCGCCCTTTGCTTGAATACTGTTCTGTCATCTGGTCCCCCCGATATTTCTATCTTGTGTCTTCTTTGAAAACTGTCTAAAGAAAGTTCACGCGTCTTCTTTTCCGTAAGTTTAATTTGCCGTATCAGCCTATGAAAGTTCGGTTTTCCTTTCTATCTCTTCCATCTCTAATATCCCGACGGACTTATTTAGACCAATGTTTTTTGTATGAACTCTGCTACCATCAAGTGCCGTTAAATATTTTTTCTGAGCTGCGTTTTCGACAAACATCTCGTTCTTCTTGGATGAGCTCTTTTTTCACTATCCCATATGCAAGAACTGATTTATATTTCCATTCACCAATTTTAAGAATTGTACAAAATCATAATAATCTCAAGCTTGGTCCTTTCCCCTCTTCTTGCATAGCATTTCAGAAAAAACTAAGAGACTTACTACTAGTTTAACTTACAATTATCGTAATTTTATTATTATTTTTTTCCATTTGAACATTGCTGTATTTATTCTTTACGTTCCATTTTGTTATTGGATTATTCAGTCTGTTATATGGAATAAATAAATAAATGAATATTTGAAATTAAAGGCCCCAAAACCAATGGATAATCCCGCAAAAAATAAATTTTCGAACATCAATATATCGAGTGCAAAGCACCGCATCTCAATCCGACTTGTCCCACTGATTTTCGATAGTAAAATGCTTTATTTCCTCCTATTCCAATTCTGATATTGGTTTCAATAAATCTTCGAGAGCTTTAGGGAGTGCTAATTAGAGAAAGAAATCAAATTAGTTGTCTCACTTGAACAAATGCGAATCAAGGATAGCAAAAAACTGAATAATTTTTAAACGCGACTCCTTCGAAAGCACAAGTGATATTTCTTTCAAGTTAAAAATATAATTAAAGCTTCGCTTGTTCACTATTTCCACTTTATTCGTTCAAATCGCTGTTCGCAAGCACTTTTCATCAAACTTAAATGAACAGAAGTTTCTTTCTTAATGACTCCAAGGAACACTACATTTAGAAGAAATTTGGGACCTAGTCCTTGAAGCAATTTACTGTTGGTAAACATATTTTCATAGTTCACGATGAAGTCCAACGCTCACTAATAGTTCATCGGATAACAAAATGTTTGCTGTTAATCCTGTTTAAACATTTTCTCGTTTGTTGCCATTGCTACAATTTTACAGCTTGTACATTTTCAGGGTAAGTGCTCTGAAGCGACATGCCAAAGCTGTGCTCTTTGCAAGTAAACATGATGGTTTTAATTATATTTAGGGTTAATTAAAAATATCTCACTATGAATTATTAGCATTCAAATGACCAAAGGCTGGCAGCTGTCCTTTTGGTTTGAACATCAAGTCTCGACTGCAAAGGACGAAAGAAGTGTTACCCTCTTTAGAAAGTGTTGAGCAAAGTAGGCTCCTGTTTAATTTTTAATGATCTCATTGGGGTTGAAAGGAAACACTTTTAATGAAGGCAAGGTTTGGGTGATAGCCTTTGTTGTGGTTTATGCTAAATGATTTTAATTAAAAGTTAAAAAGGTGTTGTTTGCATTTGATTCTCATTGTTTTGATTTTATTATTCTAGCAGAAAAAGTAATGCAATTTAAGATTTCGTTAAAAAATGGAGAACACTTGAAGTGAGGAGAGCACCTGGGTTCGTCTTTATTTTATGACATAGTAATAAGTCGGAATGGAAAAATTAATTTCTAAGATCAAAAGGCGGGAGAGCGCTCCTATTAGAGGGGTTTTGAAAAAAATAATATTGAATCAAACAATTGTCTTAGAAAAAATATATCATCATCATCATCACCATGTCGTAGCAAATTATAAATCGCACTTGAAATTTTCTTGAAAATCCTCACTATGTACCCAACTTTTTCAGTCTATTTTTCGATAAATCTCATTTCCAACTTTTATGACATTTCTCATTTAAAGATAATCAAGAAACCTAATCACCCACCTGGTTCTCTAAATTTAAATAATATTGCAAACAAAAATCCATTGAAGCAAACAAATCATATTTTCATCAAATGAGGATTATTACCTACGAATAACATCAATTATTTGAGGTCAAATCGAAGTAGCAGGAGATTACAGCTCGTAGAAGGGTTTTGGAAAATAATTAGTCTTGAGGTGTGTGGTTACGTAGAGCTGATGAAATTCAGCACTTTTGATCCATTTCTAGGGTAAAGTTGGGAGATATGGCGCGGAGGGTGATATAGCACACTTCTACGCTCCCCTATGCTCTAATTCGTTTCACAATATTTTATCATCGCAATATGTTCAGTGTGCTACAATTATATTTCTTCGGAGTGACAACTTTGCGGTCAAATCTCCAACAAGTTGTGTGTGACATATAATTATTTGAAAAACAAGTTGAAGTAGTAGGAAAGCACCCCCACCAGAAGAGTTTTGTAAAACAATTAGTAAATCAAACAATATATTCTGCATATTAAAACTTGGATTAATATACAGATTCCATAAATTGAGTTCGAAAAATTATTATGGCTATTATGTTTTTAAATTTACCGCCATTTTGTTTCAAGTGTTTTGCCCCGTCGCTAAATTAGTCATGATAACACATCAATATTACGAACCACTTCAAAAATGTTTATGAAAATTCCTACATATTTGTAGTGTTTAGGTCCGTTGCAAACGCGTATCTCCCTAGTATGGCATGTTAATGTTGTTGTAATTGTTAAATATTCAGTCGGCTGTAACTTAGGTGTTTACTGTTCAATTATTCATCCACACGATATGTATCGGCTGAAGCCGACACAGATCCCCAGCATCATCCAGGGATGGAATCTGCATTTCAGTGGGGAACCCAATACTATAACAGTGGAAGTCTTCATAAGTCAGGTGGAGTCGCTGATTGAGCAGATGCTAGCAGGAGACCGCACGGCGCTCGCAGGATACTTGCCAATGCTGCTTAGGGGAGCAGCACTTGAGACATATTGGCGAATACATTCAGCCCCACCATCCATACGCTGGTCACGGTTGAAGGAGGTACTCCGCATGGAGTATCCTACGGTCGACATGGACGAATTAGTACTGGACAAGATGAATGCTAGATGGCAGCGTCCGGACGAGTCCTTCCATCAATATCGAGCCGATATCCTTCGGCTGAATGACCAGTTGTCAGAGCCGTTGTCTTCTACCCAAATACTGCGCCTGCTAAAGCGCAATCTAAGGCCGGAGATTCGTCGCCATATCGTGAACTCCGATCCACAGAGTATGGAGGCCCTGCTGAGAACTGTGCGTCGTATAGAAGGGTTTGAGGAAGATCTACGGGACCGGCCATACTTACTAGCCAGGACGGGTCCTCGACGAGGAATCGCGGAATTGGCCCCAGATTATACCACCATGGATCTGGAGGAAGATTTGGACTCAGACGAGCTTGCTGTAGCCGCAGTGGGAAGTCTTACAACATGCTGGAATTGCCATCAAACCGGACACCGGTTCATCTCATGCCGAGCAGAGCGTAAGGTTTTCTGCTACGGTTGCGGCAAGCCGGACACTTACTTCCCGGACTGTTCTGAATGTGCCGCGCGAAAAAACGGCCAAAAGAGTACCCAACCACCTCAGCGGTACTCGAAGCCCCAGCAGTAGCTCCTCAGCCAGCTGCTCACCCCTACAAACCTGACGTTAACCCACCAGCCATGACCACTACGACTGCGGATGTTCACTCTCTTCCGGAGACCTCACCAACAACAATCTTGAAGCGACCACCGCAGTCACTGCCAGAAGAACCCCGGCAGCCTCAATTACGCACTCTAAAACCTTATCATGTGCGACTGCAGGAATATCGGGTGGTTCGAGAGCGAATATTTGCTTCCGAAGTAGTCACTTCCCGCCCGCGCACGACAAAATGGTCAACCCGTCGTTGGCGGAATTTCTGCAAGAGAGTGCGCATCTGCCGTCAAACCTTAAACTCTTGTAACATCTCGGAGGTTGCTGAGAATGAGATCAGACCTTATCATCCAATTAAAGTGTTGGACGAAACAGTGTTTGCATTCATCGACACGGGTGCCAGCATAAGTTGTCTTGCCTCAAGCTTTGGCTCGAAGGTGCTCCAAGAATATCCGACCTTGATTAAATCCTGGCGCACTGAAATCAGTACAGCTGATGGCACCAAACACCCTTTACGAGGTAAACTAACCACACCCGTGACGTTCAGGGGTCAGACGGAGGATATTACTTTCTACCTTATCCAGTCTTAGACTCAGAATGTATACCTTGGCGTCGATTTTGTCCTTCGCTTTGGACTGGCCTCAGATTTATTCACAGATTTGTCTTTAAAAACCAGAAATGTCAACGAAATCACTTCTACCCCCGATAGACATGACCTGACGCCTAACCAACGGCAACGCCTGGAAGCATCCATCGCTGCTTTCCCATCTTACGCTACCCAAGGCCTTGGCCGCACCACCCTAGTCTCACACGCCATTGACGTTGGCGATAGTAAACCGATTAAACAGAGACACTACGCCATCTCACCGGCCATGGAGAAATTGGTGTATGCGGAGCTAGATAGGATGCTCGAGTTGGGGGTCATAGAGGATCCCAAAGTGCCTGGTCATCACTGGTAACCTTGATGGTGAAGCCAGGTAAAGTCCGCCTCTGTCTTGATGCTCGTAAGGTAAACGTGGTCACCATCAAGGATGCGTACCCTCTTCCACTCATCGATGGAATACTAGGGAGACTGCCGAAAGCCAATTATATCACCAGTCTCGACCTAAAAGACGCCTTTTGGCAAATTCCACTCGATGAGGGGTCGAGGGACAAGACCGCCTTCACAGTGCCTGGACGACCATTATATCAATTCGTCACAATGCCCTTTGGCCTGTGTAATGCGCCGCAAACGATGACTCGGTTGATGGACAAGGTCATCCCACCTCACCTGAAACACCAAGTGTTCGTGTACCTTGATGATCTGTTACTCATCACGGAAACGTTCGATCAACACCTCCTACTTCTACAAGAAGTAGCCCTGCACATCAGTAAGGCGGGACTCACCATCAACGTACAGAAAAGTAAGTTTGTCACGAAAGAAGTCCGATACCTAGGACATGTCATAGGACATGGCACTATCAAAACGGATCCAGACAAAACTCGTGCGATTGATGAGTTCCCCTTACCAAAAACAGTGAAGCAGCTACGACCTTTCCTTGGTGTGTGCGGTTGGTACCGAAGGTTTGTTCGGAATTATGCAACAGTTTCAGCGCCCCTGTCAGACATGTTGCGGAAACGGAAGTTCGTTTGGACCAATCTCAGCCGAAAGGCATTTGAAGAGCTAAAACAAGCCCTCACATCAGCTCCTGTCTTGAACAGCCCCGACTTCACGAAGCCCTTCTCCATTCATTGTGACGCAAGTCAACATGGAGTAGGAGCCGTGCTGGTGCAATTGACCGACGAAGGAGAGGAAGCTCCCATCGCCTTCATGTCCAATAAGCTGAATTCGGCCCAAAGAAACTATACTGTTTCCGAGCAAGAATGTTTGGCAGCGGTAATGGCTGTGAAGAAATTCCGAGCTTATATCGAGGGCCACCAATTCGAGATCATCACGGACCACGCGTCACTACAATGGTTGATGAACCAGGCAGATCTAAATGGACGCCTAGCCAGATGGGCTCTTAAACTGCAAGGGTTCAAGTTCTCCATCAAACATCGGAAAGGGACCCAGAACATCGTACCCGACACTCTCTCACGGATGTTTTCCCCAGAGGGAGCCAAATTGACAATAAATGACGAGGACCCCATCGAAATAGATTTGGACAGCCCACATTTCGAATCAGACAGCTACAAAGAGTTGAGGCAAACCATAGCGACCCAACAGTCACAGCTGCCTGATTTGAAGGTAATAGACGGCTACGTGTATAAACGAAATGAATACGCCACTGGTGATCCATGGCAGGAAGAAGAGTCTTGGAAACTCTGGGTACCGGAGGAAATGACACAACATCTGATCTTCCGCGCACATGACCATCCTTTAAGTGCCCACGGAGGTTACGGTCGAACATTACGGCGACTCAAGAAATACTTCTTTTGGCCTAAAATGGCATCCCAGGTCAAAGACTACGTGAGCGCCTGTGAGACCTGTAAAGGCACCAAAGCGCCCAACCAGCCTCACCAACCTCCTATGGGTCAACTCAATGTCCCAGAATGCGTATTCCAGCGTCTATACATCGATCTTCTCGGTCCATATCCTCGGTCTTCCGTAAATTCACAACTCCATCGATCGTGAAATTCTTAGAGAACCGGGTATTCCATGTGTTCGGGGTTCCAGAGAGTGTGTACTCAGACAATGGAGTACAGTTCCGGTCCCGGCAGTTTAAGAGCCTACTTGAGCAGTATGGCGTTGAACTCCGACTGACGCCCATATACTCTCCTCAGTCCAACGCATCAGAACGGTTGAACCGCACCCTATTGGCCGCGATCCGTTCTTACGTCCACCCCTCTCAAAAGGATTGGGATCGGCGATTGTCTGCCATCACATGCGCCCTGCGATCCTCGTATCATTCCGTCATCGGTGTTGCCCCTTACTTTGCCGCCTTTGGACAGCACATGATTTGCCACGGTAAATCATACCGGCTGTTACGGCAATTAAAGTGTTTGGGAGACCCCGTCGTTGCGCTGGAGCCCCACGAACGTTTAGGAGACCTCCGCCAACAAATCGGGCGGCAGATTAAGGCCGCAGGAAGTGCAAATGAAGCACAGTACAATCTCCGGTCACGATCTGCTAATTTCAAAGAAGGAGATGAAGTGTTCCGGCGAAATTTCCGCCAAAGTGACGCCGCGGGGCATTACAACGCCAAGCTGGACAGGCGATTCTTGAAAAGCCGCATAAAGAAGGTAATGGGACCTAACCGGTACCTGATAACAGATCCATCGGGAAAAGAAGTGGGGATATACCACGCGAAAGACCTGCGCCGATAGATAATTAGTCACGTCTGTTTGTCCGTCGGCATATATTTTCAAAAAAAAAAAAAAAAACGCGCAAGTGTTGTATACTTCCGGGCAAACATAGACATAAGTCAGTCCGTCCGTCTGTCAAGTGTGTTTTTCTTTCATTGTCCGTCATCTCTAGTCCCGACGCCGGAGACAACCCATGGTACACCGAAAGATCCTTCAGCTCCTTTTTCGCAATCCGCATTGCCTTGGGATCGCGAGAAAATTAGCTGCCCTGTAGTAATTGAAGAGGTCAGGAGTGTGAAGAGCGATTTATAAATGATCATCTTGATTTCCTCTATTCTGAATGCAAAGGAATGGTATCACAAGAGAAACGAAAAGATCTACGAAATATGTATGTCATCCTGAAACCCATACCAGATCGATTGCAGGATATGCTCAAACAAACGTTCCTCGATCATATCAAAAATGAGGGCATTGAAACAATATCTACGCTGAAAGGTGAAAATATTCACATTCAATTTGTCGAGAATATGTTGAAGGTGCATCAAAAATATCAAAAGTTGATAGCTGATGTTTTTGAGAATGACTCGCTATTTTTAAGTGCATTGGACACAGCATGCGCGAGTGTAGTAAATAAACGAATGCAACATTTTCCTTCTGCACTTCAGAGCAGTAAATCAAGTCAAGTCTAGATTTCAAAGAGCCGTTACTAGAACTTGCAGAGAAATTTTCTGAATTGAATCTCAACTGAAAGTCTACGAAAGAGACGGAAAAAGTAGGGGGAGATGATACTGAAGCTGTGCATGAGTTACAGAAAAATGAGATTGGATTGAAATTGGATTATCCCGTTGATGCGGTGAAATACGGGGAGGCTGAATTGAGTGCTTGAAGCTCGTGCACCGTTTTATAATAGGAAATAATTTTAAGACAAATCTCTTTTGTCTTGAATTATTGTAATTGTTTTTGCGTTTTTAAAGTGAAAACTGAATGAATTTCGGGGAGTCGAGTGAAGATAGTGGAACAAGTGAATCTAAGTAGTGAGTGAATGATTTGCGAAATTGCTTAGCCACGACCAAGTGTAGTAATTGCACATATGATTTGTTCTGTTGACCTGGAATGTCATTGTTTTATTATAACCCAATTAATGCAGACTTTCTTCATTGAATGAAAATTGGAACCTTCTATACACGCATAACAGTGAGCGATAGACGAGAGACTCCCCGGGGATATTCTGTTGAATTATAACGAGGGAAGAATTTATTGATTTGTTATCATTAATTTCGATGCCGGCCATGCGAGTGAATTGTGATAGGTTGCAAATTGTGTTATTGTCATAAACGGTGTCTGTAATAACGGAGGAGCTTGAACGTCGCGTTGAATGAACCAGTTTTGGGTGTGATTGGAAGAGTGTGGGCTAGCGGGTTTTTGTTTGGACGGTGAAGGGGAGAGTATCGTCGATGGTGGCCAGGGAGGTTCACACCAACTTTTTACATGTGAAAATTTGCCGAAGAAATGCCTTGATCGGGAATAGAATAGTATATTGTGTTTCTTGGGCACCTCGGCGGTAGTTTTGGAAAGTAGAATTGGCAATCAGAGGACGACAGGCTGAGTAATTCGGGAAATAATCGAATTTTTTTTACATGTGCCCTCAATTTGACGTTTTGGCTCTGAAACTTTCTTGTGTGCTGCTACTGCTGCGGCCTGCGACCAACTGATGGATGGATGAATGCATTTTTCTTTGATCGGGAATCTTGTTTAGCTGGTGTTTCTATAATTCAAATTAATTGAGCCGCGAGGGCAGTGACAAAAGCGGGAAAATGAAAACAAGCGGAAAGTGATTGAGAACGAGTGAAATTGTTGCGGGGTTTCGCCGTGACTATCGAATTAACAAAATACAAATGCGAATGTGAAAAGGAGAGTAATTTGGTTTCTTGAAATTGCATTGAATACAACTCCACGCTTTTACAATAAATTTTGAAGATAGTAGAGTGAAATTAGGCATTGACAGTGGCTAGCGAGACAGTGGTGGCCGTGCAGCAAGAGCGAGAAGTCTTTGCGTTCATCTTCGATTTTTTCTTTTATCCTATGAGTCATTGTTGATTATCTGCTGCTTTGCGGATTTGGAGTGGACCAAGAGCAGCGACGAATGGAAAATTGTTCTGAGCCAACTGTGTGACTACTGTCGTTGAAACATCCGGAAGTATATGGAAGAATTGAGATCCAAAGAAAAACGTTTTAATTTGTATGAACTTCATTACCACGTGCGCGTTTTAGCATTTACCAACAAAAAAAAAAAAGGAAAGAAGAAGAAAAGTTGACAACGAAATATTCCAGAAATATCGCGAGTGCTTTTAACCAAGTTGCTATTCAGTATTATTACATTTCAGGGCCATCTGCATCATCGTCGAGCGCTTGG
The DNA here is from genome assembly GCA_963969285.1 of Odontomyia ornata. Taxonomy (NCBI): domain Eukaryota; kingdom Metazoa; phylum Arthropoda; class Insecta; order Diptera; family Stratiomyidae; genus Odontomyia; species Odontomyia ornata. Next base: position 318,537,288 of record OZ017738.1, on the reverse strand, counting down.
AGGACCATGCGGGTGAGTACCCTTTTGTTGCCTTAATTTTGTTATATATATATATACTTTTGATTACATTTGTTTTATATCTACGTTTTTTTACATCTTTTTTATACATTTTTATATTTGAGCTTAAATTTTTTTCTCAATTAATTAATTTATATATTCTCATCGATTTAATTCCTTATAGTTTTTTCTTATGTAATTACAATTTATAGGTGGATGGGGGAAAATTTTAGATCGCATTAAAATTTTTCTTTTTTTTTGTACGTACTTCAATTGGTTACGTTTGCATTGAATTGTTGTTTCTCGGATTTAAGATGTTGTTAAATAAAAAGATGAGTTAAATTGAACCATAGGTCTTTCCCTTCCAATTTCTCTAACCGAGTATAGGACCCGGTACGGTGGCAGGCCCAAAACATGAGCCAGCCGCCGGGTACAAACTAATTCCTTTTATTTGTTTCAGGTGACGTTATGGGTTGAGTGGCCCAAACAGAGTGCCTTTTTATGGCATAGATTTATTCAATCCAATTGTATAATTCTATGACATAAATTGGTCACCGGGGTACTCCCCTTCTGATGGGAAGGTTCATACAATTCAAGTTGTATGAGTTTTCCACTCAGAAGAGGAATACCTGGCCACTTCAACAAGCTATCAATGGATTTATTCCGGTTGGGTGGGTATGAAGGGGCTCCACCACCACCCAGTTGCCCCTCTTTCATTTGTGGGCCATGAACTTCGTTGGGTAACGACGAGGTCACCCCAAGTTCACCTTCCTTCTCAGGTTTCACTTATTCTAGTAACAAGTACATCTCCTTCGGTGAGGTTATCTACAATTTTGCGACTTCGGTCGCCTTTTTGATCTGAAAGCAATTCGTGAATGCGAAATTTTTTGTAGTGGGTCCTCGTGCCGGGGAAACGAACCCGCCCCACGACACCGCAATGCTAGCCTGCCAGCGCATTCACGCGTCTCCGGACGAGGGCATTCTCGGCAGATACCTCCATCTTCTTCTGCCGGGGCAGCAGACCATCGCTGCAGTCCTTCACGGACCTTTTGAACATCTTATTCACTACAACTCCTCTATATGGGGAGACCCCGCTTAAACATCTTATGAATTTTTTTGTAATTAAACTTTGAGGAGGAGGTCAGTTCACACTTATGTACAAAATCATATGTTTCTAGTTTATATACTCGTAGAGAAAAAGTGGTGTGATACACGAAAGGACAGACAGGACGCGATTTCAATAAAAAGTGAACATTTTCTCTTGAAAATTTTTTTTGGCTGTCCGTTTTCTGCGTTTTTGGGTAACTTTTTGCGCGTGCTTTCTGGGTATTTAGTGTTAATTTACATTCAACTGCATATTTTCTTATAAAACAAGAAATTATTTTGTTGCATGTTTGTGAACTAATTTTTAACGGAATTTCATGTGATGAAACTGAAAAGGTTATATGGTTGGCCACATCGGGGGTGATATGGTACGCATCCAATTAAACCCCATACCATAATTTTTGATAATTATTGAATTAAGTTTTGATTTGAATATAAGCTATTTCATTTGAATTGATGCGGTGAAATACGGGGAGGCTGAATTGAGTGCTTGAAGCTCGTGCACCGTTTTATAATAGGAAATAATTTTAAGACAAATCTCTTTTGTCTTGAATTATTGTAATTGTTTTTGCGTTTTTAAAGTGAAAACTGAATGAATTTCGGGGAGTCGAGTGAAGATAGTGGAACAAGTGAATCTAAGTAGTGAGTGAATGATTTGCGAAATTGCTTAGCCACGACCAAGTGTAGTAATTGCACATATGATTTGTTCTGTTGACCTGGAATGTCATTGTTTTATTATAACCCAATTAATGCAGACTTTCTTCATTGAATGAAAATTGGAACCTTCTATACACGCATAACAGTGAGCGATAGACGAGAGACTCCCCGGGGATATTCTGTTGAATTATAACGAGGGAAGAATTTATTGATTTGTTATCATTAATTTCGATGCCGGCCATGCGAGTGAATTGTGATAGGTTGCAAATTGTGTTATTGTCATAAACGGTGTCTGTAATAACGGAGGAGCTTGAACGTCGCGTTGAATGAACCAGTTTTGGGTGTGATTGGAAGAGTGTGGGCTAGCGGGTTTTTGTTTGGACGGTGAAGGGGAGAGTATCGTCGATGGTGGCCAGGGAGGTTCACACCAACTTTTTACATGTGAAAATTTGCCGAAGAAATGCCTTGATCGGGAATAGAATAGTATATTGTGTTTCTTGGGCACCTCGGCGGTAGTTTTGGAAAGTAGAATTGGCAATCAGAGGACGACAGGCTGAGTAATTCGGGAAATAATCGAATTTTTTTTACATGTGCCCTCAATTTGACGTTTTGGCTCTGAAACTTTCTTGTGTGCTGCTACTGCTGCGGCCTGCGACCAACTGATGGATGGATGAATGCATTTTTCTTTGATCGGGAATCTTGTTTAGCTGGTGTTTCTATAATTCAAATTAATTGAGCCGCGAGGGCAGTGACAAAAGCGGGAAAATGAAAACAAGCGGAAAGTGATTGAGAACGAGTGAAATTGTTGCGGGGTTTCGCCGTGACTATCGAATTAACAAAATACAAATGCGAATGTGAAAAGGAGAGTAATTTGGTTTCTTGAAATTGCATTGAATACAACTCCACGCTTTTACAATAAATTTTGAAGATAGTAGAGTGAAATTAGGCATTGACAGTGGCTAGCGAGACAGTGGTGGCCGTGCAGCAAGAGCGAGAAGTCTTTGCGTTCATCTTCGATTTTTTCTTTTATCCTATGAGTCATTGTTGATTATCTGCTGCTTTGCGGATTTGGAGTGGACCAAGAGCAGCGACGAATGGAAAATTGTTCTGAGCCAACTGTGTGACTACTGTCGTTGAAACATCCGGAAGTATATGGAAGAATTGAGATCCAAAGAAAAACGTTTTAATTTGTATGAACTTCATTACCACGTGCGCGTTTTAGTATTTACCAACAAAAAAAAAAAAGGAAAGAAGAAGAAAAGTTGACAACGAAATATTCCAGAAATATCGCGAGTGCTTTTAACCAAGTTGCTATTCAGTATTATTACATTTCAGGGCCATCTGCATCATCGTCGAGCGCTTGGAGGACCATGCGGGTGAGTACCCTTTTGTTGCCTTAATTTTGTTATATATATATACTTTTGATTACATTTGTTTTATATCTACGTTTTTTTACATCTTTTTTATACATTTTTATATTTGAGCTTAAATTTTTTTCTCAATTAATTAATTTATATATTCTCATCGATTTAATTCCTTATAGTTTTTTCTTATGTAATTACAATTTATAGGTGGATGGGGGAAAATTTTAGATCGCATTAAAATTTTTCTTTTTTTTTGTACGTACTTCAATTGGTTACGTTTGCATTGAATTGTTGTTTCTCGGATTTAAGATGTTGTTAAATAAAAAGATGAGTTAAATTGAACCATAGGTCTTTCCCTTCCAATTTCTCTAACCGAGTATAGGACCCGGTACGGTGGCAGGCCCAAAACATGAGCCAGCCGCCGGGTACAAACTAATTCCTTTTATTTGTTTCAGGTGACGTTATGGGTTGAGTGGCCCAAACAGAGTGCCTTTTTATGGCATAGATTTATTCAATCCAATTGTATAATTCTATGACATAAATTGGTCACCGGGGTACTCCCCTTCTGATGGGAAGGTTCATACAATTCAAGTTGTATGAGTTTTCCACTCAGAAGAGGAATACCTGGCCACTTCAACAAGCTATCAATGGATTTATTCCGGTTGGGTGGGTATGAAGGGGCTCCACCACCACCCAGTTGCCCCTCTTTCATTTGTGGGCCATGAACTTCGTTGGGTAACGACGAGGTCACCCCAAGTTCACCTTCCTTCTCAGGTTTCACTTATTCTAGTAACAAGTACATCTCCTTCGGTGAGGTTATCTACAATTTTGCGACTTCGGTCGCCTTTTTGATCTGAAAGCAATTCGTGAATGCGAAATTTTTTGTAGTGGGTCCTCGTGCCGGGGAAACGAACCCGCCCCACGACACCGCAATGCTAGCCTGCCAGCGCATTCACGCGTCTCCGGACGAGGGCATTCTCGGCAGATACCTCCATCTTCTTCTGCCGGGGCAGCAGACCATCGCTGCAGTCCTTCACGGACCTTTTGAACATCTTATTCACTACAACTCCTCTATATGGGGAGACCCCGCTTAAACATCTTATGAATTTTTTTGTAATTAAACTTTGAGGAGGAGGTCAGTTCACACTTATGTACAAAATCATATGTTTCTAGTTTATATACTCGTAGAGAAAAAGTGGTGTGATACACGAAAGGACAGACAGGACGCGATTTCAATAAAAAGTGAACATTTTCTCTTGAAAATTTTTTTTGGCTGTCCGTTTTCTGCGTTTTTGGGTAACTTTTTGCGCGTGCTTTCTGGGTATTTAGTGTTAATTTACATTCAACTGCATATTTTCTTATAAAACAAGAAATTATTTTGTTGCATGTTTGTGAACTAATTTTTAACGGAATTTCATGTGATGAAACTGAAAAGGTTATATGGTTGGCCACATCGGGGGTGATATGGTACGCATCCAATTAAACCCCATACCATAATTTTTGATAATTATTGAATTAAGTTTTGATTTGAATATAAGCTATTTCATTTGAATTAATTAATTTTTTTCTGGGTAACGTAGAGATAATGCGGACGATTTATAAATGAAAAAAATCTACGATTCATGCTAAATGAGAGCGAACTCAAAAGTGTCACCAGTAGTGTTGAAGATAGAATGTCAGTTAGCAAAGCAGCTAAAACATATGGCATACTCAGAACAACTTTGAGGCGAATCCTTAAAAAAAAATACGGAGGAAAAGCTATTACTAGGTGAGCCAGTTAATTTGGATGGATCACTCGGAACAAAAACTGTTGGTCGCGTGAAAAAGTTGCAAACCCATGGATTCACTCCTACAAAAAGTGAAGTTTGCCAAATGGTTTACGAACTTGCAGAGCGATATAAGTTGCAGCCACATCGATTTAACTGTGACCGCAAAATGGCTGGAAATGATTGAATCACCCTTCTTCTGAGTTGCCATTCTGATCTAACTAATAGAAAATTGTAAGGTATGTCACTTGCTAGTGCAACAGGCATACAAAAGATTAGGTGAAGAGCTACTTTCAAAGTTTAAAGAAAGTTTTGCTCAAAAACAAAATAATGTAGTATAAATTACTTCAAGTGAATAGAGTGAGACCGTGACAATAATTGCTTGTTGTAATGCGGAAGGAAATTTCTTGCCACCTCCTTGTGTCTTAGGAATAAAATTAGAATTCATTTGAAAATTTTTTAAAAGTCTGATTCAAGAATAATCATTTAAAGGAAAAACAAGAAATCTGAGCTTAAGGACGATTAGCTACCAGGGTCGGTAGTTTACATTGGGGGGAAAATCAGCTTACAATAATAAGGAAATTTTTTTGTGGTTGAAAGAAATTTCCCTTCCCTTAAAACCATAAGGTCATTCTGTTAATACTCGATAGTCATTCCTCATCCTGCAGCGATGACGAGGTGCTTGAAAACCCCGCTAATAATGACAGCATTTTTCTTTGCCTACCTCCTCATTCCGTGCAGTTTTTGCAGCCACTTGATCGAGCATTTTTCAAGTCATTTAACTTTTTTTATGCTACTTGTAACTTCAGTCAATTACTGTCTAGTGCCTGGGGCAAATCAGCGACAACAAGCACAAGTGCATCCGGTTTTGCATCCACTAAAATTTACCCTTATAATCCAGGTGCTATTCCAGACTAAACAAATCGCAAGAGTCGCAATCACAAGAACATGTGAAAGAACTCTGGAGGAAAGTCAAATTAATATTTTTCGTTTGGCTTCACTTGATAATATTGACATTAGCTCTACTTGAACATTGCAGGAAAATAAAGGAGTAACATATGAAAAATGTATACACATTTTTGTTTTATTATGTGAATTTATTTATTTAAAAGATAACCTAGTCAACTTGCGATATTTTACCGGGGAAGTTCTTAGCATTGTTTCGCCAATCCTTTCAACTTCATTTAGAAGTGAAAAACAAAAGGCCTATTTATTGATATTTCTAGAAAATTCACATAAACAGATAAAAATTCCACTATCCAAAAAGAAAAACCAAATGAGCTGAAATCGAAAAAGGCTAAACGGAGTAAATGTTCACCTTCCAATGATGAATGCATTAACTTTGGGGGAATTCATTACAAAACGAAAAAATGGGATGACTGGATTCAGTGCATTATATTTAAATTGTGGTTCCATGACTGATCCACATCATTAATCAATGCAATCAAAATATGAAAAAAAATTGAAACACCAAATCACCTGACATACTTAACCATATTCCTCATCTTGAGGGGTAAAATGGCAACATCGACATAATTTTTTATTCAATTTTAAAACTGAATTACTGTGATTTAAAAAATAAAAAATAAAATTTATAATTCAACTTGTTACTAAAAGAAGAAAACTATTAATTATATTTAACACTAAAAAGTAGTTATTTTTGGAAGTTATTCTACAATGTGAAAAGGTACATCCCAATCTCTCGATTTTACCCTATCTGTGGATATCGTTGTATCCAACTGGCCTGTAATTAATGATCAACTAATTGTAGTAATCGAGCAAGTAAGAATGTGGCGGCCTTCGTTCGCCTCGAGAAAAAAAGGATTTTTCACGTAGTTTTCTTTCCGTTCACGGTGTAAAAGAAATTTCTAATTCGTAAATACAGTGTGTTGATCAAAACACGACCATTTCTTTGATAGATTTTTAATTTTAAAAGCCCACCACAGCCAAGTCCAAACAGTTGGCATCCGTTTATCGAGGCATCAAGCTTAAGTTTCTCGCAAAGCAATTTAAATGCATCTGGTGGTCCATCAAATCAAGATGCATCTAAAGCAAAATGGCCATGCCCGAGATGTACTTACTTAAATTGACCACGGTCTAAACGCCGTGTACAATGCTACACAAAACGGAATGAAGCTGATTGTGATATGAACACTGTAATATCACCATCGGGAGCTATAACAACGACTACAACGGTTACGCAAACTAATAATACAATAGAAGTCCATATGCGAACGCACACTGGCGAGCGTCTCTTTCAATGTGATCTATGTTTGAAACGCTTTAGTCTAAAATCGTCGCGGAATACCCACAAAAGAATTCATACTGGTTATTGGAGCATGCACAAACCGTTCCAGTGCACACAATGTAGTGCTGCATTTTGCCGGAAACCATATCTAGATATCCATATGAGAATTCACACGGGTTGATTTTTGCGTAAATCTCGTAAATCACATTCGAATGGCCTCTCGCCCGTGTGAATTCTCATATGGATATCTAGATATGGTTTCCGGCAAAATGCAGCACTACATTGTGTGCACTGGAACGGTTTGTGCATGCTCCAATAACCAGTATGAATTCTTTTGTGGGTATTTCGCGACGATGTTTGACTAAATCGTTTCAAACATAGATCACATTGAAAGAGACGCTCGCCAGTGTGCGTTCGCATATGGACTTCTATTGTATTATTAGTTTGCGTAATCGTTGTAGGCGTTGTTATAGCTCCCGATGGTGATATTACAGTGTTCATATCACAATCATCTTCATTCCGTTTTGTGTAGCATTGTACACGGCGTTTAGACCGTGGTCAATTTAAGTAAGTACATCTCGGGCATGGCCATTTTGCTTTAGATGCATCTTGATTTGATGGACCACCAGATGCATTTAAATTGCTTTGCGAGAAACTTAAGCTTGATGCCTCGATAAACGGATGCCAACTGTTTGGACTTGGCTGTGGTGGGCTTTTAAAATTAAAAATCTATCAAAGAAATGGTCGTGTTTTGATCAACACACTGTATTTACGAATTAGAAATTTCTTTTACACCGTGAACGGAAAGAAAACTACGTGAAAAATCCTTTTCTGCTCGGGGCGAACGAAGGCCGCCACAACCTTACCTGCTCGATTACTACAGGTTTTAACATAGATGCAGCTGAAACATGATAAAAACCGACGCGATTGAAATGACATGTTAAATAAAGCGATAATCATCTTTTTATTTGATGCTAGCAAAATTTGAGAATGTTAAATGAGCGATTAATACATGAACGTTCAGCGCTGCAAAGTCATGCAATACACGAACAACGAGCATTCAAGATCGCGTGAATCAAGAGCGCGCCCTACAGGAACGTGCGATTGAAGAGCGGGGGGTCTGCTCGTAACCGCCACATAGCGCGGACGCCGCGGAGATGGGAACTTGATTTTTTTGCGCGTTGGTAGACGGAAGAGCTGTTAGTGTTTGCCCGATTATAAGGAAAACAAAATGAAATTAAAACGTTTGTGAATGTGTTTCAAACGCATCATGTTGAGTTTTCTATGTGCTTGTGAATTCGAATGAAGAAAAATGTGCAAAATTATAATTTCTTTTCGACTGTAGTTCCGTTGTCTGTAAGCGGCAATAAACCGTTGTTTTCCCCTAAAGTGAATTGGGTGAAAAAAAGTTCGAAAACACGTAAAAATTGGGATTCCGTTGTCTGTAAGTGGGAATAAACCGTTGTTTTCCCCCGAAAGTGGATTGGGTGAAGGAAAATTCGAAAACACGTAAAAAGTGGAAGTTAGCATCTAAAGTTCTGAGTGTGGAGGTTTTGAAAGAATTCCCCGTTGACGGTCCTGCAGAATTTCCCTGAAAGTGCGAACGTCAATTGCAATTTTCTGCGACATTTTATCTATCGCCCAGAGGCAGTGCAAAAAGATATTGGTGATGCGGTGCCTTAGACCTTGCGGAATGTTCATTTTGTGATCGGGAAGTGAAGAATTTGCTGTGATTACAGTTTCAACTTCCCAACTGGAAATCAAGAATCGTGAAGAGTTAAGATAGTACAAACCGTGGTTGTGGAAATTCATTTAAATTTGTTAGAACGAACGGTGAATTTAACTAGCGCGAAGACAAATGACTCACATCGGAGATGTGCATTTTGGTTTTAATGAAAAGAAAATAACAGCGTCAACGGAACGCAGTGCACGCCATTCAGATATTCTCTCGGTGATTCTTCAGAGATTTTAGCAGAAAGTATCTGTAAGATCTGCAGCAGTAAACCCCGATCACAAATTTCAGTATCGCCGCATTCGCCATTGTAACGTAAATAACAGTGAATTTGGTGCACAAACATAGTTCGCTCCGTTCATCTCACGATCAATTTTCTCTCGTTCCCATTCAATTTCCCATCGACGACAATCACTTTCCGTGTGAGCAGCAAAGTGCGAGATATCTAGTTTGGAAGCGCGTATCTATTCGCCTATGTATCTTTCATATCATCCTCTAGTCCTCGACAATCGGAAAAAGCATTGAGGCAAATTGATGTTTCGGAAGCAAATGACGTATTGGAAACCAAATCGGTGCGAAGCGGAGTTCGGAACAGCAAACAGATATCTTTCAATCAACCTTAATTTTAGTTCACGTAGAACATTGTAACTAACGTGTTGTCCTAATCATGCGTAAACGTGTCGGAGAAGATTTGTTGACCCGGAAAAATCGCGGAGTTATTAATATAAATAAAAAAACAAAATAATAATACAAAATTTACAGGCCTTACCCGCCCCGAACACGAGTGCTCGTAGGAGGAGGTTAGGGGTAAGTACCCTTTCTTTTGTTCAAAAACTTTTTTTCTTTGCATGTTCATATTGTATTATATATATAAAAATATAAAAGATTTTCAGCTGTACATTTGGTGCTGTGACACATAAACGAAGTTCGTTTTTACTTTCGTCATTATTTCAAGATCGTGTAAATTAAATCTGATATATCAATATATTATTTAAATATTTTCTCCATCATTTGATAAACCGAGAAAACAGTCAAAATATGTTGATAGAATCCTGTTGATTATATTATACACAAATATTATAATTAGATTAAAGATCCGTAAAATAATAAAAATGTCAAGACTTTGAACTTACAAGAGTCTGAATGAGCGAGTATTTGAATTCAAATTAATGTGTAACGTACGCAAACCTAACAGTTTATTAGTGATCGGACGTCATTTTGTATTCATAAATGTGTTTCTAAGATATCTGCAATTTAGGATAAATTCGACTAGAACAAAAGGAACAACCTGAAAAGGAAGGAATTAGTCGTGTTCCATTAGCAATGAATTCGTAAAAAAAATCGATCATACTCGAGTAGACATTCTTTTGAGTGATTTGCCCAAGTAAATGTAAATTGTTCTTCCAGTAAGGCTTTAACAAAAGCCCAAACTGAGGTCAGAATCGTGTAAAAATTTTGTAGCTATTTTTTTTGACCGAATAAAAAGGAACGAAATGTCGAATTAAAATATACTCTTCGGTCTTTCCTTTCCTATAATTCTGACCGGGTATAGGACCCGGTGCGGTGGCAGGCTTTCCCCTTAAAACACGAGCCAGCCGCTGGGTACTCACTAATCCTTCCTTTTGTTTCAGGTGACGGCGCGGGTTGAGTGGCCCAAACAGAGTGCCTCTTTATGACATAGAGTTATGCAATTGAATTGCATAGTTCTATGGCATAAATTGGTCATCGGGGTTCTTTTCTTCTGATGGGAAGACTTATGCAAGTTAAGTTGTATGAGTTTTCCACTCAGAAGAAGAATACCTGGCCACTGCAACAAATATGGATTTTAATCCGGTTGGGTGGGCGCGCAGGGGCTCCATCACCACCCGGTTGCCCCTCTCTCATTTGTGGACCATGAGCCTCTCCGGGTAAGGACGAGGTCACTCTGCTTCCACTTCTTTTTACTTGTTACTCTTGTTCCATGAACAAGTCAGTTGTCCCTGCTGTAGTTACCTACACTTTTTGCGACTTCGGTCGCCTTGTTTTGTTCGACCCCAGAAATTCGTGAGTGCGAAATTCTTTGTAGTGGGTCCTCGTGCTGGGGGAATGAACCCGCCCCACGACACCGCAATGCTAGCCTGCCAGCGCATTCACGCATCCCCAGACAAGGGCATTCTCGGCAGATACCGACACCTTCTTCTGCCGAGGCAGTAGACCATCGCTGCAGTCCTTTACGGACATTTGAAATCACTATTCACTACATAATTTCTGTTAGTACAATGGGGTTACAAAGTAATTGATCTGTGGCTAGGGTAGCGAAGTCTCTGTTCGTTATCGGTTGATCTTAAGGGGTTGAGGGTACTAAAGAGTTTCCCATTAAGGACGTGACAGTTTTATTTATCATTAAAACACAGAAAAATTTGCGATATTGAATTCAAATTTATTGTGGATGAAGTGCAAACATTTCGGTCATGTGACCACTGCAAGCCCATTTACAGCGGCTGATTCTTTGGACACAATTTTCCACCACTTTGGCACACATTTCGGCCGAAATGTTGGCTATTTCATGTTATATGTTGTTTTTAAGCTCGTCATTGTTGGCATAGACCAATAACTTGATATAGAAAAAGAAATGCAATCATTGATAGCAACTTCATCCAATTCTGGCCACAAATAATCTCCCAAACGATAACACGATAATGCTATTCATTGGCGGTAACGTGACGGTCGTTTTGATCCAAGAAAAAATACGGCCCAATCACACCTCCGGTATGCAAATCGCACCAAACAGTAATTTTTTGCAGATAAAATGGTGTCTCAAGACGCACATTGGGGTTTGTTGCTGACCAATAATGCATATTTTGCATGTTTGTAATGATTTATCACGTCTCGCACGTTTGAGATTTCCTGGAGGAAATCCAAACCGACCTCTCATCGATTCTACACGTGAAGTCTTGGAACGTAACAACGGACTGTACCCATCAAGTCAACAAGTCTATACACTCTTAGTCTACTCCGAGGTGGCTGCTGGCTAACTAGCTATTCGAAGAGGAGTTTCGGTCGCAGGTCTTACGCGAGCAGACTAAGTCCAGATTACACCACTCAGCCACCAGTTAAAATGCCCGATTTAAAATGCGTCGAACAACTTACAACGACTCTACTTTAAATTAGGCAACTTCGTTCCACGGAAAAGGAACCAAAATAACCGCTGAAAAAATGCGCGCTCCCAAATATTACCTACGCGGTGTCCAAAATATTCTACTCGAATTCAGAACCAAAAAAATCTACTCTAATAAAAACACGCAAATACAAATTATGGCAAATGTTGAGTATAAAAAAACTAAGTATAACATTTAAATATAATAATGCTGACTTAAAATATTTGGCTCTTTTTTTAAGGTATCATTTATTACTTGTAGCTTCAATAAATTTTTCCCTTTTTCTTTTTTCGCTATTATTCAAAATACAATGTAAAAATTGTTGGTTTGAGAACATACTGTTCACTTAAAATTATTTACGAAGCATAATATAAATAATTTTCGGTATTGTTTTGTTGTTTGTCGTTGAAAAAAGTTGAAAAGCATGCTCCCCGGCCGCGGTACAGTTTTGACGATTTATGATTAAAAAAAACTAGCCAAAGTTATCAGTAAATGTTCTGTTTAAATTATTTTTGTATTTTGAAGAGGTATGAAAATACATACATATATACCAATTATAATAAGGTTAACTATTATTTTCATTCCTTAATGTTTTATTAATGCGTTATTAATAAAGTTTTATTTTATAGCATTTTTTTTTTTGCTTCGGAAGAAAAATTAAAAGTAAAATTCAGGATATTTTTAAAACTCTTTGTTTGCGATTTTTATTTTGCGTTTTCTAAATGCTCAAAAGAAAGTACAAATTACCTCAAAAAATAGCGTTATTGGAAGAGTTCATATTCAAAATGGAACTACAAACTAGTTAGAAAGGAAAAATATAAACTTTTTTTTTTTCATTGCTTGGATGAGAGTTCAAATGATTCCTTTGCTTATTCTTTTTTTTTCCTACCTATTCAGTACGCATGTATATGTGTGCATGTGTTTGAAATAAACTTCTTAATTGTGTATGCAAGAAAAAACACATTAAACAATCTTTGAGCAATGTCTGATAAGAGTTTAGACTACTAATAACCGCTCGAACATGAACTGGATCATCTAATTGTTCTTTCGGTTTATTTTTAAAAAATAACTATCTCCCTGTGAATGAAGCAAATCTGCCTTTTTATACGGAATGACGAATTGGAAATTCAGACTTTTAAAGAAAACTTGACTGCCACTGTGACATTAAAAGACAGGTGCAATAGCATGTTATGTTTTAAATCTTCATATCTTACTTGTCTTCAATCGCTCCATTGGACAATTGGCGCACTTCACCTGATCGACGCCCTAAAGTTGTGGTTCCAAGTACTCGCACACGCCAAGCCCCTTCCTGGTTGAGTGGGAATTGCACATCAAATGCCACGAAGCAACTCAAATGACACTTCTCGGCCAGACAATTTGTTTCATAACCTCTCAGATACGCAGTCCCTTAAGATTTCAATTTTCCTTCGGTATGCACTGACTTTCTACGAGTGGGTAAATTTTTTAAGTTGGGTCGAATGATGTGGAACTTCGACAACGAGGGAACAATTTTCGTGGTTGCGATTTACTATTACAGTGCGCAAATCAGATTAAATGAGAATACCAAGTATTTAATCATAGAGATTCCGCGATTCCACTTACCATGAACCAAATGGCGTGGAGCGTACCGACGAATGCTGGCGACTTATCTCGCCATATCATTCTGATTCCAACCCATCTCCAAGCGTCGCTTACAGGATAAGCATAGCCGAAAATAAAACACAAACGAAATACCAAAATACGGTGTGTAGGTCACTGCACAAGAAACTCTTTAAGATACCACGAATATTTTTTTGTGTAGGCTTGTAGGCAAGAAAAGGCTCATGGAGCCACGGCACCATACACAAACAGTCCAGAAAAGATCACGACGAAAGGAAAATCACCCACTTATTTCGGTATTTTTCACTTAACGAGCGACAGACAATTTCCATTTGGATTACTATTGATCTACTTTTTCTTAATTAAATGCTAGTATTTATTCATTGACTATCAGAGAATAAGGTTAGAGACAGGAAGTGATAGTTAACTGTTGTTACTTCTAGAGAAGAGAACACGCACAACACCCGTCTACGTCAGTGGCGTAGGGTGTAGAGATCTGCTGGTCGACGTCAAGCTTTGCGTTTTAAATGATCAAGTGGCTTTAGTTCTTGAGTCAATTTGATCTTATTACTATGTAAGCCAAGATCCTTTTGCACAATACGCCACAGTGTCGTTTGAGAGATGCCCAATTATTGAGCATGACGTGAAGTCGACTGGTTTGGCTCATTTTGAATCGATGCACTTACGGCTGCAATATTTCCTTCGCTTCGAACGGTGCGACGTCTTTTTGGAACCGGAACATCCAATAGTGAAAATTCGGACTCGAATTTATGCACTATAGAACGCACAGCCTGTTGGGTGGGACGATTATTATGGCCGAAAATTTAAGGTTGTGAAAATTCTCACCGTAAGTAATTTTTAATAATTTTCAAACGCTGCTGGTTTGAAAACTTTACCATGATAGAAATGTTAACTTTAACTAACGGCTTGGCATTGACAGTTCACTAAAAAAGCTTAAGGGTGCGTTCATATAAAGATGCAAAATTGTTATGTCCCTAATGGAAAACCTTATATTAGGTTGTAAAGCTATCCTCCTTCAACTTTTAGGGCATGTTTGAGTGTACATTTATGAATTGAGTATAGTTTTAGGTCTTTGTGAATGTCAAAGCTCCTAAAGAATTTCTGAAGGTTCTCCTAAGGGCCGGGTTGCAAGCATGAAAGTGCTTTATAGTTAAATTTCATGGCCTGATAGAAGGTTATACAGCCGTGAAGAAGAGAGGGTCTTATAATTTGTTTATAGATGAGGAGTTCATTTTTAACGTTCAATTTTCCGGAGCTTAAGATGGGATACAAGGAGAGTAGGATACCTAAAGGATGTTGTCTCTTGTCGCGTTTGTGGTCAGTCCATGCAAGTCTACTGTCAAATGTCAGTCTTAGGAATTTTGCTGAGATGTTCGAGGGTGTTAAGTTTATTTGTGGTCTTCTTGTAATGAAGATGGCTTATGTCCTGTCATCATTAATTTTTATCCTCCACATTTAAAAGTACTCCAAAAGAGTTTCGATGGAGCGTTGCGAACTTGAAGATACGGCTTTTGCTTGTCATGAGGTGAAATATATACAAGTATCGCACATAGGGAAATTTAAACGCTGTTGTGCAAACGTGAAAGGTTCACTGTTGTGCAAACGTGGTTTTGTGGGACTTCGGCTTGAATTGGTCACATGTTGGATAGTTTGTCGTCAATTTTGACGTAAAAAAGCATCAATATTGACGCAAAAAGAGCTGACGTGTAGGAAAGAGTTAACAATTTTTATTAAAGGCCGTGGAATGGAAAACTCATGTATTTCAAAGATTAGCCCTACATGCCAGACATTGTCAAAGGCTTTTGCTATGTCGAGTATAACTAAATCTATTGAGTTTCTGCGATCCAACCCATTTCTGATATGTTGGATCACCCTTGTTGGTTGGAGCTTATTAGCGTCCAGCCTAAAAGCTATATCGAGCCTCAGGAATAATTTCGTTATCCTCAAGGCATTCGCTCAACCGAGTTAAAGGTGCCTTTTTTGTGAGTTTAGAGAGAGAAGACTTGTTGGTTGCCGATTTGCCGGGCAAGTACGGTCTTTATTTGGTTTGGGGATGACAATGATAATTGCCATTTTCCATAATTTGGGGAATTAAGATGGCAGAAGATAGTATTGATGATGTCTGTTAGGGTTTTTAAAATATGTCTGGTAGCCATTTCAACATGGTGTTTGTCAAAAAACACAAGGCCTGGGGCAGTCTGTTTGTTTAGCGTGCTTATCATGGCTTTTAATGAAGGTAAGTCTAGTGAACAGATTTTGTCTGGGATACAACCAGTTTTTGCATAGGGGACTCAATTTCATCTTCAGGTTTAAGGCTCACCTTAAGGGAATTGTTCTCACGGAATTGCAGTTCAAGACTATCTGGAAAGGTTTCGGCCTTTTCTGTGCTATTTTTATTTGAGGCCACTTGGCCCATTCATGGAAGGGATATTTATTTTATTTTTGAACCAAAAATATTTTGAGATGCACGAAAAGTTATTATAATCAAGTTTGAGGCTCTGCAAAAATTCTTCCCATATTGTGTTGCAAAATTCGTGAATCTGGTAACGTATTTTGTTAGTTAACTGGTTGGCTTTGGTTTTTAACCTAGGATCACCCGTGTTCCTAGCTCACCTTTGTAGTTGATTTCACCCTCGTTTCAAGACCTTAATATCCTGGGGCAGTTCATAGGGATTTTGTTCCCTAACCCGAGTTTAGGCTATATTATTTTCCTAGATAAGTAAGATTTTACTAGTAAGTTTTTCAATGCTTTTGTTGACATTACAAGCTGAATTGATCTGCGGGGTGAGGCTTTCTGAGGCCAGAATATCCCTAAAAGCTTGCCAATTTCAAATCTTCTCTGCTCTTAGAGGTTAAGCTTTGAAGATTTCCTCTATTAGAAAGTGCACTGGTTTGTGGTCAGAAGAGAGCTCATTGAGTACCGTTGTTCGGATATCATGGTAAAAATTTCAAAAGATTTCAAAGTCTAGAATATAAGCATAACCTCAGCCATAGCGCGTTGGTTCACTTGGCATATGAAATCTACCATCAATGGCTGTGATGAATCTGTTAAGCTCGATTGCTTCTCGAAGCACCCTAGGAAGTATGATAGAAGTTGGAATTGCCTATCATCAGGATTGGGCCTCCTAGCTCAAAGAGGGAGTTTTGGTCTTGATAGAAAGTCTCATATCAAGGAGGGCTGTACAATGATATGACTACAAATTCTAACAACTTTGTTTTATTTTAATTGCCATTGGCTCTACGTATTGTAGTTGCGGGTTTTAAGTCAGGTAGTATTTCACATTTCTTCTCACAAAAATGGCCGTTCCATCTCCCCTTCCTGTCAGTTAATTATTTTTTTATAGATAATAGCTACGTGAGCGGATATGGAGTCCCGGCTTCAAAAAGATTTCCTGGATGAAAATTGTGTCAAATTTATAGTCTACTATATTTTGCTTAAGCTCACCAGTCCTTTATTGCAGGGAGTTTGCATTCTACGTGAATATGGAAATGTGATTCATAGATAAAGTCATTGGGTATTTTTCGTTATTTTTGTGGCAAGAAAAAACCCTTCACCACTGTAGCCATCATTTTTAGGGTTTTGTAAAATAATTTTACAAAACCCTACCCGTTTCGCGACCAGTCTGTCCGTCTGTCCGTCCGTCCGTCCGTCCGTCCGTCCGTGTGTCACAGCAGTTTTTCTCGGAAACTACTTAAGCTAGAAACATCAAATTTTGTGTGTAGGTGTGAAGTGGTAATCTCTTCAAAGTTCAACTACTAAAAAATTTTATAAGGTATTTAAGGGGAGTCTCCCCATATAGGAGAGTGACCCCCCGAAAAAAAAATTTCATTGAAGGTAGCCAATATGGGTATCTAATGAAAGGTCTTGATGAGGACTGTTCAAAACAGGTCTTAGTTTGGCAAAATTTGCTTCGAGGGGCGCACAGGGAGGGGAAATACACGAAAAATTTGTGTCCCCCCCCTCGCGATTGGACATCTGTGATCCGAAAAATCTGAAAAAAATCAGGGATGTAGGCCTTGGTGCATACAATAACAACAAATACGTGAAAAGTCGCAATTCACTCAACTTTGTTAGTAATAGTATGATTTATCGATTTTATGTTTTCTTGAATAAAATCTTAACGGTACCCTTAAATTCAATGAAATTCAGTACGTAGATGTCTATTTATGAGATTGATCTATCCTGAAAGTTTCGTAAAGATTGAATCATATTTAGCGAAGTTATAGCGGTTTGAATTTTCCTGTTTTACTATGGAACAATATGCGCTGCATGTATTACTATGGCAACATATGGCTATGGAACAACATGCGCTTTTTACTGACTCAGACACTACAGTTTTGCTAGGATTTCAGGAATGATAGGTGTCATGTTTATCTTTGAGAATCGGTTCAGCCAGTAGTATCAGTAATCGTAAAACAAGATAGTGGCTGTTTTAAATGCGAAGATTGAATGATTTGGAGTTATTTTTTCCCAACTTCAACGTTTAAGGTGCATGCTTTGAACACTTGATTCAATTTAATGAATGACTGAAGATGAGTACCGACAATTAATGCTCATAAGTGAAATAAGTCAAGGAGGTGGGAGAGAGCTCCTAGCAAAAGGGTTTTGTAACCATTCTAGGATTCGAAAAAATTGGCCATGAGTCGATGATTTCAGCACGGGAGAGTGGCCCCTGAAAAAAAATTCATCAAACGTAGCCGGTATGAGTATAAAATGAAAGTTTTCATGGGAGCTTTTCAAAACAGTTGTTAAACTGTCAGTTTTTGCTACAGTGGGGGCACAGGGGGGAAATACATGAAAAATGTGTTTCCTCCGTCGCGGATGGACATCTGAAATAATTATCAAGGGAGATATTTATGAGTATAACAATACCAAAAACCTCAAAAGTCGAAATTCATTGAACTTTGTTAAAAATATTATGATCTTGGCATTTCATATTTTCTCCAATAAAATCGTCTTTGACATGTTTCTTGATTTGATTCGATCTGGTGACTGCATTTTGTAAATTGAATACAAAACCCTTCTGACATGAGCGTAGGTCTGTTTACCCAACTTGTTTGCATTATCAGTTGCATCTGTGATTGAATTCTCATGAAAAATTGCTCCGAATTTAGTGGAGTGAATGTGGTTTAGGGCTGGAAAGGAGCTGTGGCAGTTTGATGTGGTTTGGTTTTGAAGGGTTCCCATTGGGTTTTTTTTTTGAGCGGTGGTTCACGCAAAAGTTTTCCTAACATTTTCGGGGTTTTTGGGACATCCTTTGTAGTTGGTGGGGTGGTACCATCTACTATTGCCGCATGTAAGTTTTTCAGTGCTTTGTTTTTTGCAGTGTATAAAGTGATGACAGCTCATAGTTTACACAGCGAGCTTGAGCGTGGCAGCGATGAGTGGCCAAATTGTTGACAACTATAACAAATAGCCAGCTCAATAGCCTCACTACGTTGTTTCATCGATTCTACTTGGCAGATAAGATGGCAGTAAACCTGACGTTGTACATTTCAGTTGTCAGTCAGTTGTAAGTTGATGGCTACAGCCATCAACCAGAACGATCGTCTCCATCACCAACGATGACGGGCAAAAAACCTAAAACAAAGATTCGATAATAAAGAATAACAAGTTGAAGTAGCAGGAGGGTGCTCCTGCCGCAAGGGTATTGTAAAACAAAAAGTAAATCAAACAATGTTTTCTCCTTATCAAAACTTGACTAATATACAGATTCCATAAGTTGAGTTGGGAGAATTATTATGGTTATTCTATTTTTATATTTGCCGCCATTTCATTTCAAGTGTTTTGACCCCGTCGTTTGATTTGTCATGATAACACATCAATATTATAAACCATTTCTAAAATATTTATCAAGATTCTTAAATATTTATAGTCGCTAGGTCCGCTGCAAAAGTGTATCCCCCTAGTATCACGTGTTAATGTTGTTGTAGTTGTTAAATATTCAATCGGCTATAACTTAACTGTTTATTGTTCGGTTATTGTGACATTTTCAGAACACATACAATTGCTTTCAAAAAACTTAAATTGTTGTTTTTGGGAAATTCAAGGGTCACATTTTGATTTTATAGGCAAAAACGTAAAATTTATAAAATTTACTTTTATTAACAAATTTGATCGAATTTTGACTTCTAAGGTATTTGTTACCCTTGCACTCTTAAAGTCACACATCTGTAATTTTTTTCAGATTTTTCGGGTCATACGGACACAACATTTTCGTACATTTCCCTTTCCCCTGCACCCCTTAAAACCAAATTTGCCAGTTTAAGACCTGTTTTGAAAAGTTCTCATTAAGACCTTTCCATTGATACCCATATTGCCTACATGCGATGAAACTTTTTTTTCGGGGGCCACTCCCCTATATGGGGAGACCCCCTTGACCACCATATAAATTTTTTTTCTGATCAAACTTTCAAGAGGGCACCACTTTACACCTACTTACAAAATCTTGTGTTGCTAGCTTATGTAGTTTGCGAGAAAAAGTGATGTGACACACGGACGGACGGACGGACGGACGGATGGATGGACAGAAAACTGAAAATTTTATCAGTCATCGAGATCGAGGAGTTAATCAAATGTAACGAGTAAGCTGAGAAAGTTGAAAGAGAAAATGAAGAGCTCAGACTTTGGATCCACTCACTAGAGGAACTTGTTGGAAAATTGACGTTCAACAAAGCAAATGAAACCAGCAAAAAGAAAAAAGAAGTAAAATCAAAAGTGACTGGAGACAAAAAATCTAAGAAACCGAAACAAAAACCTGATCAAGAGGATGTCCTCAGCGCATGCCGAGCAAACGTCAGCACGAACTATTATGATGCGCTAGCTGGACTAGAAGATTCCATGAGTATTGAAGAGCGTACAGGTAACAAAACTTCTGAACATTGTATTACTAAACCTGATAATTGGTTTATAGAGTATTTAAAATTAAAAACAGGGAGAAAAAAACAAAAGCCTTTCCGGCTGGTTCGTCTGTCAACGTTAATCAAAAGAAAGAAAAAGTTCCACGAATCAATGTATTTAGGGAAACAGGCAAAGCTATGGTTCGGCTTTTGGCAGCCGAAAATAAGTTAAATGATTTTGAGATCAAGATGGTCAATGCCGATAAACTGACAATTAGAACTAACTCATTGGTTGATTTTCAGGCAGCAAAAAGTGCGTTAGATTCTGGTGATGTTCCGAATTTTACATACACCCCCAAAAGCGAAAAAAACCAGACATTTTGATTGAAGAGTCTGGACTGCGGCGAGGATACAGTCGATCTCTTTCAGTTGCATCAAGAAGTTGCACCAGAAATTGAATTTATTTCCGTTTAAGATTTTGCAACAAGGAGATCGATTGTCGAGCTTAAAAACTTACTTAGTCCAGATTTCCAGCAAAAGCAGTTCAAGTGCCCTACAAATAATAAGGTACTTAAAGTTCCGTGTGATGAGGTGAGAACGCCTACAGAAAAGCAAGGTCAACCAGTGCATCAGGTGCCAAAGATTCGGACATTCGGCTGCCAATTGCGCTAAGAAATATAAATGTGTAAAGTGCAAAGATGTCCATGCTCCCGGCAAGTGCAAATCGGCTCAGCCGAAGCGAAAAGGAAAATTGTATAGTGTGAACTGCGGTGTCTTTGGACATCTAGCATCATATCGAGGATGCCTCCGGTATCAAGATGCATAGGTGAAATTTACTCCAAAGCAAAGTCCAGTACACCACAGTGTGATACCTACCAACTTCATCAAGCCCGAGGTGTCATTTGCGCTTGCTACTAGAGGATCAGCAGACAATGTAAATAAAATAAATAACGTAAGTGGCAATAATGAGCTGCTTCTCAAAACTTATCAACAATTAAATTCTCTATTAGAGAGAATCAATTTACATGATTCAAAAATTAACTTGGATAAGATTCATCTTATCTCGATCAACGTCAGCTACATTGAGCGTCTGAATCGACGTGACTGTCTCTTGGAATTCCTCGTCAAGCAAACACCTGACATCATGCTTCTTGCTTAAACCCACTTCAATTCATGGCACTCGATGACATTCAAGGATTTTGAATTCGTAAGAAACCATAGGGGAATAGATGATGGGGGAGGTGGCATCGTGATATTGGTTAAAAGACCCTTTGAATCTCTTGAAGTGTCCATTATCAAAATCTCACCGCCAGGTGGGAATAACCTCTTCGTTATCTCTGCTTATGCAACTGGTCGAAATGTTCTCTAGTTCAGGGAGGAGCTCAATTCCTTGTTTGAAATACCCGAATTGGACAGGCTGTGTTGTTATTATATTCCTGCTAGTTATCTGAATGCCAAGCATTCATCATGGCTGAACACGACCAATAATCCAAGAGGTGTATTCCTGTAATCGTGAATAACAGAGAACCAATTTGAATAAAGATGCAATCTATATGGGGCGGAGTTAAAAATATACCCTAGGGCAAATTCATATTTGGACTTCTGCATTGCTGACGCAAGACTTGAATTCAACTTTAATGGTGCTCAACGGAAACTGCAGGTGATTCTTTATGTTAGCGACCATAACGAAATCGTAAAGGAAATCATTCAAACATGAAAATCATCGGTTGAATTTCAAAAAACAGACTGGAGACAGTTTCAAAAGAAGTTGAATCAGAAGTACCAGAAGCAATGCCCTCCTTCTGATGATTGCTACGCTTGCTAAAGCTAACAAACGATGAAATAGATCTCTATTTGTCGAATTTATAGAAGCTGACGTTGGACACAATTGAAAAAGTAGTTCCCAAGATTAAACTTCGAAACAATATGGAATGATATGAAGCACTAACCATTGCAAGGTTAAAAAGATTGAAAAGCCTTCTTCTAATACGTGACAACAATATTAATCGACGATTTTTGGACGACAACCATCCCTCGTTGGCCTTGTTGAAATAACACCTGAAGAATGACCAAAATTTAATCCATTCATACTTCAGGAGTGAGGTCAGCAATCAATAAACGGGAAATGTGAGGGGTATTAGCCCATAGGGCCCAGATGGCATTTTTGTGAAAGTTAATAGTATATTCCGTAAGAAGTCTAGAGTGAAAGTATTGAATCTTTAAGTCACTAGTGATGAGATAAATCGTTTCGATAGGGCTGGTATCGAAATCGATAGTACGACTCTGGATAGAAATAGAAAAAGGATTATTTGTGAGGGATTGCATAAACTTGCCCTGATTCGAACTCAGTTTGAATTGGTTTGTCTACCAAACTCTGAGAGAGGAAATGAAATATTTTCAGAGGTCGTTTAAGCAAAAGTTTCCTGAAGGGTGAATCAATTCTTCATTTCAGTGAAACATTAACACCCTCATAACGAGCTTGAATCTTATTGATTATTTTATCAGCTATGAAGACTTGTGTTTCATATTTCGCAGGATAAACAACAAGAAATCATGTGGTACTGATGGTATTCCAAATGTAGTTCTCCGACATTTGCCTGAAATTGCTATTAGGAATTATTGCATATGGTTCAACAACATGTTGAGCAATTCATAGTTGCCAAATGAGTGGAAAAAAGCTAAGGTATTTCCTATCTTGAAGAAAGAAAAAGAATCTTCTTGATCTAAATGCTACAGTCCAATCAGCTTGCTGCCTAACATCAGCAAGTTGTTTGAAGTGATACTCAACAAACCATTAAACGCTTACATTGAGAAATATGAGTTGATGGCGAATTGCCAATTTGGTTTTCGTGCCAGGCATTCGACCATACATGCAATAACGAAAGTAACCTCAAACATCAGTTGGAAACTTAATGATAGAGAATGTTTTGGAACATCTATCATTGATATGGAGAAAGCCTTCGATATGGTATTGTTAGATGGTTCCCCAGGCATCTTGTCGCCATGATGTGCAATATGTTGTACGGGAAATCATTTGTTGTAACTGATGAAATTCTGACAACAATGCGTAAACTCAACGTATTGAATGGTTTAAAGCAGGGAATAGTTAATGCACCTCTGCTTTTCCGAATATTCATTCGCAAGCTATTGAACGGCTTTGATTTTAACGTTCCGCCAACGCAATCACTGGTAGTGTTTGCTGATGATCTGATTATCTATATGGCAGACCGAAAAGCTACAATAGTCCAGAGCAATCTTCAAACATGTTGGGTAGACAGACCTATGCTCATGTCAGAAGGGTTTTGTACTCAACTTACAAAATGCAGTAACCAGCAACGAATAAAATCAAGAAACATGTCAAAGACGATTTTATTGGAGAAAATGTGAAATTCGAGGATCATACTATTATTAACAAAGTTGAAAGAATTGAGACTTCTGAGGTATTTGTTTTACTTATACCCATAGATATCTCTCTTGATAATTTTTCCAGATTTTTTAGAAACACCTTTTTCATGTATTCCCCCCCCTGTGTCCCCACTGAAGCAAAAACTGTCAGTTTAAGAACTGTTTTGAAAAGCTCTCATAGAGAACTTTCAGTTGATATTCATATCGGCTAGCTTTCATGAAATTTTTTTCAGGGCCCACTCGTCTGTACTGTAATCATCGATTCATGGCCTATTTTTTCGAATCCTAGAATGGTTACCAAGCCCTTTTGCTAGGAGCTCTCTCCTGCCTCTTCGACTTGTTTCAATTGTATGTATTCATCCTCATGATACCTATTATTCCTGAAATTTTCATGCAAATCCTAGCAAAGCTGTAGTGTCTAAATCGGTAAAAAGCACATATGGCTCCATAGCCATATGTTTCCATAGTAATACAGGGCATATTGTTCCATAGTAATACAGGAAAATTCAAATCGCTATAACTTCATTAAATACTATTCAATCTTTATGAAACTTTCAGAAAAGATCAATCTTATAAATAGTCACCTGTTTATTAAATTTTATTGAATTTAAGGGTACCGTTTAGATTTTAATAAGAAAACATAAAATCGATAAATCATACTATTATTAACAAAGTTGAGTGAATTTCGACTTCTCATGTATTTGTTATTGTTGTACTCATTAAGGCCTACATTCATGATTTTTTTCAGATTTTTCGGATGGAAGGTGTCCAATCGCGAGGGGGGGGTACGCGAAAAGTTCGTACATTTCCCCTTCCCCTGCCCCCCTCGGTACACAGAAGGCAATTTTAAGACTTGTTTTGAAAAGATCTCATTAAGACCTTTCCAATGACACCCTTCTCGACTACCAATGGTGAAAATTTTTTTTTGAGGGGTCACCTCCCTATACGGGGAGACCTCCCTTAAACCCCTTTGAAAAATTTTTCCACCCTTGAACTTTCAAGAGG
The DNA here is from genome assembly GCA_963969285.1 of Odontomyia ornata. NCBI lineage: Eukaryota > Metazoa > Arthropoda > Insecta > Diptera > Stratiomyidae > Odontomyia > Odontomyia ornata. Next base: position 318,512,413 of record OZ017738.1, on the reverse strand, counting down.
TCACCACTTCTGACCTTTCCTCTATAGTTTCGGAGAAAAAGTGCTGTGACATACAGACGGACGGACGGACGGACAGACGGACACAGGTCGTGATTGCAATAGGGTTTTGTATTTTAGTACAAAACCCTAAAAATGTTCAATGATGTGCAGCTGTACACTGAAAATTGGCGAATGAAAATCAATGCGCAGAAGTGCGAAACAATCTTGTTTCGGACAACGCTGCAGGGGGTCAGTCAAGACCTGAAACGTAATTGGAAAAATTTCCACATCATGGCTGGCGAGGGTAGATCAGAACGGGTTCCACATAAAGCCTGTGTTTGATACCTCGGTGCTCATCCCGATCAGTATCTGTACTATACTGAACATGTCAAAATCATGCTCAGTAAGGCACAAAAAGCAGTCATGGCCCTACGAAGACTCTTTCATTCCAGATATATTGATCAAAAGGTCAAAGCTATCCGTTACAAGACCCTAGTTAGACCTGTTTTGACATACGGATATCAGATCTGGTACAACCAGAGTGCTCGTACCATGGAAAAATTAAGAGTTTTCAAAAGGAAATGTGTTCACGTATGAACTGGTTTACACAGTTAGCCTGAGATGGATTGGAAGCATTATATATCGAATAGAAGAATTTATCAAACTGCTAACGTGATAAGAGTCGATATCTTTATATTAAAACTTCTTCGGAATAATATCGCAAGGTCTGTAACTGTGAGTGAGAATCCCTGGATTTTATAGCCATTCCGCTCTGCAGATGGATATATTGCGACTTGTCCAGGAACTTTCGTGTATTTGAACATGAATCGATATGTTTTTGATTCTGACGGCGTCCCAATCATATATCACATATATAGACGGGCCACCGATAAGAAGATTAAATATCCTCCGAATTTGAGTTCCCGAGACAAACAATTACAATGGAGATACTCATTTGCTAAACTCGTTGAAGCTGGTCAAGCTGAGATGGAGCAATCTAGGCATTGGTGGCTGAATGACAATGTCTAAATTATTCGTGTTTATTTTCAGTTATTGTGTTTTTCGTTACTTAGTTTTTGAGTTTCAGCTCATTATTGCTACATTTACTGTTGTTTATTTGTGTTGAAAATTCGGGTTATGTTAGGTATATGTTGTGTTTATTTTATTACGTTTAGAGATAAAGTTAAACGCTAAGGTTAGGAACATTGTGATAGCATTTTTTTTAAATATAAGATAAAGTTTTTGATTGAATTTTATTAGAATTGGGTTATAACATATTACATGTAGCATCGAAGTTAACTGTTGTGTTAAAATTATAAATGATTTTTGAATAGTGTAGGTTGGTTTTTTCTCCTTTTTCCAATCAAATCATAAAATATGTAATAATTTTAATTAATTGGATTCTCTCCTGTTCTCTTTGATAAAATGTGTTTGACTGATAACGTATTAATTCAAAGAGCAATTTGGGCCATTAAGTTTTTCGTATGTTTATTGTTTATACTCTTTGAAAGTTTATACCAATTAGTATTGTACAAAGCGCTTTTGATTTTGACTTTATGTTTCGAGAAATACCCAGATGTGATTTACAAGTAAAATGACTCGGATTTGCTATTTGCACATGTGTTGTACGCAATTATTCAGTGCTCACGTTGTGTAGTGCAATATGCATTAAACTGTTTCAATAAGACCGGTATTCATGCAAATGGACAAAGTACAGGTAGAAAAAAAGTATTTCAGATAGTGAAGACCGATTCTTGATGCAGCGGTCTTTACCGGTTGGTTCATATATTAGTTTCTTTTAAAATCACTATTTTGACACTGGCAGCTGTTTCCCACTCAAAATTATATCAATGAGTCATTATTAACCTTTTGTGGAATCAAATGAGTCGATTTTACTTGAACAACGTTGGGAAATATTGAAATCGAACTGGATGCTGATTTTTCTCAAAAAAAAACATCTTTCTGATGAGGCACATTTTTGTCTCGGTGGCTTTGTGAACAAACAAAACTGCTGCATCTGAGGCTTGGAAAATCCACACGTGATTGTTGAAGATCGAATGCATCCTCAGCTAGTGACAGTGTGTTGTGGATTCTGGAGTGGTGGTATCATTGGACCGTTTTTATTTGAAAATGAGGCTGGAAATGCTGGTCCGGTCAACGGAGAGTGCTACAGAGGCATGATAACTGACTTTTTGTGACCAAAGATTGGTTATTTGGACTTAATTGACCTTTGGTTTCAACAGAATGCTGCGCCATGCCATACAGCTCATCAACCAGTAGATCTTTTGCGCACGAAATTCGGAAATCGTGCAATCACTTTGGCGATGTCAATTGGCTGCTTCGAAGCTGTGACTTAACACCGGTGGACTTCTTTTTATGGAGCACTGTTATGCGGAAAAGCCACAAGCAGTTCAAGCACTGAAATTAAATATTCAACAAACCGTTGCTCAGATAGGGCTCGAAACCATCAATAATGTCTTGGAAAATTGAGCTGATAGGATAGCCTACTGTCATGTCAGCTGTGGCAGCTATATGAATCAAATTGTATTTCACAACTAACGGTAAGGTTTATTCTTGGGAATTAGGCCAAAAATATAAGAAAAAATAGAGTTTCGTTCATTTTATTGCATTTTTAAAAAGAAACTTGTATTTGGCCCACCCTATATAGGTCTGCAAAAAACTGCAATAGACCTCACTGCAGTTTAATTTGAAACAAAACGCAGAACAGTTAGCGAGAAGAAAAAGGCATTCTCAAAGCTGGATTAAAGGTAGCACGGCAAAGAAGAAGCCGTGGCTGTGGGAGCGCGATTAGATAAATCGGTATGAGTGGGCCCTCAAACATAGAGATTGGACAGTGGAATATTGTTCCAACAAGATGTGGTCAGACAAATCAAATATTTAGGTATTATTATTTACTTTATGTACTATAACAAAATAAATCATTGTCTCTGAAAGCATTTTCTGGAAAGACAAATTTCAAAATAAATTAAATTTTTTTTTTAATTTTGCTTATGTTTTTGGTACACCCGATATGGCTTATGTTAGGTAAAGGGTGAGGGAAAAACACAACCAAGAATGCGTGGGCCCACTTTAAAACCTGGTGAAGGCTCAATAATGACCTGGGGTTGCATTGCTACCAATGGCGTGGGCCTCATGGTGTTGTGTGAAGGGTGAATGAACAGCCTGAATTATATTGAAGCTCTTGAAATAGCTGTGGTGTATTCGATAACACAAATTTTTGGCGATACAAACTTCAGCAGCATGAAATTCAAACAAGACGACGACACACAAATCAGCGCACATCATGACGTAGACGGCTCAAAACGGGATCGATCTGTTTGATTGGCCGCAACAGTTACCAGACCAGAATCTGACAGTGCACATTTGGTCCATTTTGAAGAAAAACACCCGATGGCACAGTATCAGTAACAAAAAATTGCTACTAGCTGCGTTAAAGCACGAGTGAAACAAATATCCTCAGGAAAATGTTTTAAGCTGGTAGAGTCAATGCTAAAAAGAGCGGCTGCCTTCATTAAATCGAAAGGTGGACCGACTACATATTAATCATTTAATTGAAATAAACTAGAAAAACCATAAATAAAAATTCGTTCAATTTTTTTCCAATTAATCACCCTTAAACTGGGATTAATGTAGGGTGCCTTAAAATATTGTACGCTTAAACTCGTAATTTTGCTTCGATTTTCACCAAATTTTCAGGAAATGTGTATTAGATAAATGTTTCACGCTTGGTTGCTAACCAGTCAAATAAGGTGGGTGAAAAAAATGGCGGCAATATATGATGAACATCAGTGATTACTGTTCGGACCATAGTATAACCAGAGCATGTCTACTAAGTAGCAGCTGCTATTAGAGCAAATTTTATTTCTTATGGTACTAATAGAGTAAAGAGAATTGGACTAAAAATGTATATGTACGGTAATTAAAAAATTGAATTTGCAAGCAATTGAGCCAACACATGGAAAACTTTAATCCATCCTTTACATGTTTATTGATATGACTCCTATTTAAATGAAATTTGATGTAAATGTTCATTGAACTATCCAATGAACTTTACAATAGTAATCACAATCGTACTGTTCATTCAAATGTCAAAAAATGCGTAGTTGTAGCCAAACTCTCCAACCGATGCCAATGAAATTTAACAGTCTGATAAAAACTGTAAGTATCTAGAGCACAGTGGAAAAAATTTCAAGGTCAGGCCTTAAATTTCAATGACTGTTAGTCAAAATTCAAAATTTTCATGTGCAATTTTGGAAATGGCGGTGGTTCCAATATGCAATTTTTTCTGATCTTTGTGGTCGTCTAGTGGCTATGATTCTCAACGGGTTTTGATAAAACTTAAAATTGTGGGTTATTGAATCAAATTCTTTTTCGGTGCACATTGAACAAGTCATTATATTCTGCAACTATCAAAATCGGGTGATAAATGAAAAAGTCGATTGATATCTTGTAAAATAATTAAAAATTAAACTTTTAAATTCAATGTAGCGGCCCCCAAAGATAAAAAATTAAGCAAAATTTGTTATTTTAGTAGCAACTGAAGTGTTAATATATACTTATATTTATGGTACATTTAAAATGGCTTACATTGGAAGTATTCATACAATAGAAAACTTCCTTTGAACAGTAATTAAGTTTCACCCTTAAACAGTAATTAAGTTTCAAAGTGGTGTCCAGTCAAATTATTAATTGCATTTTATTTTATAAGAGTGCCTACGAGAAAGTTGCTCTTCCGAGTGTTAGTGCCATCAGGTTTTTTAAGGGTTTTGTAAAATAATTTTACAAACCCCTACTAAAATCGTCTGTCCGTCCGTCTGTATGTTACAGCAATTTTTCTCGTAAACTACTGAAGCTAGAAACATTAAATTTTGTATGAACGTGTAAAATGGTGCTTCCTTAAAAGTTCAACTACAAAAAAAATTTTATAAGGTATTTAAGGGGGATTTCCTCAAATAGGGAAGTGGCCTCCGAAAAAATAAATTCATCAAAGGTAGGTACTTGATGTAGTCGTCTAGAAAAGGTTGACATTCACAAACCCTCCAGTTTTTTCTAGCTCAAGATGAGAACTTTTCAAACCTGACACATTTTGCTTCGAGGGGCGCACAGGGAGGGGAAATACACGAAAAATTTGTGCATATCTCTCTGACATATTTCTTGACTTTATTCATTGCTGGTGACTGCACTGCTGAGAAGTTGGGTACAAAATTAAGAGCGAGAGAAGAGGAGTAAGTTGATCCGTGTAAAGCCCTGTATGTTAATTCCGATATTTTGCTTTTAGAGACGTCTTTTGCGAGGGAAGGGAAAATCATTACAAACATCAAAATTTTGTTTACAAATGCATCGTGCATTCATCGTTGTCAATATGTGGATAGTCTCATTTTCTCGCGATTTCCTTGAAAACGGTAGTGAATATTTAAGTGATAAACGTAATACATACTGCTTCGGTTAGTTTCACGCGATATATAATGAAATCTTATTGAATCAAGTGACTTAAACATTAGAAAATGACAATGCGCTATTCGGTTCATTGATGCGCAAATTTCAATAGTGGCTCGAGCGGAAAGTCCTACTTTAGGTTAAAAATTAATAGTTTCATTGATTTATAATCGTGAGAAAGTTTAATTTCCACAGTTTCAAGTTATGAATCGCAAGAAAACCGCTCAAAAATATTTGCATTTTTTTGTTATGATTGCTTTATATTTTGCCGCATATCCAGTGGCTTAAAGCAGAAGCGGCACAAAATTGTGGCATTTTTTAAGGGGGTCATAATTCATTGCAACTTTTTATCATGCCGAATAATACGAGTGCAAAACAGGAGTGGTGCTGAATTCTCGAGATCAATCCAAAAATAAAACGTTCGCAAGTTTACGAAGATCATTTCAAGGATGACAATATCATTTATTTGAATCAAAGCTAAAAGTGTAAGATAGCTATTCTGAAATAAATATTTGCACAAAATTCAAGTGTCTCATATTTTTAGACTCGTTGTGGAATTGAAGATATTAACACCTTCACACCTACTTTTGGATATGTAAGTATATTTTATAATTGATTAAAATGCCGTTTTCAAAGATTTTATTTTAGAATTCAGCTACGAATAGGACATTTTGTTCAAATTCCGAATTTAATACAGGATGTGTAAGTTTATATGTATTTGCCGTTTTCATTGCTAAGAATCTAATTTTAGTGCGATTATGAAACGATTTCTTCGGTTTCGACGAATGAGTCGATTGTTTTGAATAGTGTAAGTGCCATTCAGTTACCAGAGCATTACATTTAGCACACTCAATTTCAGGACTCTTGGACCAGAAATGACGAAATTGCGAGGATCAGTCATCTGAATGATTTAGTGGGCCCTAAATCAAATTTGAAGAACGCATGAAATTCTCACATTAAATTTTAATCCTTTCTTTTTAGGGTTTTGTACTGAAATACAAAACCCTTTTGCAATCACGACCTGTGTCCGTCTGTCCGTCCGTCCATCTGTATGTCACACCACTTTTTCTCCGAAACTATAAAAGCAACAGCCATGAAATTTTGTAGAAAGGTCAGAAGTGGTGACTTCTTGAAAGTTCAAGGATGGAAAAATTTTTGAAAGGGGTTTAAAGGGGTCTCCCCGTACAGGGACGTGACCCCTCGAAAAAAAATTTTCACCATTGGTAACCGAGTAGAATGTCATTGTAAAGGTCTTAATAAGATCTTTTCAAGACAAGTCTTAAAATTGCCTTATCGGTACCGACGGGGGAAGGGGAAATGTACGAACTTTTCGCGTACCCCCCCCCCCTCGCGAATGGACACCTTTTATTTGAAAATCTGAAAAAAATCATGAATGTAGGCCTTTATGAGTACAACAATTACATGAGAAGTGGAAATTCACTCAACTTTGTTAGTAATAGTATGATTTATCGATTTTACGAATAAACGGTACCCTTAAATTCATTGAAACACACAGATAACTATTTATAAGATTAATTTTGTCTGAAATTTTCATAAAAATCGAATGGTATTTATCGAAGTTATAGCGATTTGAATTTTCCTGTATTACTATGGGACAATATGCGCTGTGTTACTATGGAAACATACGGCTATGGAACCACACTACAGATTTGCTAGGATTTGCATGAACATTTCAGGAATGATAGGTATCATGAATATCATCGGTTCAGTTAGTGGTCTCAGTAATCGTAAAACAAAATAGTGGCTGTTTTAAATGCAAAGATTGAATAATTTTGATTTATTTTTCCCCAACTTCAACGTTAAAGGTGCATGCTTAGAACACTTGATTCAATTTATTGACTGACTGAAGATGAGTACCTACAATTAATACTCATATGTGAAACAAGTCGAAGAGGCAGGAGAGAGCTCCTCGGCTTTGTAACCATTCTAGGATTCGAAAAAATTGGCCATGTATCGATGATTATAGTACAGGGGAGTGGTCCCTGAAAAAAATTTCATCAAAGGTAGCCGATATGCATATCAAATGAAAGTTCCATATGAGAGATTTTTAAAACAGTTCTTAAACTGAGAGTTTGTGCTTCAGTGGGGGCACAGAGGGGGAAATACATGAAAAATGTGTTTCCTTCCTTGCGAATGGATACCTGTGATCTATAAAATTTGAAAAAATTATCAACGGAGATATTTATGGGTATAACAATAGCAAATACCTCAGAAGTCAAAATTCGTTCAACTTTGTAAATAATAGTATGATCCTCGATTTTCACATTTTCTCCAAAAATAGATAAAACCTCAAAATTTGCCTTTGACATGTTTCTTGATTTTATTCGTTGCTAGGTACTGCATTTTGTAAGTTGAGTACAAAATCCTTCTGACATGAGCGTAGGTCTGTCTACCCAACTTATTTAGAATATGTTGTTTCTGGAGTCCATAGTGGATGAAATTATTTTCGAGGCGGTGCCTTTTGATTTTTTCCGTAATGTCATTATTAATTCTTCAATTAAAGGTAAATGTTGATTCAAACCCTTCAGCTATATGTGTATGGGAGGCTTAGAGAGGGTAATTTTTAATACATGGTATGGAACATCAATTATAACATTTTTTGTTCAGGCTTTGATTTGAACCAATCAGCAAGAGATAATTCATGCAGCTTGCACTTTTGATGTGATGTCAGTTTCAGGGGATGTATGTTATGTAATGGCTACATGAAAATTTTGTATCAATATTTGATTTCAGGATTTGTATACTGTAAATACCGTTCACGCAGCCATTGATGACTCGTGAAATTTTATGGTTGTAAAGCCAGCTTGCGGAAATGTAGGTGTATTTTATGTATTTTTTGACAACTATAAACATCGTTGTTCTTAAGACTTGTTCAAGGTGGACTTAGCGACTGTAAAAAATAGAAGCAATGTCTGAATCCAATATGGAAAATGTAAGGTTTGAGTTTGAATTCTAGATTTAAATATATTTGAGACTTATTGCAGTACAACACCAATGAAAATTTGACAACAGCTCCATTGGTTGCGGACAGTTTTGAGAGCGTAAATTTTCACCATACTTCATGCTTCGTTGATTTTGGCATTTTATTGTTTTAGGACTTGGCTTTATTGAATGCTGCCCCCAATATGATGATTATATTTGAAACTAATTTAATCATTTTCGGTCTAGATTTCCATTGAAACTGACTGCGCAATCATAATTTCCGGCATGATAAGCTATATTTAGACTTAATTTCGAAGAGCTGTCAAAGTTTTATGTTAGTATTAACATTTATGTGTAGTCTTAGGTAAATGTTTGGACGTTAATGGATTCGTTTTCAAATTGTATTGAGAACAAATCCATTTTCTTCCAAATCTCCCTGCAAATATTATATCAACTTAAATTAGAACATTATAAATAAAGATAAAGAAGTGAGAAGTACCACTTTGTCTTTCATTCTTTTAATGCTGCCATCTACAAAACAATATGAGTAATTGAATGAAAACTATCAAAGATTAATTTTATCTAATATGATTATAAGGATTCTATTTCCAGTTTAGACAAATGTGAGAAAACTGTCACAGGATTTAAATTTAAATATGAGAGAAGTCGGCATACTTTCGGAATGTTCTTCTTTTGCTAATCATCCAACAAAATTAACTGAATATGTTTCCTATGACGTAGATTATATCGCTGGTTTTTTCGTCTTTAAAATAGATAAAACCTTAAAATTCACGGTGTTTTAAGTTTCAATTGAAGCCCAATTTTTGGAGGGATCACTTATGGCCTACAAATCAAAAGCGTACATGGAATCATCTTCTAAAAAGTGTGAAATAAATTTGCCAATGGGCGGAAAGCATCCTTCAACGAAATATCAAACTAATGACAAATGCTGAAAATATATTGGCAAGAAATTAATATTTTAAAATTATAATAGAATTCCAATAGTTTTTTTTAGAAAAGGAATTATTCAGTGACTACAAACAACATATGTGCAGAAATGGTCACTATTGCTCCCTTTTAAGTTTGATAATCAAAAAGTTCCTCTACACCAGGTATTATTTTATATCTAAAAAAAAGTTTGGAAGGTGTTCTATTTGCCAAAAAATGAATAAAATAATTCACAGTTCAATATGTAAGGTGTTTAAGCCATAATAATGATCTCCATTTATTACCTTTCCCTTCCAAATATCCATTTATTACCTTTCCCTTCCAAATATTCGTTTTCCCTCTGAGTGAATTGGAGCACCGCTGGAAACAACATCCAATCAAACCATTGAACGGACAAAGGTTATAGACCTCGACTGTGAAAAAGTTCACGTCAGTCAAGCATGAAAACGCATGGCGTGCGCCGCGAATGAATCGGCTCCGGAAAACGTAAAATATTAAAATCGTGAACTCCGCTTAAAAATAAAATTACTCCGGAAAACGCAAATAGTGAAAACGCGAACTACCCGAACCTCCAATAACGAATACCCAGTGATTCTGTACATGTGTTCAGTAAATTGAAAGCATTATTGAGTGGATTGTGATAGCATCAAAGATTGTTGGAGACCCAGGTAATCCTCTGTTAAGTGCCGTACATTCTACCTTAGAAATAGTATTCGCATAATTGGAGAACCCGCAATTATTTGATTTAACAAAATCTTAGATAGTGCGCAAACATTTTTGGTCCGTCGAGCCGGATAGGTTAGGATTTGATAAGATTGTAACGCATCTCAAAACGCATTTTTTCCGCTATCTAAACACGCACACCGCTAACCTCGGTACAACGCAACGTGATACCTAACAGTTTTGTAGTTTGATTTAATTTATTTTGAAAATGGTGGAAAAAGAAGGCGAACAGCCTTTTGACATTAATGATGATAGGAAATTTCAAAATTTTAATAAAAAATTAAATACTATGTTCGCCTCTTTGACTTCCATCCACGATACAATTAGCAATCTTAATTCCAAAGAGTCAATTGATCAATTTCTTTGGGATTGCTTTTGTATAGATCTACTTAGGAAAGAATTTATGGATACGCCGGAGGCACGAAATGAGTACCAAACAGGGATATTTAACGCCTCTTGGCCTAGTTTTTCCCACATCGCGTCATTTGATAGGCTGTATACGCATATTAAATATAAACAGCATCAACCCCAGAATAAGAACAGTGGCGAGGGAATTAAATTCAAACCTCCGCAACTAAATCGCAGATTGCCGAAGTTGGAAAATATTTAATAGAAAAAATATTGCCATGAATATTATTGCACGGAAAAAATATCGCTATAAATTAAACTGTCTTCCAGACTTGGAAAAGAAATGAGAAACACACAACGTTATTTCTTTATCTGGTTTATTTGTTTCAATATTTGATTCACGTTGTTTCTAAATCTCCTAACTCCAATATTCGTCAGAAAATTGAATAGTTGCTCTTCATTATCTTATTAGATTTTCATCAATAATCTCTAAAAATACATTTTCATTGATTGCATTTAATCTCTAGTTAAGTTAATTAACAAATTTGCCTTAGGCACCTTAAATGAGAAACTAAACAAGATGGGTACACAGACCTACGTTCATGTCAGAAGGGTTTTGTACTCAACATACAAAATGCAGTAACCAGCAACGAATGAAATCAAGAAACATGTCAAAAATTTTATTGGAGAAAATGAAAATTCGAGGACCATAGTATTATTATCAAAGTTGAATGAATTTTGATTTTTTTGGAGAAAATGAAAATTCGAGGATCACAGTATTATTATCAAAGTTGATCGAATTTTGACTTCTGAGGTATTTGTTATTGTTATACCCATAAATATCTCCCTTGATAATTTTTTCAGATTTTTTATATCACAGGTGTCCATTCGCGAGGGAGGGTACCCAATTTTCATGTATTCCCAACGCAATCAATCTTGTTAATTGCTATGTTCAAATCTTAGGGTATAGGTTCAAAGAAAAATCTGGATATCATGTTGGTATCATGAACTTATACATGGGTGTAAAATCCGCCATTATTCAATTCAATCAAAGAGCCGTCAGTAACGAGTGCATATTTTAATTATGACTGTAAAGGTGTTCACCAGAACTGGATTGCAATGGAACAAATATTTAAATATAGTTGCTTGTATTCCATGTCTCCGGGTAGTATTTAACAATGCGTTAAATGAAATATTGTTCAAGGCAGCTTCTTTACTAAGAAATGATGAAACTCCAACCTCTTTGTTCTTTAAAATACGTATGCACAAAAGATCCTTAAATATTCGCTTTAAAAAATTGAATAATTTGTTTGATTTAGTAATAGTTAATTTAAAAATATCAACTCTTTATGAAAGCATTAATGAAAACCCATATCATCACATGTTCTCTTAAGATATGAATATTGAAAGTTAATTGCTGGGTATGTATATTTTCACCAAGATGATTTCTCAAGCAGAAATAGTAAAATAATATTGTTCGTATAAAAATCACTTTTCAATGTAATACAATGAATTTACTTTTTTCGGGTTCAAGTTTTATAAAATTGTGATAAATTGATAAGCGTTTCCGGTGAAGTATGACCTGGTGGATTATGTGTACGTTGGGTTGTATTTGGCGTATACATAGCCATTTATCAGAGGGCCTTACAATAATTTCGCCATCTTCCATTAACATTTTTCGCAGTATTAACTATTTATCATGTTGTGGGTTTTGATATTTCATCCCACGACAAAATGAGATTAATGCAGTAATATGGCTTCATCATTCAATTGTGATAAACGTAAATGTAATTAATGCTTGTGGGAGAACATGCTTCAGATAAACATTTAAATTCCGAATGAAATATTAAGGAGATTTACAGCAAGTGAAGATAAAGCTATCAATTTTTACTGAAAATATGCGAAATACGTGGCTATGCTGATAGTATATATGTTCCAATAAGTTTGATGGTTATACTCCTTTAAACTTTAATAGATAGAAGTTAATTCATTTTAAAAATGCAAAGTTAAGCTAATTCTATTGATATTTAAGATACGTCAATCATCTGTTAGTTTTGTTTGTTAGAGTACATTAAGTTTTTAATCTATTTGTATTATATTTCCTTAGATAAGATATTAAAAAATAAACTAGAAATATTTTAACAGTTAATAGTCTTGCTTTTGGCAAGCCAGGATCATACAATCCAGCATCAATACATATATAGTTGGGACCAACAATCCTTACTCTGGATACAATCGAGAGCCCTGAAAAATTTCTATGCCCCGACCTTTTTCTAAAGGCAGCTCACGGAATGGATCCTTGCAGCTGTAAAAATCAGACTTAAACAGCGCCACAAAAGTTTCTCCAGGCTACTTTTGTTTAAAAGTCACCTTTGTTCTTCAGTAGTGTGAAATCTTCTCAAATTATTTTTTGGAGTATAGAAGCACCTGATGCTCTTTTAGTTTGATTAGAAAAGTTCTTTCACACATATCATTTCAAGCTCTGTTTTGAAGATTTTAACGGCTTCTGTAAACTCCAAAGATGCCAACTATTAGTTACCTCATTCTGCAACGTTGAATATTTTTCAGACTTTTTTCAGCGGTGCTTGAATTCAAAATTTTTTAATATATTGGCAAGAATTTTGAGGTCCCTTTCCAGGTTGCCGGAACTCATAACTTTTTCAAAGTAGCTTTGTTTCAAGCTTTCTATAGACAATATCTGAACCTCTTATATTTTCATCTTTCCCAGTTTTCATAATACGTAACCTTATTTTTTTGACAATGTTCTGATCCAACAACGTTGGGCCTCGCGCATACTTTACGTTCGCACATACCGAGGAGCCAACTGTAACTCAGATCATAACTTGATCGAATTAACCTATAGATGTTGTATATCAAAGGCATATTCGGCGAAGATGATAAGCACCACAATGCGTTAGACAAAAAGAATCAGGCATATAAAAATAAATCTCCGATAGGAAAACCAGAACGAAGACAGAATACTATGAAACTCTCAGAAGAGTAGCCAATAAGACAATTAAAATAAAGACAAGAAAGTACAATGATGACCAATTGGAAGTATCAATGTCAGTCTAGCAAGCATCAACACAAAACAAGCATACAAAGTAGTGAAAAGCCTGAAACGTGGTTATCAGCCATCACGCTCTGTCGTGATGACATCGGCAATATCATCGCTGATGAAACGAGGATCAAGGACAGATAAGCATAATATTTCAAAAACCTCCCAAATCCTCCGCACAGTTCGAGAGGATCGGAGCGCTTAGCTGATTCTGGAGAGCTTTCAGTAGCCCCACCAACTCTGGATGAAGTGTGTTCCACCATCAAAGCCCAAAAGAATAATAAAGCGTAGAGCATCGTTGCGATTCCAGTGGTGTTCAAAAAGCTATTTACAAAGTCACCCAGCACATTTGGCAACAAAAACATATGCCGAAAGAGTGGAGCCAATCAATTATATTCCTTATCCACAAACAAGGTGACAAGCTACATTGGGAAAACTGTAGAGGCATATCACTGCTTGGTACGGCGTACAAATTACTTTTGAAGATCTTCGAAAATAAGATCAGATCATACGCCAACAGTATTATTGGGGAGTATCAAGGTGGCTTTGTTCACAGTCAGGTAGGTACTTGAGAAATGTTGGGAGTTCAACATAGACACACACCAAATTTCCGTTGACTTTAAGCAAGCATACGACAGTATTGACTGTAACGTACTCTACCAAATAATGTTTTACTTTCCCAGCTAAGTTCGCCCATCTTAACAAAATGGCAATGACATCAATAACCTCCCAAAACAAGGAGATGGACTGACCCCATTGCTGTTTAATTTGGCTCTAGAATAAATTATAATTAAGCCACCTGTCGATGCAAGAGGTACATTACTATACAAGTCATGCCAAGCGGTAGCTTATGCGGAAATATCAACATTTTGTCACATTTGGTAAAAAATGTCAAAGAACTCTTCCTGCAACTCAACAGCGAAGCAAGACTTGTAGGGCTACAAATCAATGAGAATACAACAAAGCTCATGACGCAGTCAGAAAAAAGTATCTCAAATACACAAAATATCAAACTTTGGTGAATGCAGTATCGAACATTTTGGCGAATTTGTGTACCTAGGTGCCAATATAAAGAGAACCAGTAATGAAAGAGACGGGATTCGCCGAAAAATTCAGTTCGGAAATAAAATATTTTATTCAGTTTCGACGATCTTGAAGACCGGCTGCCAAGTATACAAATCAGTGATAAGACCTGTATTATGCTATGAGTGTAAAATATGGACCCTAACCTAAGCATCCGCAAACATACTGAATGCCTTCGAGCGTTGGGTCTCAAGGTGAATAATCGGAGGGAAACTAGATGGAGACAATGGCGAAATTGATACAACCATGAGGTGTTTGTAATTTTTGACGAGCCAGAAGTTTCCACAATTGCCACACTGCAGAAGCTGCAATGGGGTGTCCAAATCTCCCCCCAAGGCGAGACTGATCTGGTAATTCAAAGGAGTGTAGCTGCTTTTGTTGGGTTGTTGTTTCAGATTCCAGTGAAATCGAAGGGGACTGGCGTTCCCGGGGTACCCGAATCGCTTAGCGAAAATACTAGGATAAGAACTTGATCCGAAACAAAGTGGTTATGTGATTGTTCGATAATAAGATCAATTCATAGCTGCTAACCTTAACGCTGGAGGTATACTCAGGTACCACGGGGAGCTGATTAGCCCCATCTTCGAATGGTCAGCTCATTAGTTATAGCCCTTCGGGGAGTATCATGGTGATTGTGGGTGAAAACAAAGGCTTGCGTTGACCTTATAGCGTCAGATATAGCTGGATCTCGTATCTACCAGTATGAAAACTGGGAGCTCCCCCCATATACATAAGCTGGAACCATACTTAAGGGCGAAAACTGGCGCTTCGAACCAATCCGCGTCGAATGGCGACCGTGGGGTTAAATCTACTCGTGATAGGTACTCACGTAAACCATGTCGAATTTCATGTCCACATGAATTGTGTGAACAAACAATGAATACCCAAAAAGGTATTCGTTGGATGAATTGAAAGGGGGAGGCCAATGTAAAAACTGAGAAAACCTTGGTCTGACTCGGTCGACGATGACAATTCATTGTTACTTGGATTTGGAAGTTAGAGGATGCGGTTAATGGACTATGATATTTGGAGACACTATTTGCGCTAAGCAAAGGCCCGACAGGGAGATGGCTGGGTGTAGGAAGAAGGCATTGAAGAATATAGCCCGCTTGTTTAATAATTGCATTCTAGGTCTCTTTATGAGGTACAGAGAGTAAATCAGCTTGCCCGAGGGATTAAGTCAATATATATATATATATATATATATATATATATATATATATATATATATATATATTATATATATATATATATATATATATATATATATATATACATACATATATATATATATATATATATATATATATATATATATATATATATACATATCTTTAAATACATATATATAAATATATATGTATATATACATATATATATACAATATATATATATATATATATATATATATATATATATATATATATATATGTCTATATATATATATATATATATATATATATATATATATATATATATATATATATATATATATATATGCACATATATGTGTATATATATATATATATATATATATATATATATATATATATATATATATATACACTTGCCAGAAAAAGTATCCGTACATGCAAGATAACAAAGTTATCGTTGTAATAAAAAGGATATGTCCGTTTGATTTGAATGCTTTCTTATATAATATCAAAAAATCTACACTTTTGCATGATTCCCAGTATGTTTCATAATAATTACTATTTAAAAAGACTTGAAACTCAAACAAAATCAATTTAAGGCAACACAATAGACCAGAAGTATCCGTACAGAAACAATCGGGGGATTCCCCGTGTTATGCGATGACATATGCAGATGAATATTAATGTTTTTACGTCCGATAATAGTTTTACTTTAGGTTGGGATAGGTTTAAAAGTTAGTACAGTTTTTTTTTTATTTTTTGTACCCTAGAAATATGATAACGACCAAAATTAGCGAAATCAGTGCTGAAGAGTGGAAAATTATGCTGAAACTTAAGAGTGAAGGGAAAACTTGCCACGAAATTGGTCTAATAGTAGGCAGAACTCATTTCTCTGTCCTAACTGTGGTGAAAACATTTAATACAACTGGTTCAATTATATCCAAGCTTCGTTGTGGTCGACCCTCCATACTGACTGAATGCGAAAAAAGAAACGTTTTGCAGGCCGTTCAAAAGAATTCTCGAGTAACTGCTTCCCAAATTGTTGCAAGGTTCTCCACGAAGATAACATACGAAAAATACTAAAGAGAGATGGATATCGCTCACGCATAGCACGTAAGAAGCCATACATTTCAGAAGTGAACAGGAAGCAACTTTTGGATTTCGCAAAAAATTATATAAACAAGCCACCAGAGTTTTGGGAACAGGTCACTTTCTCTGACGAAAGCAAATTTTGAATATTTGGAATTAAAGGAAGAAAGTTAGTATGGCGGAAGAGCTGTAATGCTCTCGAAGATGAAAATCTCGTACCAACTGTGAAACATGGTGGAGGTGGCGTGATGGTCCGGGGGTGTATGGCAGCAGAAGGAGTCGGCCAACTTGTGTTTATAGAATCAACTATGAATCAATACGACTACCATAATATTTTGAAGGCAAATTTGAAGCAAAGCGTTCAGCACTTGAGGCTTGGTGACGATTTATGGTTCCAGCAAGATAATGATCCCAAGCACACAGCTCACAATGTGAAGCTTCGGTTGCTCTACAACACAAAACATCAACTGTGTACGCCACCCCAATCCCCAGAACTTAATCCCATTGAGCGTTTGTGAGACTTGTTGGAGCGCAGGATCCGTCAGCACAGCATAAACTCAAAGGAAATGCTGAAAAACGTCATCGTCGATGAATGAGGCAAAATTACCATTCAGGACACAGCCAAATTGGGTCACTCTATGCCAAATCGACATAAGAAGGTCTTTAAGAGGAAAGGTTATCCCAACAAGGTATTAAGCCCTGATATGTAATAAAATATTTGAATATTCCAAACAAATATTGTCATGTACGGATACTTTTTCTGGTTT
>OZ017738.1:318414864-318489864 GCA_963969285.1 Odontomyia ornata | reverse complement strand
AGTTTCAAGCCGCAGCGACGATGGAACTGAAGGCCATCCCGGAAACGACGCGTATCTCAAACGCTAATGAATATTTTGACATGTAAATTTAGCATAGACGTCACTGAAAGTACGAACACCCTACAAAAAAAAAAGTCTCCAAACCCTTCGACGTGCGCAGTTTAACTTCAAATGTCACCTTATTTTTTGGTCACAGTTGAATATATTTATATATATATATATATATATATATATATATATATATATATATATACATATATATATATATATATATATATATATATATATATATATATATATATATATATATATATATATATATATATATATATATAACTATATATATATATGTATATATATATATATATATATATATATATATATATATATATATATATATATATATGTGTGTGTGTGTATAAGTATGTTTGAAAATTTTTTTCTTGAAACGCCAACGGGCTTTGTTTGGTTGTAGGAGTAGATGCATTTCGACTCCTTTGCATAATCTTCAGTGTCTGAAACAGATGTGGAAGGAAATGACGTCTATAGGAGTAGGACGGGTTAAGCAGGTAGGAACTAAATAAGTTTAAGCTTATATTTTTCGGATTGTAGAATGTTCGTTTGTTTTGGTTAATCTCGCTTTCGTATCCTTCAAAGAGTGTGGTCTAGTACCAAGAAAATTAGGTCAAAATATGCAATAAATTATTTGCCAGTAATTTAAGTGCTCTTTGTATCTTGTCGTTAGTTTCCGTGTTGTTCTTCTTATGTGTACCATGTCGCAGTCCATGCATGTCAGCTTGTATATGCCGCTGTTCTCGCGTATTGATGTGTCATTCAGTTTTGGTTTCAGTTTATTTCCATTCTTATTGTTGGCTTTGTTTGCAGTCTGATAGTTTGTGTATCTCTTTGCTCACGTATGTTAACGAAATCCACTATTTGCAGTTCTTATAAATTACAGTCAGCGAACGTTTCTGTTTTTGTTTGTCAATGCCACGTTGTTGTTTGTATCCGTTGTTACTAGCTATTCTGTAAATGTTCTTTAGTTCATTGAAGAAGTGAATAGGCATCATTGGGATGGAAGGGAGTATCTGCACCGTTAACCTATATGCTGCTAGTTTATGCTATGTAGTTTTTTTTAGATGTTACATGTATGGTATGATAAGTTGCGGTTAGTTTTCCGTATATTTTGTAGTCCAATTTGTTTTTTCACGTGTCACGGCTAGGTCCACATAGTTCGGTTGTCTGTTTGTTTTTAGGTCTTTGTAAAAAATTTTTTTACAAAGGCCTACTAGTTTCGCGACCTGTCTGTCCGTCTGTCCGTCCGTCTGTCCATCTGTCCATCTGTCCGTCTGTCCGTCTGTCCGTGCGTCACAGCTGATTTCCTCAGAAACTATAGAAGCTAGAAAGCTCAAACTTTGTGAAAAGGTCAGAAGCGATGATCTCTCAAAAGTTGAGGCCTTGACAAAAATTTAAAAAATGTTTAAGGGGGGTCCCCCCTAATAACGAATTGGCCCTTAAAAATTTTTTTAAATCAAAGGTAGTCGAGGGGGTATCAAGTGAAAGGTTTTGATTGGAACTTTTAGAATCTGAAATAAACAAATCATTTGATGAATTAGGAATGCCACGGGAAGGCAAAATGTACCCAAAATTTGTGTCACCCCCCCCCCCCCCCTCGCGATTGGACACCTTTCAGCCGAAAAATCTGAAAATTATCAGGAATGTTGACCTTTATGGGTACAAGGGCAACAAATACCTTAGAAATCGAAATTCGCTCAACTTTGTTAATAATAGTATGATTTGTAGATTTTACATTTTTGCCCATAAAATCAAAACGGTACCTTTAAACTTCTTGAAATTTTGCAATTATATAAACTGACATAAGATATATATGTTCACAAAATTTAATTGAGATCGAATCATAATCAAGCGAGTTATAGCCATTTCAATTATATGGAATTACAACAACGATAACACGTGTTTATGGTTCATATAGGGTTTTCCAATAAGAGGTGTTATTTTGATATTAAAAGAAAAATGCCATTTTTAGGTCTTTGTAAAAAAAACTTTTACAAAGACCTACTAGTTCCGCGACCTGTCTGTCCATCTGTCCGTCTGTCTGTCCGTCCGCCCGTCTGTCCGTCTGTCCAACTGTCCGTCTGTCCGTCTGTCCGTCTGTCGTCTGTCCGTCTGTCCGTCTGTCCGTCTGTCCGTCTGTCCGTCTGTCCGTCTGTCCGTCTGTCCGTCTGTCCGTGCGTCACAGCTGATTTCCTCAAAAACTATAGAAGCTAGAAAGCTCAAACTTTGTGAAAAGGTCAGAAACGATGATCTCTCAAAAGCTAAGGCCTTGACAAAAATTTAAAAAATTGTTTAAGGGGGGTCCCCCCTAATAACGAATTGGCCCTTAAAATTTTTTTTTAACCCAAGGTAGTCGAGTGGGGTATCAAATTAAAGGTTTTGATTGGAACTTTTAGAATCTGAAATAAAAAAATCATTTGATGAATTAGAGGGTCCACGGGAAGGCAAAATGTACCCAAAATTTGTGTCCCCCCCCTCGCGATTGGACACCTTTCAGCCGAAAAATCTGAAAATTATCAGGAATGTGGACCTTTATGAGTACAAGGGCGATAAATACCTTAGAAATCGAAATTCGCTCAACTTTGTTAATAATAGTATGATTTGTAGATTTTACATTTTTGCCCATAAAATCAAAACGGTACCTTTAAACTTCTTGAAATTTTGCAATTATATAGACTGACATAAGATATTAATTGAGATCGAATCATAATCAAGTGAGTTATAGCCATTTCAATTATATGGAATTACAACAACGATAACACGTGTTGATGGTTCATATAGGGTTTTCCAATAAGAGGTGTTATTTTGATATTAAAAGAAAAATGCCATTTTTTAAAAAAAATGATCGGATGTTTAGTTCATTATCAAGAAGAAGATATGCCGTTAACAGCAATAATGAACATTGGGCAAATAACCACTACGACACGCTTACAGGACCATATCCTCTTCATGAAATTTTCCATAACCAAATCGCAAAGTGGCTGCCCTATGTCCTCGATAGCCTCACGAATTTCATCTTTGAGATCTTGAATTGACACTGGGCTATTGGCATAGACCTTCTCTATCACGTGGCTCCAAAGGAAGAAGTTGCAAGGTATTAAATCAGAAGATCTATTCAAAATAACACCTCTTAATGGAAAACCCTATATATATTTAAAATTGAATTAGGTACTTTTATTTTCTTTCAATTTTCATGAAAATTTAAGGAATAGTGTTTAACTTGAACATGTTCAATCGGTCGAGTATTCAGAAAAATCATTTAAGCTAGATTAAAATGGCGGCTGCACTGTGCTTATGAAAGAAACTGTGCATTTTTTGTGCAAATTTGAACGATTTCATATCTAAGTATTGGATGAATAATTCAAGTTATCGATTCACGCCATTAGAAAACTTGCTTCTAACCCTACGATGTTTACAAAGACCTTCTGGTAGGAGCACTCTCCTGCTTACTCAACTTGTTTGATATTGAAATTTATATTCAGGTCTATTTCATGCATGAATGTAACGCTATATATATATATATATATATATATATATATATATATATATATATATATATATGTATATATATATATATATATATATATATATATATATATATCTATATATATACACATATATATCTATATATATATATATATATATATATATATATATATATATATATATATATATAGATATATATACATAAATATATATATAAATATGTATATATATATAAAATTTCAAAACATCTGGCTATTTCATCCATAAAGATAAGTCTATATATATATATATATATATATATATATATATATATATATATATATATATATATATATATATATATATATATACGAGGTGTGTTCAAAAAGTATCGCGAATTTGGAATTTTCGCGGGTTACGTATATTCGAATTTCGATTTATTTTGTGGCGTTATGTTGGTACTCATGTCTGTCATTTATGCCGACAAGCTCGGCCATTTGGAATGTTCACTTGATTGGTGATAGCTGCTTTACTTGCACGTGTTTTCAATCGTCTTCGATTTTTACTTATTCAAAAAATTGGATCAAAGAACGTGTATGAAATTTTGTGTGAAAAACGAAATTAAGTGCGCGGATGCATTCCGAATGTTGACTGTGGCATACGGAGAAGCTACCTTGGACCGAAGCAACGTTTATCGGTGGTACAAAATGTTTTTAGAAGGCCGAGAAGATGTGAACGACGAAGGGCGTGCCGGACGCCCGAGCACTTCAACAACAGACGAAAAAATTAATGAAGTGGAGAAAATGGTATTGGCCAATCGTCGAATCACCGTTAGAGAAGTTGCCGAGGACCTAAACATATCGATTGGCTCGTGCCATTCGATTTTTATCAACGATTTGGGCATGAGACGGGTCGCCGCGAAATTCGTACCAAAATTGCTCGATTGCGACCAAAAACAGCAACGCATGAACATTGCTAATGAGATGTTAAACTCTGTCCGCGACGAACCAAATTTGCTCCAGAGGGTCATAACTGGTGACGAATCGTGGGTTTACGGTTATGACGTGGAAACCAAAGCTCAATCATCTCAATGGAAGCTGCCGCATGAACCTAGACCGAAAAAAGCGCGCCAAGCTCGGTCGAATGTGAAAGTTTTGCTGACAGTTTTCTTCGATTGCAGGGGCGTGGTGCATCATGAGTTCTTGCCACAGGGAAGAACGGTCAATAATGAATATTACCTGCAAGTTATGCGCAATTTGCGCGAAGCAATCCGCCAGAAACGCCCGGATTTGTGGGAGAACAAAAATTAGCTTTTGCACCACGATAACGCCCCTGCTCACACATCGTTGCTTGTGCGCGACTTTTTGGCCAAAAACAACACACTAATGATGCCGCAGCCACCGAATTCCCTAGATCTGGCCCCTTGTGACTTTTTCTTGTTTCCTAAACTGAAGAGGCCCATGAAAGGACGACGTTACGCTACGCTTGACGAGATAAAGACGGCATCGAAGGAGGAGCTGAACAAGATTTAAAAAAATGATTTTTTGAAGTGCTTCGAAGATTGGAAAAACCGTTGGCACAAGTGTATAATATCTCATGGGGATTACTTTGAAGGGGACAAAATAGATATTCATGAATAAATAAATAATTTTTGAAGAAAAAAAAACAAAATTCGCGATATTTTTTGAACACACCTCTTATATCTATATATATATATATATATATATATATATATATATATATATATATATATATATATATATATATATATATATATATATATATATATATAAATATATAAATGTGTATATATATATATATATATATATATATACCTATTGATATATATAAATATATATATATATATATATATATATATATATATATATATATATATATATATATATATATATAAATAGTCTGAAGATTGTTAGCGTATACTTTCTGGAGGAATCAAATCTGGAGATAGTTGCCAGTCCATCCCATCTTGTTTTGACACCAGACGTCCAGCGAATTTTCGTAAGAGAAACTGAATTGTTTGATTTGCAGTCTGGCATGGTGCAATTTTTGTTGGAGCTAGTAACCGTCGACATCTTTTTCCGACGTTTTCGGGCACACATAATTAGTCAACATCCACCGGTATCAATATTTCGTTTTGTTTTTTTAGAAAAAAGTGGTCCAATGATGGTTTTGACACAAACACCAGCCTGAACAGTTGTTACGGGTGAACATTGAGACTCCGTAGCGCTGCTCACCCGAACACTACCATACGCGATTACGTAAGAGTTTAACCTACGCAATACCGAGCCGCACTTTATTAATTGTTGTTTCTAGTAGTCCGATGATGTAACTAGCAACAAGTAGTTTTAGTTTCCATTCATGAAAGAATTATTATCTTACTTGCAAACAGAAGCCACACAATAATTTTAAGCTTGATAATTGTTTTAATTACAAACAGAAGCCACACAATAATTTTAAAAACTTAATAATTGTTTTAATTACAAGCAGGAAGCCACATAGTAATTTTGCTTTGTAACTTAATGTACATTAAACTCATGTAGCTAGGTCGCTTCCGTTCCACACGCCACAATTACGGACAACGCAACCAGCAGCAAGCGGCGGAGGCACCAAGCACCAGCGCGAGCTCGAAAACGAAATGCGAAATACACACGGTAGCGGAAACAGTCGTCATCCATTCAACATATGCGGCAAAGCATGCAACGTAATTGCATCGTCATAAGGCTTCGTACTCTAATCTCGCCCCAATCCAATGCAATGTTTGCGCACTCAAGCATGAGTACAGTGATTGTGACAGATATTATGAAACATCCAAAACTCTACAGACACATCGTATCGTACATACCGAGCCTAATAGGCGCAAGTGCACCGTCGGCGTTAAATCAGTCGATAATGCCCACAATGCTTAGACATGGAAAGCTACATTTGAGCCCCAATGATAGTTGGGAAAGATTTCTAAGCAATTGGGAAGGTTAAGCAAACATCAATCCCACCTTCCGGCCAGGAGAGTCTTCATTTGCGGCTAAAAAAGGTTGTTTCATCATCCACGCGACATTGTAATTTTCATAATAAGACTCTATAAAAGACCTTACTATGGCTTAATAAATTGCGGGGAGTATTTGCTAAAGATTAAACGTCCAAAGGATCATGTCAAACGAAACCCACCAACGATTCAAATGATCGTCATCATCGGAGCATCATCAGTCGCCGAAGACGACACAGCAGACAAGCAAACGACAAGTGGTGCTACACTCGTATCGTCGGTCGAAGGAAATGATGAATAAACGACGAATCATCAATACCAGACAATGGAGATGGAATCAATGCATTTGGCGATAGTACATTCGATTCCCAATAGGATCGCCACGGGTGGTATGTAGGTTGAGTGGAAACAAGCGAGGGGAGTTACTCGTGCAAAGTCACTCAAAACAAGTTTTTTCCGGTGGCTAGAAGGGAAAAAGAAAAAAAACGGGATTCAGTCAGATTATTTAAGCCGAGAAGATTGGCGCGAGCGGTCTCTTTTCCCTTCTTTCTTTTGAGCGGTGCAGATTTTTTTTTGGATGTGCGAGCAACGGTGGAGCTGCGAAAAGAAAGTGATCAACGTAACATCTGTAGTGAGTTTATTTAAGCCGGGAAGATTGGCACGGTCATTCTTCGTTCCTTTGTGTGATGAAGGTTTTGGTTGTGCCTGCAATGGTGGAGTGGCGAAAAGCGGAAAACAAATATCCAGTGCAATGTGAACGGCTGTCCGGCCTACATTTTGCAAAGAAAGGAACAAGTGTCCGGCGGGAAGTGAATGAACCGGAAGTGGGTAAAACTGCGTTACAAACTTCAACGAGACGGCGGTGGAAAGCGCGAGCGAACGGAATCGAGGGGCCCCTTTTTTATGTTAGGAGGTAAAAATAAGTGGCTTCCTTTTAACATTTAAGTTATTGAATTGTTTTCTTTGACAAATAAACTTAACGTAGGTTTAATTAATCGATCTTTCCTTTCACATATCAAGGGCCAAATAATTAACGTTTTTTTCAGTTGTGAGGAGTGCGGCTCGGGAAATCTTTTTCCCGGGAGCGGTGACCAGGCAAGAAGACCTGGAAGATTTAACGGTGGTGGTAGTGTTTGGCGAGGGTAGCGAATGTGAGTGCCTCGGTTTTCAGTGCCAAGTGATAGTTTTTGCTCCGGCGGTCGTCTTCTCGTTCGGACGGCCCCTTGGGAGGCTCGGAAAGTGGACGAGTGGCGCCCAACCCCGATGAGCTAGATTGGGGACAGTGGAGCCTCCACCGGAGTAGCCGCAATAAAGCGGTGACCATACTGGGGAAACAGGGAATCCGTCGGTTAACATTTTGCCCCTTTGGAAATTTGCGGGTAATATTTGGCGCCCAACGTGGGGCTTTGTAAAGTAAGTGGAGTAGTGAAGTGAAATAAGTGAATACACGTGAAGTGCGAGTGGAGACGGTTTGTTTGATGCGACACGTAACTTGCGGAAGTGAAGTGTAGTGACTGATTTTGCGGGAGTGTGTTTTATCGCGGTGGGTGGAGGTTTATATATAACGGTGGAAATTGTAATTTGTGATCATATAAATTTAGATTGAATTTATAAGAAACCCAGAGTTTTTCATTTAGAATTAAGTGGTTGTGTAACTAGTTTTAAGCATTTATTAGTCTCATTCGATTTCAGCAAAGGCAAATGGCGTTGAAAGGGATGAGCTAACTTATGAGCTGAGGATTCGGGAGCAGGCATTAGGCACGGTGGATGAAATGCGGAAGGCGTTGCGGATAGCACTCAGGGTGGAGCGAACGTTGGACTGCTCGATGGTTGAGACAGATGCGTACCCTTTTACGGCCAAAGAAGACGTGGACGCCGTGAAAGAGAAAGTGGAGGAAATTAGGAATTTGTTAAGAGATTTTGAAGGTGGAACGGACAGTTGGGATTTCTTAAAGATCACGTCGAAGGTGGATTATGGTCTCCGACGTTTTGGTAAGGTACCTACAGATAAAGTGAATTTAGTGAAAGAGGTGAGCAAGTTGAGGTCCGCCCTGAGAATGTCCATGGGTGAATTAATGCTTAATGCACCAACTGCGGGAGATTGTGTGATATCAGGAGAAGCTTTGGGAAGTGCTATGGGACCGATATGCTCTACCCCCCCGAGTCGAGGAGCCCTTGGGGAAACATCAAGATGCGAGTAAGTGGGGTATTCGTTTTACGGGGGATTCGGATTCGGTGAGCTCTTTCCTGGTAAGGGTAGAAGAGTGGCGAGAGGCGAAGGGGGTACCCAAATCCCATCTATTTAGGTCAGCGGTGGTCTTGTTCGAGGGGAAGGCATTGACATGGTTCCGAGCGATAAAACATAGATGCAAAGATTTGGACGATGTAAAGAAGGAGTTGCGGGCAGAGTTCTTATCACCGGAATATGACGACAGGCTTTTTGAGGAAATTCGGCACCGGACACAGGGAAAGGATGAGTCCATTGGGGTGTACGTGGCGGCGATGGAAGGCCTTTTTCGTCGACTTACGGTACAGTGCACGGAACAGGAGAAGCTGCGCTGGATAAGGCGGTATATTGCACCCTTCTACCAGACTCAGCTCAGTCTGGTGCCGATCTCCTCAATAGTGGACCTGGTACAACTAGGTAGACCATTGGAGACCACAAGAGCAACGGTGGAGTCCTTTGTTCCTCCACCGAATCCCCGGACGCATCGGTTATTGGAACCGGATCTGGCTTATTGTGTGGCGACAGAGGGAGGTATGGTTGCCGCATTGCAGGATGGGCATAGGGGTATCCGCTGCTGGAACTGTAAAGGTGAAGGACACACCTCCAGGAATTGCAGTGAGCCTCAAAGATGTTTCGGTTGTGGGAGAATTGGAACACGGAAAGCGACCTGTCCAACGTGCACACAGAGGCTGTCCAATGTTCCAAAGGATCATGTGAGACGAAGCCAATCAAGCCAAGCACCGAATTCGGGACCCTCGGGAAATGGGAACCGTACTCACTAGGCGACGTAGGGGGTACGAGCGATCCAAGTAAGTTAGTCGCACAGGAGACAAGGGTGAATTTTGCGCTGGAGGAAACAGTAGCGGATAGTCGTCCACATATGGAGGTGGAAGTGTTTGGGCGAGCTATAGTGGGACTACTGGACTCCGGGGCAACGCATACCATCCTCGGAAAACCCGGTTGGGAATTGCTGCGCACGCAGGGGTTGGAGCTTCAGGAGGCGAGACAACCAGCAATTAAGTTAGCGGATAGTGGATGTGTCCCAACGGAGGGTGTAGCCTGGGTACCAGTGACGGTGAAGGGTGTAACGCGGTGGATGGGAATTTTGGTGGTGCCTGCGGTTCCACATGGACTTATCCTGGAGGTGGACTTCCTGCGTTCATTTCGGATCGTTCTAGATCTCAGCAGGGAAGCTTGGGAGTTCGCGGCGGTAGCCGCCTGTGAGGCACTTCAACGGAGAACAATGTTGACTCCATAGGATGAGGCGCGCTTGGAATAACTGATAGCGGAGGAGTTCGTGTTGATGGGAGATGGCCTAGGGTGTGCTAGAGGGGTGGAGCATGTGATTACGACATCGGCTGAACCCATTAAACAGCGGTACTACCCTGTGTCTCCGGCGGTGCAGGCACACATCAACGAAGAGCTGGATGAAATGTTGCGCCTGGGAGTGGTAGAACCTTTCGGGAGTCCATGGTCATCACCCATCCTCTTGGTAAAGAAAAAGGATGGGAAGTTTCGGTTTTGTGTGGACTTCCGGAAGCTAAACAGCGTTTCCCAGCGGGACGCCTATCCACTCCCATACATCTCCTCCACTCTAGACAAAGTGCGCACAGCCCGATATCTCTCCTCCCTAGACATTAAGTCCGCCTATTGGCAAATTCCTATGGCGAAGGAATTCAAGCCTTACACCGCCTTCACGGTACCTGGACGTGGATTATTCCATTTTAATCGGATGCCTTTTGGCTTATATAACGCTCCTGCAACGTGGCAACGCTTTGTGGATAGGGTTTTGGGGCCGGAACTCGAGCCATACGTCTTCGTATACCTAGACGATGTTATAGTAGTCACCGGGGATTTTGAGAAGCATTTAGAAATCCTTCAGGTAGTACTAATACGGCGGGTCTACGAGTATCACGTGAGAAGTGTGAGTTTTGCCGGCCACAGCTGAAGTACCTGGGATACATGGTAGACGAAAGTGGACTGCACGTCGACCCAGAAAAGGTAGAGTGTATACTGCGTATTCCCCAACCAACCAGTGTGAAGAAAGTGCGACAATTCTTGGGAATGGTGTCGTGGTATCGGCGTTTCTTTCCAGATCACGCTACATTCACAGCACCCCTCACCAACTAACTGCGCAAAAATAAGAAGTTTGTATGGACGGATCAGTGTGAGTTGGCCTTCAGGCGTTGCAAGGCGATGCTTTCATCAGCGCCGATTGTCACGTGCCCAGATTTTGCCTTACCTTTTAACGTCTAGATGGATGCATCCGATCATGGGTTGGGAGCAGTGCTAAGCCAGAGCCACCGCGAGGGGGAGAAGGTAGTATGTTACCTTAGTCGGGGTCTTTCAAAGACGGAGAGGAATTATTCCACCACTGAGAGGGAGTGCTTAGCGGTGTTGTGGGCAGTGGAAAAACTAAGACCCTACTTAGAAGGGTCACACCACTCTCTGGTATGGCTTAATAATTTGTGGGAGCCGAATGGGCGACTGGCTCGTTGGGCAGTAAGGCTGCAACAGTTCGACTATGAAGTCGTGTACCGTAAAGGCAAGGAGCATCTAGTTCCAGATGCGCTATCTCGGGCATTTCCAGAGGTGACTGCGGTGGTAGAAGCTGACAGCGGAGACAGGTGGTTAGATGGCATGCGTTCCAGGATTCTTAAAAACCCAGCGAAGTTTCCGGACTCGCGGATTGAAGGGGAGACTTTATGGCGGAACATACCCGGACGGCATCCAGAGTGGGAATTCCTGGAAACAAGTGGTCCCCAAGGGCGCACGGCAATCGATCCTCTTAGAATGCCATGACGACGCAATGGCAGGACATATGGGTATAAGTAGAACCCACGATCGCATAGCTCAACGATTCTATTGGCCCAAAATGGAAGCAGATGTTCGGCGGTACGTGACAAAGTGCAAAACTTGTCAGGCTACGAAGGTAGAGAGGAAACCCCCGTATGGGCCTATGACCTCTCGGGCTGGTCAAGCCAAAGAACCGTGGGAAATTATTTGGTTGGACTGCTGCCGCGTTCTACTCGAGGCAACACCTATATTTTGACGGTGGTCGATTACTTCACCAAGATGCCTCTTATCTTCCCCCTGAGGAAGGCGACTGCGGTCGAGGTAGCTAGGCTTCTAGAGGAAAGAGTGTTTATGCTTTTTGGGGTGCCGGCAGTGGTGGTGTGTGACAATGGCGTCCAATTTAAGTCAAAGGAACTGCATAGCTTGGTGACCGGGTATGGGGGCAGTATCCAGTTCAGGCCATTTTACCATCCGCAAGCAAACCCAGCAGAACGGATCAATCAAACGATCAAACGAATGCTGAGAGCGTACGTAGGGAATAACCACCGAAAATGGGACGATCGTCTCTCACAAATTGGTTGCGCCTTGCGCACCTACACGCATGAGGCAATGGGCGACATACCCTATTTCATCAATTTCGGTCGGGAGATGGCGGTTACACGAAAGGGGCCGAGACCGCCTGAGGATGAGGATATCCTGAGCAATCCGCGAGAACGGGCGGAGAAGCTCCGAGAAGTGAGAGAGGAGGTAATGAGGCGCTGAAAGGAGGCAGCGGAGAAAGGTAATCAGCGGTATAACCTGCGGAGGAGACATCCTCCATTTCAACCCAACGACCTTGTGTGGAGGCGTAGTTTCGCCCTGTCAGACGCGGCTCAATACTATACTGCTAAATTGGCTCCGGAATACCTGGGACCTTTTAAGGTGGAGAAACGCGAGTCCTCGTCTCGATTCAGGTTGCTGGATATGGACGGCAAAAACGCAGGCACTTGGCATGCGAAAGATCTTAAATTCTATGTGCAATAAGTTGTAGGGGAGGCTTAGGACGGCACAAACATTGAATTAAAATGTAAATGCATACCTTTTCTTCATTTGATTACCTATCAAGGAGTTAGGTTCAATCAATCAAGGAGACTCCCGTTCACGAAAGGGAGTGGAGTATTAATGTAGGGTCGGGTGGAGATATATTGGGTTTTACCGATTAGAGTTAATATTTGTGTTCAAGGGTTAAGAGTAAACATAAGGAAAAAAACAAAATTTATATATAATAATATGAATTAATACAAAAAAAAATTATTGGGTGGTGGGTACATGATTTTACGTAGACTAAGATGGTATGGTATAGAAGATAGTATAGGGCATAGGAATTATTTTAAGTAAGAGTTGAGTAAGCTTAGCGGTGGTGGGTCTCTGATTAAGCAACATAGTTCTAAACCTAGGGATAAGTAGTAGTCAGAATAGGTCTATAGCTCTTTGGGATAGTTGTTCCGCACAAGTTGGCGTTTGGAATAAGGGGTAACAGTGGTGTTTTTTTTTAGACTTAAAACTCACTAAGGGTGGTTTGGCCCAAGGTTTATCTGAAGGTGTTGGTAGTAAGGAAATGGAACTAGTAATCTCGAGTGTTAGGCGGTCGCTACGTATTGACGAGTTAGTAAAGGAATAGGTATCGTTTCTGGATTTCCGTCGTTGTAGGACTGTGATAGTCAGGGCAGTTATTCTCAGCCGGAGGAATGAAGTGAATTTCTGGGAAATTCACTAGAAGCAAGGGGGAAGTGTTACGGGTGAACATTAAGACTCCGTAGCACTGCTCACCCGAACACTACCATACGCGATTACGTAAGAGTTTAACCTACGCAATACCGAGCCGCACTTTATTAATTGTTGTTTCTAGTAGTCCGATGATGTAACTAGCAACAAGTAATTTTAACTTCCATTCACGAAAGAATTATTATCTTACTTGCAAACAGAAGCCACACAATAATTTTAAGCTTGATAATTGTTTTAATTACAAACAGAAGCCACACAATAATTTTAAAAACTTAATAATTGTTTTAATTACAAGCAGGAAGCCACATAGTAATTTTGCTTTGTAACTTAATGTACATTAAACTCATGTAGCTAGGTCGCTTCCGTTCCACACGCCACAATTACGGACAACGCAACCAGCAGCAAGCGGCGGAGGCACCAAGCACCAGCGCGAGCTCGAAAACGAAATGCGAAATACACACGGTAGCGGAAACAGTCGTCATCCATTCAACATATGCGGCAAAGCATGCAACGCAATTGCATCGTCATAAGGCTTCGTACTCTAATCTCGCCCCAATCCAATGCAATGTTTGCGCACTCAAGCATGAGTACAGTGATTGTGACAGATATTATGAAACATCCAAAACTCTACAGACACATCGTATCGTACATACCGAGCCTAATAGGCGCAAGTGCACCGTCGGCGTTAAATCAGTCGATAATGCCCACAATGCTTAGACATGGAAAGCTACATTTGAGCCCCAATGATAGTTGGGAAAGATTTCTAAGCAATTGGGAAGGTTAAGCAAACATCAATCCCACCTTCCGGCCAGGAGAGTCTTCATTTGCGGCTAAAAAAGGTTGTTTCATCATCCACGCGACATTGTAATTTTCATAATAAGACTCTATAAAAGACCTTACTATGGCTTAATAAATTGCGGGGAGTATTTGCTAAAGATTAAACGTCCAAAGGATCATGTCAAACGAAACCCACCAACGATTCAAATGATCGTCATCATCGGAGCATCATCAGTCGCCGAAGACGACACAGCAGACAAGCAAACGACAAGTGGTGCTGCACTCGTATCGTCGGTCGAAGGAAATGGTGCAGAAACGACCAATCATCAATACCAGACAATGGAGATGAAATCAATGCATTCGGCGATAGTACATTCGATTCCCAATAGGATCGCCACGGGTGGTATGTAGGTTGAGTGGAAACAAGCGAGGGGAGTTACTCGTGCAAAGTCACTCAAAACAAGTTTTTTTCCGGTGGCTAGAAGGGAAAAAGGAAAAAAACGGGATTCAGTCAGATTATTTAAGCCGAGAAGATTGGCGCAGGCGGTCTCTTTTCCCTTCTTTCTTTTGAGCGGTGCAGATTTTTTTGGATGTGCGAGCAACGGTAGAGCTGCGAAAAGAAAGTGATCAACGTAACATCTGTAGTGAGTTTATTTAAGCCGGGAAGATTGGCACGGTCGTTTTTCGTTCCTTTGTGTGGTGAAGGTTTTGGTTGTGCCTGCAATGGTGGAGTGGCGAAAAGCGTAAAACAAATATCGAGTGCAACGTGAACGGCTATCCGGCCTACATTTTGCAAAGAAAGGGACAAGTGTCCGGCGGGAAGTGAATGAGCCGGCAGTGAGTAAAACTGCGTTACAAACTTCAACGAGACGGCGGTGGAAAGCGCGAGCGAACGGAATCGAGGGACCCCTTTGTTTTATGTTAAGAGGTAAAAATAAGTGGCTTCCTTTTAACATTTAAGTTATTGAATTGTTTTCTTTGACAAATAAACTTAACGTAGGTTTAATTAATCGATCTTTCCTTTCACATATCAAGGGCCAAATAATTAACGTTTTTTCCAGTTTGTGAGGAGTGCGGCTCGGGAAATCTTTTCCCGGGAGCAGTGACCAGGCAAGAAGACCTGGAAGATTTAACGGTGGTGGTAGTGTTTGGCGAGGGTAGCGAATGTGAGTGCCTCGGTTTTCAGTGCCAAGTGATAGTTTTTGCTCCGGCGGTCGTCTTCTCGTTTGGACGGCCCCTTGGGAGGCTCGGAAAGTGGACGAGTGGCACCCACGCCCGTCTTCGGATGAGCTAGATTGGGGACAGTGGAGCCTCCGTCGGAGTAGCCGCAATCGATGACCATACGGGGGAAACTGGGAATCCGTCGGTTAACATTTTGCCCCTATGGAAATTTGCGGGTAATACAGTCACTTTTTGATCATTAAATGGCATTTCATGGATTTCGTGTGGATTTTCTTTCCTCATTCATGGCAATTTTCGTTATTAACACCACCAAAAAGTATTCAGTGGGCCTGATCAATCATCAAAATTTGCTTCCTAAAGTTATGTTCAGTGGAAACTGTTTGAGTGAATGTTTGGTCGTATTTCAAGTGACGTGGACGGTTTTTTGGTAATATTTTTTTTGTTAATTTAACATTATATGGAAACAAATACAAATCTTTCTTCAAAATGCACCACACAGTGGTTCTAATGATTCCAAAATGCTAACTGTGTCAACGATACGGGAATTGCGGATTATGGGCAATGTTCTCTCTGACCGCTTCAACCAGTTTATTGGAACATCTTGATTGTCGATTTACGGGCATGATCACGATCTTCCACTGTCCCATGGTCGACAGAATTTGACATCAAACAACGGTTCGTGTTGTCAAATGGCGCCTTGTGGCCACGATATTTGCGATGATATCCACGTTGAGTTAAAACAACTGACCGACTTTTTATCGATGTATATTATCACTATTTCGGCGTTTTGTTTTGGAGTTATGCAATTCATGGTTAAAATTATATAATTGTAGTGGCTTGACGTCTTACAAAACCATCTAATCAAGTTGATTTATTAACTACATATAAATATTCCATGCTCCTGCGGATGGTAGTGCTCCATTGCTTTTCTGTTTGTATTTTGCAGCTGTCTAGTTTGCAAATATTAAATATAATTCACGTACGACGCCATTTGCAAAATTTATAACATATTCCGTGTATATATATATATATATATATATATATATATATATATATATATATATATATATGTGTATATATTATATATATATATATATATATATATATATATATATATATATATATATATATGTGTGTGTGTGTGCGTGTGTGTATGTGTATATGTGTATGTATATATATATATATATATATATATATATATATATATATATATATACATAAATATATATATATATGTATATATATACATATATATATATATATATATATATATATATATATATATATATATATATATATATTTATACTTTACTATACAAGTCCAGCCAAGTGGTAGCCTGTGCGGACGACATCAACATTCATTAGCAACTGCCATAGAATTTGTTCAAAAACCAAAATTGTGCTACATATAAAAAAAAGATGATTGAAAAATGATTTTACATTGACTGAAAAATAATAAGTTCACTTCCAAATTGCAGTTTTCAAAATTACATACCTTTAATTCTATACTTGCAATACATTGTAACTTCATTGTAACGTAATGCAATTTCATAATTCTTATATATTGTCACTCAATGCAATACATTTCACACATTGTGCAACATATGCATCTAATTTTGAATTTACATGCGCGTCGCGAATTCTTTAGTCAAAATAATATTACATTTTCGCATAGTGAGCGGAAACATGTTCCTACGAACAATGTTAGATTGTGGGAGCATGTTCTCACCGCTTACGATCGAACTAGATTAAATGTATGCATGCATGTGCGTTGTCAGCGATATGCTCACTCATGATGTCTGTTGGTTCATGCGAGCGAATGAATAGCGTTGGCCAGTCATATCAAGCAAATTAGCATTTAAGTTAACTGTTATCTAATAAAATTGGTCATCTTTTCATCACACTCAAAAGGAGTCTTTTTATTCTTACGAGTATAATAGTGAACTTGACCATTTATTTTTGAGGTTCAAACAACACACTGATAGATTTTGTATCTGGTGGCCAGCTTAATTTCAATAAATGGTGAAAAAAGCCGTTTGTCGCTCTTTAAACAGAACTGTTCCTGAAACTCGACAGCGAAGGAAAACTATTAGTGCTCCAAATCAATGAAAATAAAATACGCACTCGAGGAAAGATACCTTAAATGCCTAAAAATTCGCGCTTGGCGAATAAAGTATCGAATACGTTGGCGAATTTGTGTACCTAGGCACCATATTAATGAGAACCGGTAATGAAAGAGATGAAATACGCCGAAGAATACAGCTTCCAAATAAAATATTTTATTGAGTTTTGAAAATCATGAAAACTGGCTGCATACACAGAAAAATAAAGCTCCAAGTAAAAAATCTATGACAAGACCTGTTTCATACTATGCGTGTGAAACATGGACCTTAACCCAAGCATCCGCAAATATACTGAACACCTTCGAAAGGCGGGTCCTGAGGCGAATAATCAAAGCGTAGCTGGATGGGTACTAGTGGCAAAATCGATACAACTTTGAGCTGCATAAAATTTTTGACCAGCCGAAGGTCTCAACGATTGTTAGACTGCGGAAGCTGCAATGGGCTGGCCACATAAATCGTATGGATGAACAACGGATACCCAAAAAGGTATTTTTTGGGAGAACTGAAGGCCGGAGACCAGTGAAGAAACCGAGGAAACGTTGGTCTGACTCGGCCGACGAAGACAGATAATTTCTGCTCTGATTTCAAAATTAAAGGACGCGGTCAATGGACCGAGACAGTTGGAGGTGCTATTTGAAGGAAGTGAAGGTCCGAGAGCGATGCTCCAACTTCTCTAATCCATCCGGAAAGTACGTTTTCTCAAGATCTGCGAAGTAGGCGCACGGGGCTACATCTGGAGAGTACGTTGGACGGAGTAGCAATTTCTGATCAAAATTGACCAACTTAGCAGTCGCGATCGAAGAGGTGTGAGCCGGTGCATGTCAAGCTAGTGTGTCGCCAAATGGGGCCTTTTTTCTGCAATTTGGCCCAATAATTTGGCAAAGTAAAGTCTTGTGACCGTTTTGCCCTTCTCTAAGTTGTTGATGCAGATCAAACCTTGTGAATAACAGAAAGCAGTGGTCAACACCTTTTTGGCTTAAATGACAGTGTTCGCCTTCTTTGGAACACGTTTGCCAAGTGAAGTGGTGTGTACCAATAGAGCAATTTTTTGTTAACAGTCACAAACCAATGCAGAAACTTCTTCAGATTCCACTTCAGCAGCATTATACACGGCTCTGAATTGATCTCACGATTTTGTTTGTCATCCAGAGTGAGCAAGCGCGGCACCTATCATGCCGGCAGCTTTCTCATGTGCAAAATTTCATACATGATAAGACCCATGCAATCTTTTGCGATGCCTACTGACTCAACTATCTCGCTCATATTCAACCGTCGATCTGCCAATACGAGCTCGTGGGTTTTGTCATGTTATTCTCCATGGTAGCCGTTTTTGGGGCATCTGGGCATGGCTCATCAAAACCAACGTGTGACTACGTTGAAACTCGTTAAGCAAATTTTTTACGGTCATCATCGCAGGAACAGAGTAACTGTACACAGCATCCAAGCGCTCTTCGATTTTGCTGCACGAATCCCTTTCTGAAAACAAGAATCAAATCGCTGGCCGATATTGCTCTTTCTCTATTTTTCTAAAATCTGCAGGTACTCCCGCTTTCTCACGCGGTCAAAACAAAACTCAAGTCCGATTCGGCTATAAACAGTGGCCGTCTACCAGAATGTAATACATGATAACTATAGGGGCGTCATCGGGCGGTGAAGCTAAATACTTATGGGATCACCCTTGTTGATATATGTATATATATATATATATATATATATATATATATATATATATATATATATATATATATATATATATATATATATATATATATATATATATATGTATATATATATATATATATATATATATATATATATGTGTATATATATATATATATATATATATATATATATATATATATATATATATATATATATATTATATATAAATATAAATATATATATATATATATATATATATATATATATATATATATATATATATATATATATATGTATATATATATATATATATATATATATATATATATATATATATATATATATATTATCACCAATTTCAGGTCCATGTATTGACAGATTATGATATTTTGGTCTTTTGAAATTCTAACCATGGCATCATACACATCAGCCGAACGTTTTATTATTGTTTAAACTTTTTACAAAAATAATAAATCGCCAGTGCAAGCATTTCGCGCTCTACGTGAAATCGAATAATTTCACGAAATGGACCCATAAATTGGCCGGCGAGATCGTGTGATTTGACTCCTTGTGACTTCTTCCTTTGGGGATTTCTGAAGAATCTTGTTTACGCTAATGCTCCTCAGACTACTGAAGCATTAAAAAACCATATTCGAGCCAACATACGCCTAATAATGCCGGAAATGTGCGAAAATGTCATCAAAAATTACAATCATCGTTTGATAGTCTGTGAAGCAGCACGAGGTACATATATGCCCGAAGTAATGTTTCATATTTAATTTTAAGGGACCAAATTTTCATAATAAATAAACATCACAGCTCAATATTTACAAAACTATGTTATTCTTCGACAAAAATGTGTACACTTGTTATGAATCACCCTTTATATATATATATATATATATATATATATATATATATATATATATATATATATATATATATATATATATATATATATATATATATATATATATATACTACTGGATTCACAATTTTGCTAAGTATAAGCTTCCTAGGCAATATATACATATTGACATTTGATGGTGCGAAATGCCATTTGGATGATTCGATCGTTGATGCTGCGGTAATGTTCGAGATAAAGCTTTTCTGCCTCCCAAATAACACAACTCATGAGCTACAACTAATGGTCAAATCCGCATTCAGATCCTTTGAGTACTACTGGAATGAGGAAATAATGATATACTGGTGACAACATCAAGACAAGAGAATAACAAAACAGAGATTTGGATCAATTTTTTCCAAAGTTTGGGACAAAACTCTGACTCCGGCAAATATCAATACCAGATTTAAGGCTTTATTTGATACCACGAAAATTCCCGAAGAAGCATATATGCCAAGCATTCTAACTCATCGCCTTCCTCTGATAGCTCCTGAAAGTTGCACAGAATTCAATTCATCAACGTCTACTCAAGCAAATGCATGCACTAACAAAGTCAAAATAAATCTGGAAATAATGCACTTGCCGTATTGTCTGATATGTATGACAGTAAAGATGATGTTCCCTTGGCAAATTTTTGGATACAAATTGAATCCATCAGTATCAGCGAAATAAATCCAAATTTTGATAGCGCGAATTCAATTTTTGAAATGCTGCCAACCCCAAAAAAGCTATCAACTCCAGTAATTACTCCAAAAAAAAAGCTGTTAATAGTCGAGCACTTGAGCTAACCTTAAGAAGCTTTTCAAATTGCAAGATTACACCCGGAACACTCAAAACTGTCCATACAAAAGACCCGAAGAAAAATCGGATTGTATTAAACAATGGGAAGGGGCGTAAAAAATGCACGCGCGCTACTAAAAATGAAAGCTGGTATTGTTTACTTCTCAGGACAAAGAAAACTTAATTTGCATAAAATGTGAATGACGATATTAGAAAATCTGGCTAATTTTCTTATTATTTAACGAGTGATGTCTGCATTTTAAGTTCCTACTAAAAATAATGAAGTTAATTTTATATTAATCGCACAATGTGCAATAATTTTTTTCTTACGCGTTGTGTTTGCAGTTTTGTTGAATCATTATATATGTTTTGTTAATTTACTTTAAGGACTCATTTTATTTGTTCAAGATATACGAAAATCAGATACTATAAGTCAATTTTATTTGAAATAACTACATTCCAAATAAGAAAACTCTCACTGATTGCCATGTAACATATGACCACTAAGTGGCCATATTTTACTACACTATCGAGAATATGGCAACTTTTCCAGTTTAAAACAAGTTGGGTAGGCAGACCTATGCTTATGTCAGAAGGGTTTCGTACT
This sequence comes from Odontomyia ornata, assembly GCA_963969285.1. Classification (NCBI taxonomy): domain Eukaryota; kingdom Metazoa; phylum Arthropoda; class Insecta; order Diptera; family Stratiomyidae; genus Odontomyia; species Odontomyia ornata. The sequence goes on along the minus strand of OZ017738.1, from coordinate 318,468,501 downwards.
CAATTTACAAAATGCAGTCAACAAGAATGACTAAAATCAAGACACATGTCAAAGACGATTTTGTTGGAGAAAATATTATTCCAAGATCATACTATTATTAACAAAGTTAAACGAATTTTGACTTCTGAGGTACACCTTACTCGACTACCACCGGTGAAAAAAAAATTTTTGAGGATCACCTCCCTGTATGGGGAGAAACCCCTTCAACCCCTTTGAAAAATTTTTCCACCCCAAAATTTTCAAGAAGTTACCACTTCAGACCATAAACCTGAAAGCGATGTGACCTAATTGCCATAATGTTGCTATAGTATCTTCGCCACAGTTCATGTATTATAGTATTGACCAGTCTCTGTTAGATTGAAAAAATCAAAAAAAAATCTACCATTAAAATCTCAGCTTAATACATTAACAAGCTGCTCCGTGTAGCCCAGGCCTAGAGGGAGTAAAAATCAAATAATGAAGAGAATTTCCTATTCTTGTCCCTTTTTGAGATTGACTGACTATTCCTGGAGGTGCAGGTTAAATTTCTCCATAATTTCAAACTAATATATATTTTCTAAAAAAAGATATTGAATAGAGGTGTTTCCAACTTTTCAAGTACGAGTACAATTCAGATGAGTGATTTTAATGGGAAATTCAAAGCCGAGGATACGATGAAGTTCAACGTCACGAATAGCTGAAAACATTTGAGTACATCCCGGTGAAGTGCATGAACGATGACAAGCATAAACGTTGAGAATTTAGGACGGACAGACAAGTGAATAGCGAATGAAAAGAAAACATTGAATAACTCTCATGTGAGTATCTATCACATCCGGGCTGGAGAGCATTTCGCGTTCACGCTCGAAATCCTCTAAATCTATGCTTGATATGTTCCTGATCTGTTCGATATTTCCCATATTCTTGCATTGTACTGTGAGACAGTCATTGCTATTCGGTTGATTCTGCTGTTAATGCTCCAGTAATTCTATTGATTCCACTCTGTTGTTCCGAGCCCTGCATTACATGTGTTCCATTCATGTAGGCTCATATACCTGGGATTTATTTTGAGATGTATTAAGTCTGAAAACGACGTAAGGTTGCAGGGAGCAAATCTCTCTTGAATAATTGCCGTTAGAAAGAATTAATGTGGTATCCTCTTCAATTATATTCAATATTGTTTCCAGGACTCGACTATAAAACGACAGGAATAAAAGAGCATAGCGTTGTACCCAAAAGATATTAAGTAGTTGAAATTTAGCTGATCCCAAAAAATGACTCATGTTAACTAAGCTCACATGTTTTTTCGAAAAATTCTCATAACGCAAAACCAATACCAAATATATCTTAGTTAAAGAAATGGAGCTAAAGTACTAATAAGAATTTTAAACACTTTGTGGAATGGAAATGTCAAAAATTTCTCCAATTGTTTAATCTGAAGTAAGTTTTTAAGGATTTAAAAGTGAGTTTCTATATCAGGAAACCTAAAACATTGTTTACTAGCAAAAGATTTCCGATTGGTTTCTTCCTGACTAGAAATTTACTCCAATCAGCGATTAGGCCCAAATTGGTCATGCCTGAATGGACATTAGAGCCAATGTGCATTCTGCATTAAGCCCTTATGCTAAACGTAGCGCATTACGCCATCAATACCTAATTTAAGAGCTGCTGTGGCCAACCTAAGAATCTCCGAATTTACTAATGGCGCTTACATAAACGGTTCCTTATTTAGGTACTGAAGGGGCTGATTTACGCACTGATGAAGCTTGACTAAACTATTCCCAATTTGGGCACTGGTGGGGCTTACCGAAACAGTTCCTAAACGTATAAAATTTTGCTGTATAAAACTGACGCAAAGCATAAATTGCTGATAACAACTTTTTGCTCCGATTTTCATCAAATTTTCAGGGAAGGTGTATTGAGTAAATATCTCGGTTAAGCTCGTGAACCAGCTATATCGGCCGGGCAAAAACAAAATGGCGGCCATTTTAGACGAAAAATCGTGATTTCTGTTCTGACCAAAGTGTAGCTCTGATTTGGATGTAATTTGGTACAAAGGTGCACTGATGTATGTGATGAATCTCACAATAAAAATCCAAGGTCGGTACGGCATAAACAAAATTGCGGCCGCTCAAAGGTCGAAAAACGTGCAAAGTTTTGTTATTTTAATAGTGGTCAAAGCTTTCAGCAGATTTTCATGAAATTCGGCAGTTAGATAGAAATTTTAAGTATTTAGAGAATCACAAAAAAATTGGAGGTCAGGTTGTAACAAACAAAATGGCGGCCAGTTGAAACTCAAAAGTTCAAAGGCTTCTAAATGTCGCAATTTTGATCCCATATATATATATATATATGAAACTTAGTATCAAGGTGGACATAACTTAGATCTACAAACTTTGATGTATTGCTGATCATGCATGTGCAAATTCTAAAATGGCGACGGTTTAAATATGCGTTTTATCAGGTTTTTGTGGCCCTCTAGCGGTCACATTTTCCAAATATCGTTATACTAATGTAAAACTATCGCAAAGCTATCATATCACCATTACAAAACTTTTGTTTATAACGAATGCGCGTAAAATTTTGTTTCGATGTTATTGCTGTATCTATATATCTCTGATCGTACTGTTGAGTACCATTAAACTATCGTTTTTAAGGAATGCCCAGAAAGTGATTAGCTGGAAAGTATTTTATGTTCTTGCCAAGAAATTTTAGGTTTGTTTCGATACAAATTTTGCTAGTCAATTATTTTGTTTGTTTGATATATGCAAGGTCTATTCTCTTTTTTCTTGAAAAGCCATTTGGCCTTAATTTTTTGAGTGATCAGGCACGTTTCGACTCCTTTAAGTCATCTTCAGAGGCAAAGTGACACTAAAGACGGCTCAACTCTATAAGGCCCTCATGTGGAAAACCTATGGTGAAGTTTGAATAGTTAAAATGTCCGTGAAGGACATGCAGCGATGTTGAAGCCGAGAGGAAACAATGAAAATATTAAATTGGAACAAATCAGCATTTTGTGAAAATTGTATGCTTAAAGCAGGCAAAACAGGAATAACTAGACAAAATTCCATCGTTTGTTGCTGCATTAAGCTTTACGTTTATTTCAATTTAGGTTAATTGTTCATAGATAATATCTAATCATATTTACTATATCGTGTAGTATATGTTGTATGGTGTATATTGCTTGTTGTGTGGTACGTTACATTTCATTGTTTTCTTTCTTCCACGTTTCAATAGCATTGATTTTTTCTTACCATAAAAATCTAAAGTATAAACTGCAATCCTACAGATTCGATATCAAAGGAACGATCAATGCATTTCATTTCCCTCATATACCAATTTTGTAATAACAAATCGAGGGCGCTTTCATATGTTTTTTTTTAAGATATTGGTTCGATATTATTCAGTATTTCTCAATTTACCACTTAAAGGATTCTTGTACTTAACATATTCCTACCGGGGTACCTATTACTTATAATGGTTTTTTGCTTTGTCATATTATTTAAATAAGGTATGTAAAAGAAAACACACATATTTTTTTAGATTTTTATTGTATCTAGAAGTATATTTATATAACCTGGACTTATTTTTACCGTCAGCAACTTTATGTACCACCATGTTATATACTTAGTTCAAATAAAAAATTATCAAAATGAAGAGATTAAACGTTTAGTCAATTATTTGGTTTATTTGATATCCGCAGGCCGATTCTCTTTTTTCTTGAAAAGCCGTCGTGCCTTGCTTTGTTATATTAGCAGACGCGTTTGGACTTCCTTGAGTCATTTTCAACGTCTGAAGGATCTTTCGAAGGGAATGACTTTATATGGTCGTAGGGTGGGTTAAGCAGGACTAAATGAGGTCAGGTAGAAGGATATTAGGTTTTTGTTTTGTGGATTGTTTGATATCCATTTGCTCGTTTTCATCTGGTTTTCATTTTTGTTGGAGAGTATGGGCTCCGACTTAGTATTTACTTGTCATGGGATTAAGATCATTGAATAGACCACGTGTACTGCGAAAACTTCTGGAAAAATAAAGAAATACAGAGTCAACATTCTTGAAAGTGCAACAAACAAGATTGCATGGTGAGCTGAAAATCGTGAGTTTGGAGTAGCTTATATTGTTGACAGCACATTTAAACAAATTATTAACAACTTCTAGCCCATGAACGAAAAGACCTTTGGAATTTTTTTCAAGAACAAACTATTCAGTACCTGGCTGATATTAAAATTGTTCTGGATAGCTACAATGCGAAAATCGGCTGAGAAATGGTTGGAAGAGACGCAATCGGAGATCATAGCCTTCGTGCATAACGCAGCGACAATGTAGAGCGCCTGATAGATTTTGCTACTAGCACACCGTTCATAATAAGCTCCACATATTTTTCGCATCAATACATCCACAAGAGAACGCGGTCATCCCCAGACGGTCAATGTTCTCATACAAAACGAGAGCCAGCTCTCATACAAAACGAGCAGCCGCCAGCATTTTCGCGGCGCTGTTTGTGATTCAGACCACTATCTTATATGGGCGCTACTAAGAGCTGTAAGGATCAGTAACCACAAGGTAAAAGGGACACAAGCTAAATAAAAGCTCAGTAATTTGAACACACATTTCAGCATTGAAAAATAGCATCAATATATCCCGCAAGCAAGAGAAAGTAATATTGATATCAAATCCATATAAAAGGCAGTAGGAGGTACGATAACAAAAGTAGCAGAAGAGCTTTTGGGGGCACCAATAAAAAAAAGGAGAATGATTGGTAGAATCTAAAATGCAAGGAAGCAGCTGAAAAACAAACCAGAACTGCAACAAATATCCAGCGCCCACCGACTGCAAACTGAAAACAAGTTGGATAGACCTACGCTCATGTCAGAAGGTTTTCGTACCCAACTTCTCAGAAATGCAGTCACCAGCAACGAATAAAGTCAAGAGATATGTCAAACAGATGTGCACATTTGAAATAAAACCCATTGTTTTGTTTTTTCAACAGTCGGCACTTTGTTTCAAACCAACGAAAATCACTCAAATCATGAATTCCAAAAATATTAACGTTATTGATCTTATTAGAAAATTTCAAATCAAAACTGCAGCGACTGATTGGATGGAAATTCCATAAAATACCAAAAACCTGTGTTATTGTTGTTATAATTTAAGAAATTTCAAATGGCTATAATTTCCGTGTAATCATTCAATTTTCATCAAACGGAAAACTTAAATATCAAATTTCCTTCAGTTTAATGATACCTTTACGATTTTATTGGGGATATGTGAAATTCGAATATCATACTATTATTAACGAAGTTGAGCGAAGTTTGACTTCTAACGTATTTGTTGTGCTCATAAACACCTGCCTCCATAATTTTTTTCAGAGTTTTCGTATCATAGGTGTCCAATCGCGAGGGGAGGGACACAAATTTTTCGTGTATTTCCCCTCCCTGTGTGCCCCTCGAAACAAAAAGTGTCAAATTGAGACCTATTCTGAAAAGTTCTCGTCAAGACTTTTCATTTGATACCCATATCAGCTACCGTTGATGAAATTTTTGTTTTCGAGGGCCACTCCCCTATATGGGGAGATCCCCCTTAAATAACGTATAAAATTTTTTTGGTAGCTGAACTTCGAAGAGAGCAGCACTTAACATTTACATACGAAATTAGATGTTTCTAGCTTATGTTCTAGGACGGACAGATGGACAGACAGGAAGCGATTTTAGTAGGGTTTTGTAAAATTATTTTACAAAACCCTAAAAAAGCGCCAAGTTAGAGACAATTGACTGTCGATACCAAGACAAAACGATTAAAAGAAAACGTGATCCTGCATGAAGTCAGATTGGCGTATGTCTCTATTAAATAATTAAGAGAGGGCTTCAATTCTCCAACAAGTTTTTCAAAAGTGCACAAACTACAATCATCTGTATACCAGTTGAAATTAAAAACAAATCGCTGCAATATATTTGGAAGCTATTAACAGTGTCCTCAACAACTACTGAAGCTGTGAACAGTCCCAGTCTTACCACCAAACAGAGAAGAAGTACAGGCAGTAGTACGGGACCTCAGAAAATATAAGGCCTCTCAAATAGATAGAATACAAGCATAACTGCTCCAGAGTAGGGGTCTCCATCTAAGTAACTTTCTGCATCAACTAATATGCAGTTACCAGTGGGCGGGCAAAAAATTATAAAATGTCTTGTCTACAAAAGGGGGACAAGTTAAGGTGTGAAGATTATAGAGGCATCACTCTACTGTGTATGTCTTATAAAGTGCTCTCCAAAATCATAGACAGAAAGCTAAAGCCTCATTATGAAAATATTGCAGGAGAGTATCAGGTAGGCCTACATAGTGGCCGGTATGCAACAGAGCAAATATTCTCAACTAAATCAGTGCTCAAAAAGTGCTGGGAATATAACATCGACATGCAACAAACTTTTGCAGACTTCAAGCAACCATACGACAGTGTCAATAGAAACAGACTGTTTAAAATAATGATCGATTTTAGCATTACAACCAAATTAGTCCACATGTTCATAGTGGCAATGCTAAGTACACAGTCTTAAGTCAAGGTAAGCGAAGAACTAACAGATAGCTTCATAATGAGATCAGGCTTATAAAGGGATGGGCTTGTCCCAATACTCATTAAGACATTATTAGGAAGATGTCAGCTGAAACCTCAGGTGCACTAATTTTCAAGTCCACACAATTGGTAGCGTATGCTGATGACGTAAATACCCATATTATGGAACGTTCAATCACAGATGCAAAAAAAAACTCTTTTGAGCATACAATCTGAAGCAAACCAATTTGGCTTATGAGTTAATGAAATGAAAACTACATTCATGACTCGAACCACGAAGAATACTCCCAACAACTTGATTGTAGAAAACCATAACATTGAAAGTGTTGATAGCTTTGTATACCTTGAAGCAAACCTGAATAGAAGAGGTGCCGAAAAGGATGAGATTGAGCGCCACATAATCACCGCAAATAAAGCCTATTACTCCTTACTTCTCTTTCTAAAGTCCAGAATTGTGCACAGACAAAATGAGCTCCGTATTAATAAGTATCGAGTCAAACCTATGCTTCCATATGGAAGTGAAAAATGGACCTTGACAAGCGAATGTGGAAAAGCAGTGCCTGTATTTGAATGCATAGTGCTCCAAAAATGTACGGCCCGATAAAACAAGGTACAGAGTAGCAAATACATAACAACGATGAGTTGTAGGAATTATTCGATTATCCATCTGTATCCGATGATAATCCATCTGTCATGCAAATTGCAATGGGCGTACTATGTAAAAAAAATGGATGAATTTCGACTTCGCAAAAGAGCAAAAAAGTTTAGAATACAAGGTAAACGTCCAGCAAAAAGCACGAGGACTTGATGCAAAAACGTGATAGAAGACGACAGCAGATCTTTGCTGGGAGTGGTCAACTGGTGAACGAGGTCGAAGAACAAATATGATTGGAGAAGTTTAATTCTGCAGGGCAAGCCCTAGCGTGGGCTGTCACGCCATAGATAATATATATCAAAGAAATTGACCACGTACAGAAATAAGATAGCTGTGCTGTTAAAATTCACTTTAATAAAGTTACCGGCTCCCCTACACGTCTCTTGGGTGCATTCCGAAAGTGTGCTCTTCCATGTGCATGATGTTTTCTACATCCAACCAATTGAATCATTGCCATTTTAATTAATAGCTGAAGGGGAAAACTAAGATTTATTTTATGTGTTTCATTTTGTCACGATCTAGAAGGTGCCTACGAACTACTAAAAGCCCCATCAGTGCGTAAATATGTCAGGTTGAATAATTATTCTGGAAATGCATATTGCGTTGGGCACTAGGGTCTGATGGGGTTTTCTTAAACAAACTCAAACAAAAAAGTTAGGCATGCCTAATCCAATCCCAATTAGATCCACATTAGGCATGCCTGACTTTGGTGTGCCACATTGAAACGAGCAATAAAATCGAAATGGTAGAAACAATGTTATATATACACAATGACTTCATTATCTTCTTTTTGACGCAAAGGTGCGACTCTATCTATGGGTCAAGCTACTCCTAAATTGATGACAAACCCCATCCGACAGGAACACTTTTCTTCTCTTTAAACTAGTTAATAAAAAAACTAAAAAAATAACCAACTTCAAAAAACTCTAAAAGGCGTGAAATAAAATTAAAGGAATAGGAGCCAAATTCTTTTTCCCCAATTTAGTTACGATTGATTAATAAGTTTTTGCCACGCACTTTTGAAAACAGGCTATATTAATTTTGTTTCGCCGTTTTCATGCGTTTTTTATATATGACCTTTAAAAATTGTTCGTTAAACTATAAATATATAAGATGATAGTAAAGTATTTATTGAAGTAAAATATATATTATAGAAACTTTTAATATATCTTTTCGCTGGACCAAAGTCAAAATGTTGAGTTTAATGAAAATTTGAGTAAACCCACAATTTATGAAATGAAACCAGTTTTTGAAATTTCCTGTTGGCTTAAAATGAGAAAACATTCATCCCATACACCAAGCACCAAGTTTAGGAAAACAGTTCATCAAGACAGAAAAACAGAAGCATCAAATACAGGGTTATCCATTTTGTAGTTGGGAAAGTATAACCCTGTCATTTCACATTTGTTAAAATTAAATGTCATCCAAAGCGTGTTTTTTTTAAGTTGAAGGTTTGCCATTCAGAAATATGGATCGTTTAACAGTCAGAGAATGCGTTAAAATTATTAAATTTTATTATAAAAATGGTGACATTTTGGGCTTTACGAGCCGATTACGGTCGACATAATCGACCTACACAGCAAACAATTTCGAACATATTGAGAAAATTTGAAGAGACTGGATCTTTTATTGATATTGCAAGGCCTCTGCATCATCGCAACATTCGTTCTGCTGAAAATATCGCTGTCGTTGCTCAAAGTGTGGAGGAAGACCCGAATATGTCGATTCCTCGACGTGCCCAACATTCGGGCTTGTCTTACGGCTCATTGTGGTGGATTTTGCATTTGGATTTGCATCTTCATCCATACAAAATCCAACTCACTCAAGAACTTAAGCCTCAAGACCATACACAACGCAGAATGTATGCGAATTGGGTGATTAGCAACAAGCCATTGATAACGATTTTTCGAACAAAATTTTCTTTAGTGATGAAGTTCATTTTTCGCTCAGTGGTTACGTAAATAAACAGAATTGCCACATACGGGGCTCTCAAAATCCTCAGGTGATCGCAGAAAGGCCTTTGCATCTGGAAAAAATGACCGTTTGGCGTGCATTATGGTCTGGTGATGTTATTGGGCCGTATTTTTTGAAAACGATCAAGGAAGAGCCATTGCAGTCAATTCTGACCGCTATGGACGGATGTTAACCGATTATTTTTGGAGATAAATTGAAGATTATGATCTGGAGAACATGTTGTGGTTTCAACAGGATGGAGCCACAAGCCACACAACACAGGCTAATCGAGCACTTTTGCAAGAGAAATTTCCAGGACGCGTAATTTCGAGATTGAGTGATGTCAATTGGCCTGCAAGGCCCTGTGACCTAACACCTTTGGATTTCTTTTTGTGGTGCTATGCGTAAGATTGTGTTTACGTGAACAATCCTCAAAATCTTGAGCAATTGAAAACCAATATACGTGAAGTTATGGCCGAGATATTGCCGGAAATGTGCCGAAAAGTCATTGAAAATTACCTCAAAAGGGTTGAGGCCTGTTAGAGGTCCCGTGGAAGAGATTTGAATGATGTTGTGTTTCAAGTAAAATGGCAAGGTTTTATCTTTATATTGAATAAAAAGTTTAGTTTCTGTTTGAATATTTTATGTATTTTCTTAAGCTTTACTTTCCCAAGCGTAAAATGGATAACCCTATATTTTTCACATAAAAGCATGCTTGAATACAATCTTTATATGTGAATTTTTAACTAGTTCTGTTAACATTATATGTGCTTTATTGGAGTTCCACAATGTATTCAAATTTCTAACAACAACATGTCATATATAATATACATGCTTAACCCGCAAACGGTGTCATACTATACTGTGAGACTGAATACTTTCAAAAATTCGAAAAACTATTTCACTCGCTGTCAATTTTCGTGGTGACTTTGACTAGTTGATTCATTGTACACCCTCCTCTCTCAGTTTACTTTGTAACGTCAAAGCAGGCACATGGTCTTGAGTGTTAGATTCTACCCATTGCGTTACACTGACCTCACTGATTACGTAAGTAAAATCGTCATCGTTAAATCATTTATTTTACCAGGGCTACACAATTTTTCTACAGTCTTATGATCATTAACTTGATTCCATAATTTTATCGATATTTCACAAAAATATTCTTTGTGTGTTTCAAAATGTAATCATTTTTACAGCATGTCTAACTAAAGTGAATAGCGTCGTCTCAAACCTCCTCTAAAAGAAGTACGTGATGAGGACAGACCATCAATGTCATTAGACAGTTAAGCTGAAAATGATATCGAGGTGGCGAATCCTTCATCAAGTGAAATATGAAATTCAGATCGCGAAGAGGTCTTGAATGACGGAGAATATTCACGTAACAACAACGCTGATTATTTAGGAAAAGATATAAGTACGAAATGGAGCAAAGAACTCAATCTGTTTGTACTAGAAGTTTCAATATTATAACTCAACTACTAGGACCCCAGCAAGCTATATCCAGTGAAAAGGACCCTCTTGTGATTTGGAAACATTTCTTAGCCAATACCATAATTGAGGTTATTTTCAAGCACACCAACCAATATGTTGCTACTATTGAAAGGTAATTATGCATAATAGACATATTAAACAGATTGATTTCAACGAGATCCATTGGTTGACAGGTTTGCTTCTATTAAGTGGAGTAAAAAAAAAATCGAATCACCTAAACGTTGAACAGTTGCTTTGAACGGATGGCAGTTCAATGGAAATATTTCGGCTTTCGATGTCTGCACGAACGTTACAGTTTTTGCTTTGAACCTTAAGGTTTGATGATGATAATACAAAGGAACAAAGATAGGTGCTGGACAAAATATGCCACATACGAAAAAATTTTCGAGAAATTTGTCCAAAATTGTAAGGGTAGTTAGACTTTATCTACTTTTGTAATTGTCAACGAAAAGTTTGAAGCTTTTTGCGGAAAGCGTCAATTCACACGGTATACTCCCAGCAAGGCAAATCCTTACGGTTATGAAATTCAAGTTTTTTCGGATGCTAAAATGTTTTACACGTTCAATGTGGAAATTTATCTCGGAAACAGCCCGATGCAGGCCCATATAGTCATGAAAACTCTGTCTTGGCTGTTATTAACAAATTAATTGAGTACATTTTCAATACTGATCATTAGCTGAAGCATTACTTCAAAAAGATCCAACAACAGCCGAAAAAATTCGGAAGAACAAGAAAAAAATTTCTTCTGATCAACAAATTGCGTGGTTGAAATGTGAATTCAAATATGTTTGGTTTCCTTGACAGCATGGTGTTGTTTTCACATGTTCCGAGAGTAAAAAAACTCTCCTGATTAGCATAATCCAAAATGATGCTAAAGTCAATGCCAAAACTCAAAAGCCAGATAAAATTTTAAGCTTCAAAGGCACCAAGGGGGGTGTTAATATCGTCGTTATCGATTTATCGATAGTGCCCTCAGACCGGGGAACCAAACGCGTCCCCAGGGTTGCGGATTGGGGAAGACCTTTCTCGAAAGGTTCGCTGCAAATAACCAATAAGCAGCTGCGGACAATGGTCGGCAGTGAAGGGAGAGTCTCAGGACAAATACCTGAGTGTCGATGATCTTAACTGTGACATGACGAAATATATGGCGTCATCAATTATCCATATATCCTGGCAGTAGGTAAAATGCTATGGGAACGGAAACCCAGACAGAAAACCAAATCATGCAGGTCCACAAAGGGAACCAAATTACGGTGCAGGGGGTCGGATCCCCAGTACCGGCGGCAGAGGATAGTGAGCGAGCAGGCTTTCGGCCGTCGTCATCCAGCGACTGCAATTTTATAGAAGTGGTGAACTTGGCTTCTGTAACAGATATAACTACAAGCAAACAGGACGCTAGCACGGAGAACCCTTTCAGGCAAAAAACGCTGTTGGCAAGAACACCGATAAAGCAAGTCCCCGATTGCGGGGGAGGCAGCAAACCCCATAAACACTGTCAAAGTCAACATCACAGGTTAAATCATCGGAGACAGACCACAGACGGACTAACGAACGAAAGAAGGCAGAGTGCGTTGTGCAACCTGGCATCATTGCGGCCTTTGGGCGCAGTAGAAGGACTATGCGCACCCCGGAGCGTCCAGTGCAAGACGTACACAATCCGGATCAAGCTGCGACACCAACAGAGGCCAGTGTAAGACTGGGGGAGGGAGAAGTTTTGCCGTTGGCCGACGCCACTTCAAACGCGACCCAAGCGATAGAAGCAAAAGGGCTAGGAAACGGGGGCCTCTCCCAAGAGGTGGCGCTAAATAAAACAATCGCCCTTGACCGCGCCGAAGAGGAGCGGCTTACTCGGAAAGCGGGGACTATCGTCAAACAACTGAGGGCTGCCTGCGAAGTGCAGAAAAACATAGGCAAGAGTGTCAAGAATGGCATTCTTGAACTGGAGGAGCTTTTTGACCGCATAACGCACTACAGGCGGTGGTGGTTTGCAACCGAAAAGCACCAAAAAGACACGCTCTCCCTCGAGGCATCAGTGGGTCCTAGCAGCAGCAAAAGAATGGCCGGTAGCCCAATTGAAGGCGACCGTGAGAAAAAGAGGAAGGACGAGACCAGAAACGAAGTTGACACTCCAGGCGAGGAGTTTCATGTGGTGCGAAACAAGGCAGCGAAAAAAGCGGCCAAAAAGCTACTCCTAGAAAAAACAGACAAAGAGCTCAACCACGAAAAGAACAAAGAACCCCCCGATATACCGCAAAAAACAAAAAGCGAACCGCGGCGCAAACCCTTGCGAGAGGCACTGCTTATTAAACCCACTAAGGGCCGAACCTACGCAGATATCCTCCGTGAAATTAAAGGAGCGGTCAAGCCAGACGGCACCAAAACTGCCATCAAAGCAGTTCGACCAACCCGGACCGGTGGCCTGCTGGTGGGATTCGGGCCAGAGGCCACAAACATAGATGCATTCCGTGACGCGGTTCAAAAGGTTCTTGGAGATGCGGCAACGGTTGCCTCGCTCGAACCAATGGGCACCCTGGAAATCAGGGACCTCGACTGCGTCACGGACAAAGCTGAAGTAGAGGATGCCATCAGGAGGGAGTTCCCCAGCTTAAGTGAAGTCAAGGCAAGATTGACACGTGAAAACACAAGGGGGAAACGCATGGCTATTGTCGAACTAGCTGATAAAGACGCCCAGCAAATCCTGGCGAAGGGCAAAATTAACATAGGTTGGGTGATCTGCAGGATACGGAGAAGAGCGATCCCTATCTGCTGCTTCAGATGCCTCGAATACGGACACACCGCGTATGGCTGTAGGGGACCCGACAGGAGATCTCTGTGCTACAAATGTGGTGAAACGGGGCACAAAAGGCACAAGAGCACAAGAGGCAAAATGCATTCTTTACAAGGATGCTAAGCTAGCACCCGGCGACCACAAACATGAGCCGGGGACAGGGAGATGATGGGTTTTCAAGGAGGCCCTAACTAAAGCCAAATCGATACTCAAATGATCCGTATCCTGCAGGTCAATTTGCACCGAAGCACAAACACCCAGGACCTACTTGAGCAGTTTGCGAGGGATAAGAAAGCGGACCTCCTGTTGCTGAGCGAGCAACATCATAACAAGGACTCGCAAGCGTGGTACCCTGACAAATCTAGTACCTCGGCCATCTGGGTTCGAGACAGCGCCCGCCTTCAGGTGCAGGGCCATGGACACGGGGATGGCTTTGTGTTGGTGCGGTCTTCAGGGATAACATATTTCAGTGTTTATCTGACGCCTAACGAGGCAATGCGATCTTTTCGAACCAAACTCGATGCCCTGGAGGACGCTGTCTCGAACACAGAGGGCCACATGCTGGTCGGGGGAGACTTCAACGCTAGAGCCATTGAATGGGGTATGCCACAATCCGACCCAAGGGGAAAGCAAATCTTGGACATGGCGGCCAGAACAGCGCTTTTTGTCCTAAATACTGGTAACACCCCTACTTTCCGCCGCTGGGGTTGCGTAGGAACCATACCCGATGTGACACTCGCTTCGGAGTCCCTGATACCTAGAGTACACAACTGGCGAGTACTAGAGGACTACTCGGCTAGTGATCACCAGTATATAGCGGTTGAGATTCACGACAGTGCCACTCTGCGTGCATATGCCCAAACTTCAATCCTCGGATGGAGGACTGGGAGGATGGACGTTGAGAGGTTTGCTGATGCGCTTACGGCAGGCGCACCGTTGCTGGGAGCTCCGCCAGGGAGTGGAGGGCCCACAGCCAAGGACTTGGTGAACTCAACTATGAGTACCATCATAGCTGCTTGCGAGTCTTCCATGCCCCGTCGGAGACCCCGACACGGTAAGCCTCCAGTATACTGGTGGTCAAACGAGATCGCCGAACAAAGAAGCGAGTGTCACAAACTTCGGCGAGAGGCTCAGCGGACGCGAACACGGGAGGAGGCAGACACTATGCTAGCAGCATACAGGTCCAGCAGGAAATATCTTCACAGGCTTATTAAGAAGAGCAAGGCCCAATGCTGGCAAGACCTCGTGGATGATGTAAATAGGGATCCGTGGGGACTTGGCTACAAGCTGGTCATGGGGAAACTTGGTGCCTTACGGAAGCCTTGTATACATGACGCGGAAAAGATGGACGCGATAGTACATGGACCCATCCCCGCCCACCCCGTCCGTGTTGACTCTGTCCGTGGTGTAACAGCGGTCGAGTGCCCACTCTTCACACAGCTGGAACTGGAGGAGGCAGTCCTCTCCCTGAAAGCGAGGAAGGCTCCAGGTCCAGATGGTGTTCCAGCTGAGGTTTTGCAGCTCGTCTATCACCATTGTCCTGACTTGCTGCTCAGCACATTCAACGCTTGCCTACGGGACGGGGTTTTCCCGGTACGATGGAAGGTGGCGAGGCTCGTGCTGATCAGCAAGGGGAAGAGAAATCCCGAATTGCCGTCTGCATACCGCCCTTTGCGCATGCTAAACACGGCTGGGAAAGTGCTAGAGAAACTCATCAAGGGAAGACTCACTGACGCGATTCGTGCTGCTGGGGACCTATCTCCTCGGCAGTACGGCTTTAGAGCAGGACGTTCTACCATTGATGCGATTGCTGAGGTGGTGAACGTGGTCCAAAAGGCAGAGGCATGTAGTCACACCAAGTGATGGATCGTCCTGTTGGTGACACTCGACATCAGGAATGCCTTCAACTCCGCTAGATGGGTGGATATTCTGGACACGCTGGAAAACTCTTTTCAAGTTCCAGAATATCTAATGCGGCTTTTGAGGAACTGCCTAAAAGACCGAAGCCTGCTCTACGACACGACACAGGGCCAACGAAGGATGGAAGTTACATCGGGTGTTGCCCAGGGATCTATCCTTGGCCCGGACCTGTGGAACGTGTCTTACGACGGGCTACTGAGACTTGAGATGCCAGATGAGTCGCGCTTGGTCGGCTATGCGGATGAGGTTGCGGCTCTGGTCGCCGGACGCACCGTTGAACAAGCGCATCTTAGGCTAGGTATGCTAATGCGCCGAGTGAGGGACTGGATGACTGCTTGCGGGCTCAGTTTAGCACTGGAGAAAACCGAAGTGGTCATCTTGACTAAAAAGAGAATCCCTAAAGTAAGGATGATCAGTATTGGAGATATACAGATCGAATCAAAGTCAGCGATGAAGTACCTGGGGCTACTGATCGACTCGAAGATGAGTTTCTCTGAGCAAATCAGGGCAACGGCTGAGAAGGCTGCTTCGGGAATATCGGCCCTGAGTCGACTTATGGCCAACGTAGGGGGACCCAGCCAATCAAGAAGACGCCTCTTGATTAGTGCTGTAGAGTCAGTGCTACTGTACGGAGCAGAGGTATGGGGCGACGCTCTCAGCAAGGAGGTATACCAAAAACGATTGGCACAGGTACAGAGAAGAGGAGCACTGAGAATTGCATTTTCGTATCCAACAGTCTCCGACTCGGCGGTGAGAGTGATTGCAGGTATCACTGTCGCCCTCCTTGCTAGAGAGCGCCGCGCTATTTACCTGCGCCGAAACGAGGATGCGAGGGAGATGGTTGTCCGCGAGGAGAGACAACGCTCGCTCAACGATTGGCAGCAGTCTTGGAGGAATTGCACGAAGGGAAGGTGGACTGCGCGCCTCATCCCGGATGTAAGACCGTGGCTAAATCGAAGGCATGGTGAGACTGACTTCTATCTGACCCAGCTTTTGAGCGGGCATGGGTGTTTTCAGTCTTACCTGCACAAGATCGGTAAGTCACGGTCTCCCGATTGTTGGTTTTGCCCAGGAGAGGAGGACAATGCCTGTCACACATTTTTTGCGTGTACCAAATGTGCCAGGCTGCGAAGGGAACTCTACAGGGAGACGGGAGAGCTCACCCCGGATAATATAGTTGCGGTGATGCTCGAATCGGTTGACAAGTGGAACCAGGTGGCACATTATGCTCGGGCAGTCCTAAAAGATAAATGGGACTCATAGCAGCCGGGGACACTGGGGCTGGGGGATCGCTCTTCTGGCATTTCCTCTTCCCCTCTCCCCTCCCGCTAGGAAAGGGACTCCCCAGCTTGAAGGCGCCCCACGGCGTAACAAAACGAGACCTGGCCCGAAGTAATGTGTCAAACGGTTCCAGGCTAGGTTCTCAGATTGACAGGGGAGGTGTTTAGTGGGTAGTCCAAGGGTATCCTCCATGGGAGTCCCACACTGCCAGACTCGGCGGGTGTAAATGCCTTCACCTCCCTACCACAAAAAAAAATATCGTCGATCGTTTATGTACGAATTACAATTGTACTGACGCTGACCTATGATAATCTTTTAAATAATGCTGAAAATCAGTACCATAAGTGGTCAGATGATATATGTGCCAACAACCGAGATTCAAAACATAAACGTCTTCATTCTATTGAAGGTTTGGCTATGAAATTGATTCACCCTTACATAATAGAATGACAGATGCAGTCAAACTTGCCGCGGCCATTGAGACTAAGACTGTCACAAATCTTGAAGATGGACGAGGAGCCTAGGATGGCTGGTCCATTAAAAAATGTCTAGTGCTACAAGTATGGATGGAAAAACCAAATACACTTGCCACAAGTGCAAGACACATTGGGCTGTTCCATAGTTTATGTTGTTAGATGACGTGAACTGCATATTTCATTAAGTAGTGATTGTGTCGCTTATATTATATACTGTTTTAATGATTGGAGCTTAGACTATTCTTAGTCAAAAACTGATTGTCATTAGTAAACAAATTAACTTGCATATTGACGATCAACGAGAACATTGAAGTTTATGATGAGGACTGCCCTACTGAACGCCAGTATCAGCGTTGGATTGCTCACTTTCGTTCTATAAATTTTGAATTTATAAGATGCACCACATACTGGCCGTCCAACCACTACTGATAACGACAAAATACCGGCATTAATCGAAACTAACCAGCGTATAACAACTTGAGAGGGAGAGAGGGAGACAGCAAAAAAACTCAGTATATCGAATCCAATCATTCATTTGTACTTACAACAGCTTGGTCAGGTAAACAAACTGAATATTTGGGGACTCACAATTAAAGGAAATGCACGTCAGCAATTATGTTAATACATACGATTTTCGGAATCGAAAACGGCCCGTTTCTAAAAAGAATCATAACGGATGGTAAAGCAAGTTGGCTAAACAGACCAACGCTCATATCAGAAGGGTTTGTACTCAACTTCGCAGAAATGCAGTCACCAGCAACGAATAAAGTCAAGAAATATGTCAAAGAGATGTGCACGTTTAAAAAAAAAAATCCATTGTTTTTCTATGTTCAACGAGCCCCATTTTGTTGCAAACCAACGAAAATCACTCAAATCATGAACTCCTTAAAAATATCAATGTGATTGCCCTTATTTGAAAATTTCAAGAAGATCTAATCAAAACTGCAGTGACTGATCCGATGGAAAGTCCGTAAAATACCAAAATCATGTGCTATTGTTGTTGTAATTGGAGAAATTTCAAATGGCCATAACCTCCGTGTATATCATTCAATTTTCATCAAACTTACAAAGTTTAAGGTCCTTTAGTAGGACTACTTAAATATAAAATTTCGTTCAGTTTAAGGGTACGTATACGATTTTATTGAGGAAAATGTGAAATTCGAATATCATACTATTATTAACAAAGTTGAGTGAATTTTGACTCCTAAGATATTTGTTGTTGTTGTACTCATATACACCTACCACCATAATTTTTTCAGATTTTTCGGATCACAGGTGTCCAATCGCGAGGGGGACACAAATTTTTCGTGTATTTCCCCTCCCTGTGCGCCCCTCGAAGCAAGCTTTACCAAACTAAGACCTGTTTTGAAAAGTTCTTATCAAGACCTTAGATTTGATAGCCATATCGGCTACCTTTGATTAAAATTTTTTTTTCGGGGGGTCAGACCCCTATATGGGGAGACCCCCTTAAATACCTTATACAATTTTTTTGTAGTTGAACTTTATAGAGAGCACCACTTTACACCTGCATATAAAATTTGATGTTTCTAGCTTAAGTAGTTTCCGAGAAAAACTGCTGTGACACACGGACGGACAGACAGACGGACAGACAGGACGCCATTTTAGTAGGGTTTTGTAAAATTATTTTACAAAACCCTAAAAAGGATTTTTTACGATAATGCAGTCCAAAAACGATCATCGATCAAGCAAGATGTGCCCCTTAATCGACATCCAAAGCCAATATTCACCAGAAGAAAATAATGCTTTCTGTGTGGTGAGATTACAAGGATATAGTCTACTTTGAGTTTTTTTCAAGAAACCAAACTTTTGATTCGAATGTCTAATGTCGTCAACTATTGAAATTGAACGAAGGAATCAAGGAAAAATGCTAAAGAGGACTAATCACAAAGGTGTGATGTCCCATCATGATAACGCCAGACCCTACACATTTTTGGAAACCCGTCAAAAATTAATAGAGCTCAATTGGGAACTGATGCTACATCCACGCTATAGCCCTGACTTAGCACCATCAATTGTTTCACTCCCTTCAAAAGCATTAGAATGGTAAAACTTTCGATTCCGAAAAAAATGAGTTGGACCAGTCCTTCACTTCTAAAAAGCAAGGCTTCCTCAAACGTGGAATTTTTCAATTTACCGAAAAATGGCAAAAAGTCATCCAACAAAATGGTCAATATATATCATCATCATCAATAATTTTTTCTTAAAAAATATGAAAAAAAAACAATACATTATTATATTTTTGTCTTGAACATGTAGTGCCTTCCTGCAGAAGTTGTTTGACTGAAAAATAGTAAAATTTTAATTTTTTATCGTTTTTGTTGGTTAAATAACATTTTTTGTTTGTTTTATGTAAGTTATAATTGTCTAAACATTGAAAATACTGAATTAATCTCATAAATATTGTCGCGTGTTATTGTTTGTGGCCAATACATTTAATGTTCCGGGAAAATGAAAATGTACTGTCTTTTAAATTAAGTTAAAAGAGTTTTCTTACTAAGAATGCACAATAATTAATTACCTTATTTTACAAATTTATTTTTCACTTGTATTATCACTTTATGTTTCAACTGTCTTCAAAATATATCACGAAAATCTTTTACTTCACTATCAATCAATATCGCCTTGAATTTTAACTCTACACTTATCGCAGTTTTACCATCGCAGTTTTTACTACTACTGTTGCGGATGGACTATATTTATATTACACGAACTCAAAAGCTGTATTTGTATTTAGCTCACAATATCTATTTCAACTTTACTTCTATAACAACTTTATTTCATACAAATATCTATAACAACTTTACTTTATTAACAAGATCAAAACACGTAATTGGTATATTAGCATATGAGAAGCGAAAAGAACGGCACTGATATTATTTGAAATCTTTTGACTAAGAACTAACGATTCCTTCGGCACTGGGCAGGCTCGTTGTCCTTAACATTTCTCCCCCCGGCGTAGCTTGCGCAGCCTCTTCTTGTAATAACACGACGAGCCTGCTAACGGGGCGTTTGAAAATGCATGCTTTCGTTCTTACGTCAGCGACTCGTATACCACCGTCTGGTCCTTTGTAGGTGCGTTCGATAAATCCCATTGGCCAGATGTTCCGGGGAAGCATGTGGTCGGCTATGATCACGATATCGCCAACTTGTAGTGGTCGCACCTTATTCGTTGACTCGCCACGTGGCACCAGCGTTGGTAAATATTTCTTTATCCACCGCCACCAGAAGTGATCAGCGAGCGCCTGACTTGCTCGCCACGTTTGTCGGTCGGCCTCGTCACATGGTCCAGTAGTTGGCAGGCCCATGGATGATCCTAGCAGAAAATGGTTCGGCATGAGTGCTTCTGGGTCGTTTGGGTTTACACTCACGTGGGTAAGCGGTCGAGCATTGACTGAAAACTCTGCCTCTGCCAAGAGGATTCTTAAGACTTCCTCGGGTGGTGCCTTCTCTGGCAACGTGACACTCAGTGCGGTTTTTACTGATCGTATTAATCGTTCCCATGCGCCACCTTGGTTGGGAGCACCAGGGGGTATGTAACGCCATTCCATTCGGTGTAGTAGTCCCTCGTCTCGTAGTAGTGGTGCCCATTTGGCGTAAGCGATTCGTAATTCGTGATCTGCTCCACGGAAGTTCATCGCATTGTCCGAATACATTAGTCGGGGCCATCCTCGGCGCGCCGCCATACGTCGCAGCGCCATTATCGCGGAGTCGGTGGAGAGAGATGCAACAACTTCTATGTGCACGGCACGTGAAGTGAGGCACGTAAATAGTGCACCCCATCGTTTTTCTCGATGCCGTCCAACTTTCACCATCATTGGTCCTAAGTAGTCAATTTCACAGTTTGTGAATGGACGGTGAAAGGCATTGAGGCGGGCTCGTGGTAGTTCTCCAGTGACTGGTACTCAGGGTTTTGCTCGTTGAACTTTGCAGAGGGTGCAGCTGCGTTCTATAGCGCGAGCGGTGGGTCGAAGGCGTATAATCCAATAACGCTGTCGTAGGTCATTCGTCACGCGTTCTCGATTTGCGTGACCAGCAGCGCAGTGTTCTCGCAGCACAATGAGCTTCGTCAAGGGATGGCGTCCATCCAGGATTATCGGTCGATTTGCCTCATTCAACGCGGCTGCTGCTCCAATTCGACCACGCACCCGCAGGATACCCTCCTCAAGCACCGGATCTAATCTGAATAATCGGCTTGCCTTTATAGTAGAGCGGGATGATTCAATCCTATGTAGCTCAGGACTGAAGTTTTCTTTCTGTGCGCGCCGTATGAGTTCCCGTTCAGCGCATTCTATGTGTCGATGCTCCACGCGTGTCGATCTGCGTCGGCATATATCGATGAAGGCTAATACCCGCGCTGTTGCTCGTACTAGCGTTTCGTACTTGGAGAATCTAGCGGGATCAGGCAACCAGCCATCACGTTGTGAGTCCTCCTCCTTTGTGTGGAACAAAACCTCTTCTTGTTCTGCTGCGAGTATTTGTTGCGTATGCCATTGCTCCTCGGATTTGTAGAGTAAGGTAGGGCCCAGAACCCAGCGGTCGTTCTGGTTGATAGGCGTGCGGGCAAATCTCGTTGCATCGTCAGCTACATTGTCGTTGGTTGGTAGCCATCGCCATTGGTGTTTATGCGAAAGTTCCGCAATCTCGCCAATTTGGTGAGTGACAAAAGGTGTGTATTGTCGCGTGTCATCACGTATCCAGTGTACGACTGTGGTCGAGTTGGTCGAATATATAGTTCTTACTACTTTGATGCTATGTTCTTTCTTAATAGTCTCAGCGAGTCTGGCTCTGATAACGGTGGCCTGCAGTTCGAGACAAGGAATGGTCTGTGTGCGTCGCGGTGCCATCCTAGCCTTGGCTGCCACTAGGGTGACACTGATGCTGCCATCACAGTGGATGATCCACCAATAAGCTACAGTTACGTAAGCTTTCGTGCTTGCGTCGCATAGCACGTGAAGTTCTACACTTGCATAATCCTTAAGCGTGTAGCACCGTCCGAGTCGTAGATCTGCAATGTCGACAAGACACTTTAGCCAATCGGTGAAGAGTTCTCCTTCTTCCTCTGGAATTGGTTCATCCCCGTGGATCTTTAGGCGCCACAGGCTCGGATCGTAAAATGACTTAACAGCCCCAGTGGATCGTAGATTAACATGACCGCGCTGAGTGCTTCTCGTTTTGTTGGCATCCGGGTCTGTGTACGCACCGCGGCTGGAACTCGATTCATTGATGTGTTGAAACCTAGCTCATCTTGTTCAGCATTCCAATAAAGTCCAAGAATTTTGTTCTCAGGACCTCTACTTAGTCGCGCCAATTTAGTTGTTTGTAGTTCCTTTGGCACTTCGTACAACACACTTTGGCTATTAGCGTTCCATTCACGTAGTGTGAATCCAGCATCTGCGTGCACTGTCCTTATTTCCTTAATGGTACGCCGGGCTTCTTCTTCATCATTGTAACTTGCCACAAAATCATCCATGTAGTGGTTTTGTGTGATGGCTCTAAAGGCGTGTGGATAAATCTGCGCATGTATCTTCGCATTGTGGTCGCGTACATAATGTGCCAAAAAAGGTGAGCTCTTTGCGCCGAAGATCATACTTGTCATCTTATAGCGACGAGGAGGTTCCATCCTGTTGTCACGTCTCCATAGAAATTGCTGTGCTGGCTGATCTTCCGGGCAGATTTTCACCCGCAGAAAAATTTCCTGAATATCTACGGTGATTGCAATGGGTTTCTCTCTGAACCGGAACAAAACGCCTTGCAGTGATAACAGCAAGTCCGGTCCTTCTAGCAATTGGTCGTTGAGGCTCACACTGCTACTCTTTGCTGCTGCGTCGAATACCAAGCGTAGCTTACCGGGCTTTTTCGGATTCCGCACGGTGAAGTGTGGCAGATACCAGCAGATTGCACTCTTCTGCTCCGATCCGTCGCATGGTACGGCATAGCCTTTCTTGACCAGGTTCTCTATTTGGGCTGCATATTGGTTGGCGTACTCGGGGTCATCGTCCATCTTCTGCTCAATTTTTCTCAGTCGGCGGTAGGCTGTCTCGTAACTTGAAGGAAATGCCACATCGTCTCTCCGCCATGGCAGCTCGACTTCGTATCCAATATCGATCTTTTTAATTGACTGCTTGACTATATTTATTGCTCACTGATCCGCCTCATTCACTCGTGGCCTGCACGTGACGCCAAGCGCGTCTATCCGGAAGTGCGTTTCTACTAGCTCATGAAGTTGCTGGTCGTGTTGTCCGATCATGTGCTGTTTAGGTTCGTAGATGTGCAGCATGCTTTCATGGTTGTAGATCATGCTGCGTGGTCCGGTTCCATGTACTACCCAGCCCAGCTGTGTCCTGGATCAGCTGGTTGATCGGGTTCACCTACTTGCAGCTCTTGAGATACAATGTACTCCCAGTGGTCTGTCCCCACCAGAATACCCGGGCACGCGAACTTGTAGCACACTGCTCCCTGTTGCAGGTCTTTCAGGTGATTATGCTGCAATAGCGTAGCCGAAATGGACTGCTGGTGCAGTTTCAAGTCCTTGATGGTTTGTGCTCGCAGTTTATACAACGTTTTCTCTTTCTTTCCCCTCAGTTGCACGGTAACGAGTTTGCTGTCTCTTACCTGCTGAGACATGTTGACGCCATTCAAGTGCAGAGGTTGCTTTGGCCCCTCGGCATCGATGCTTTAAGCCAGCTGTTCATCGATAAGAGAGATAGTGGCACCTTCATCAAGCAGTGCGTACGTGTTGACCTCCCCCGTGGCCCGATGACAACAACTGGACACATCTTCAACAAAACAGCTCGTGGGGTGGTCGCAGCTGGGGTTGCCATCGACAAAACTACTTCGGTGCTGCTCTGCGTTATTTGTGCGGCTGGTTCCGATAAGATCAATTGCTCAGAATGTGTCTTGTCTTGATCCTGATGAAGCGTTGGATGATGCGGGCGCCGACATTGATTAACACCACATAATTTTGCTTTGCAGTTGATGCGTCTGTGTTTCTTCTGTATACATTTAAAACAAAGCTTCTTGCCGCGCGCAAAGTCCCATCGCTTTTCAATCGTCATTGCTTTATAGTTCGGGCACTGCGATAGCACGTGGGTTTGTTCACAGTTCGGGCATTGATTGCCTCGCTCTTTGGACACTTTGGCGACAGCGTATATATTGGCTGTTTACTTCTTCACGGGCTTCATTTCCTTTCCTGTTGCTGGCGAAACTGTGCTTGTCGAGGGGGCGTATGTATATTTCAACGCCCGGTCTGCCTCGCGTATGAAAAAGCGAGATAGGACGATAATCTTCATTGTCACTAGCGTAATCACACCAACGTCACCGGATGTGCGGGCTTAGTTTGCTCAATACTTCTCGTGCCAGGATAGGGTTCTACAAGTACGCACGCCAGTCGATCGTCTCGAGAACGCAGGTCACGTTCTGAAGCTTGACAGCAAAACTATTTACCTCGATTGCTGATGATCCAAGCCTTGGTAATTTCCTCAGGTCTTCAAATGCTCGGTCGAGGATGACTTCTGGTCGCCCAAAACACTGCTCTAACGCCCTCATAATGACGTCTGGATTTGTGGCTGTGTGAAGTAATGCAGCAACGACCTCTCGGGCTTCTCCTTTAAGACAGGTTCTTAATCGTTGTATGTTTTCAGCGGCTGTGATGTGGTACATGGTTGTGGAGTCACGCATAGACGCTTCATATGGCAACCATTCGCTCGGTGATCCGGAAAATGTTTTGTCAATTCGATGTGGCGAACATGCGGTCTTGCTATCTTTTCCAACGTTTCCGCTAGTTGCTCGATATCACTTTTTGAAGGTCTATCCCTCTCGCTCGTGAATTGCTCGTATATTTGCTGTGTTTGCTGCTCAGCGCTGTGTTCGTGTTAACGTGAGATCAACGGGTTCATATGTAGCCAGCTATCTACTTTTCCATCGACTTCAGCTTGAGATAGTTTTTCGTCTTGAAAACTTTTCTCCTCGTTAAGAACCGATATTTCGGCTGTCAGTTGCTTCTTAATTTAGTCAGCCTCCAATTCCAACTCTTTTTTTAGGGTTTTGTACTAAAATACAAAACCCTATTGCAATCACGACCTGTGTCCGTCTGTCCGTCCGTCCGTCCGTCCGTCCGTCCGTCTGTATGTCACAGCACTTTTTCTCCGAAACTATAGAGGCTACAGCCATGAAGCTTTGTGGAAAGGTCAGAAGTGGTGACCTCTTGAAAGTTCAAGGGTGCAAAAATTTTTCAAAGGGGTTTAAGGGGGGTCTCCCCATATAGGGAGTTGACCCCTAAAAAAAAAATTTTCACCATTGGTAGTCGAGTAGGGTGTCATTGGAAAGGTCTCAATGAAATCTTTTCAAAACAGGTCTTAAAATTGCCTTATGAGTACCGAGGGGGGCAGGGGAAGGGGAAATGTACGAACTTTTCGCGTACCCCCCCCTCGCGATTGGACACCTTCCATCCGAAAAATCTGAAAAAAATCATGAATGTAGGCCTTAGCAAGTACAACAACAACAAATACATGAGAAGTCGAAATTCACTCAACTTTGTTAGTAATAGTATGATTTATCGATTTTATGTTTTCTTGAATAAAATTTAAATGGTACCCTTAAATTCAATAAAATTTAGCAAACAGATGACTGCTTATAAGATTGATCTTTCCTGAAAGTTTCATGAAGATCGAATAGTATTTAACGAAGTTATAGCGATTTGAATTTTCCCGTATTACTATGGAACAATGTGCCCTGTATTACTATGGAAATATATGGCTATGGAGCCATATGCGCTTTTTACTGACTTAGACACTACAGCTTTGCTAGGATTTGTATGAAAATTTCAGGAATGATAGATATCATGAGGTTGACTACATACAATTGAAGCAAGTCGAAGAGGCAGGAGAGAGCTCCTAGCAAAAGGGCTTTGTAGCCATTCTAGGATTCGAAAAAATAGGCCATGAATCGATGCTTACAGTACAGAGGAGTGGCCCCTGAAAAAAATTTCATGAAAGGTAGCCGATATGAGTATCTAATGAAAGTTCTCTATGAGAGCTTTTCAAAACAGTTCTTAAACTGACAATTTTTGCTTCAGTGGGGGCACAGAGGGGGGGGGGGGGAGGAATACATGCAAAATGTGTTTTCTCCCTCGCGAATGGACACCCGTGACCTAAAAATATCTGAAAAATTATCAAGCGAGATATTTATGGGTATAACTTTAACAAATACCTCAGAATTAAAAAATTCTTTCAACTTAGTTAATAATAGTCTGATCCTCGAACATGACGTGTTTCTTAATTTTATTCGTTGCTGGTTACGCCATTTTGAAAGTTGAGTACAAAACCCTTCTGACATGAGCATAGGTCTGTCTACCCAACTTGTTCTTTATTGCGGTTAATTTTTCTGCGGCAGCTAACTCCGCTAACCGCAACTGCACTTCAACACTGTTGGTAGATCGCCTCGAGTATACTGATCGTGTTGGCGATTTGGCTCGAGGTTCGTTCATATCGTTCGAATGCTGTGACGATGTATCTGCAACCGCTGCCACAATCGTTCTCTTACTCGCGGCGCTCTCGTTTGTAGCGGTCGATACCAATGAAGGCGAGGCCGCTAACTCCAAAGAAAATCTTCGCTGTTTGATCCTCTGCTTTTCTCGGCGCTTCTGCTCCTCCAGCTCTGCTGCATCGCCTTGGCTCCGGGTGATGACCATCGTGATCGGTTGACGGCTGCTGGTTGTGGTCCTGGATAAGCGCTCAATATGGTCTGCAGGTTCCTTCGGATCCGGCTCGACGGACCAATTTATGTTGCGGGTAGACTGTACTTATATTACACGAGCTCAAAAGCTGTATTTGTACTTAGCTCACAATATCTATTTCAACTTTACTTCTATAACAACTTTACTTCATACAAATATCTATAACAACTTTTCTTCATTAACAAGATCAAAACACGTAATTGGTATATTAGCATATGAGAAGCGAAAAGAACGGCACTAATATTATTTGAAATCTTTTGACTAAGAACTAACGATTCCTTTTGCGCTGGGCAGGCTCGTTATCCTTAACAACAACTATATTCCACATTCATTCAGTACGGCTTTATATAGGGTATCTAGTCATTCAATCCATTTCTCGTATGTTGGCGAATGTTCAGATGAGAACCACCTGAGACATTCAGGAAATTCTGAATACCCGCAGTGACGTCACTCAGATATTGATCACGGATCTACTTGGTCCATGCTTGTGCTTTCGAGTACATGCCTTTGACGTCATTCGTTTATTTTTCTTGGTTGCTTCTGTTATTACTAGTTGCGACTACTATTGCGACTGTAGTTCGTAGAATCGTGTGGACATGCAACAATATATTGATCGTTGTGTGATCTCAAATTTTTAAGAGACAATGTCTAACTACTTAGTAATTTGTAATGTTTTAAGTGAAATAGTTCAATAATAACTAAAAGTCGAATAAACGGGCTCTAATTAGTGAAATATCTTTGTTTCATTATCAAAGAACATATAATTAAAAAAATTAAAAATAAATAAAATATTTTGAAAAAATTTCCGTTGATAATCCAGATGCGTCAGACTTGGACCACCGATGAATTGACCTCAGCGTTGGTGGGTTAATAATTCAAATCCACCCATGCATTAATCAGTGGTGAGGATAAATTACCGTTCCAACTAGGAGAAATGCCATTTCGTTTCTAAGAAAATGTATTTAAGGTAAACCCTACATTTTGGCCAAAACAGAATTAGATTCTCTATCCTCGTTCAAAAATAATGGGCAGTTTTATGTGAAATTTGAAAAATTGCAATTTTTTATCAATTTTACTATGCATAAGTGTTAATATTTATTTATTTGCGATTTTCTACAGATCCATGAATCCAATTATAACACAGGTAATAAAATAACAAATATGCAACAAAAACAGAGTGAACAACTTGAATAGAAAAAAAACAAGTTGGGTAGACAGACCTACGCTCATGTCAGAAGGGTTTTGTACTCAACTTACAAAATGCAGTAACCAGCAACGAATAAAATCAAGAAACATGTCAAACACGATTTAATTGGAGAAAATGTGAAACTCGCGGATTTTAACTTCTGAGATATTTGTTATTGTTGTATCCATAAATATCTTCCTTGATAATTTTTTTCAGATTTTCTAGATCACAGGTGTCCATTCGCGAGGGAAGAAACAAATTTTTCATGTATTCCCCCCTTTTCCCTACTGAAGCAAAAACTATCAGCTTCAGAATTGTTTTGAAAAGCTCGCATAAAGAACTTTCATTTGATACTCATATCGGCTACCTTTGATGAAATTTTTTTCAGGGGCCACTCCCCTGTACTGTTATCATCGTTTCATGGCATCAGAATTTTGCTTTTCGTACCCTAGAGTGGTTGCAACGCCCTCCTGTTAGGAACTCTCTCCTGCCTCCTCAACTTACTTCACCTATGAGTATTAATTATAGGTACTTATCTTTAGTCATTCATTAAATTGAATCAAGTGTTAAAAGCAAGCACCTTAAACGTTAAAGTTGCGGAAAAATAACTCAAAATTATTCATTCTTCGCATTTAAAACAGCCACCATTTTGTTTTACGATTATTGATACCACTAACTGAACCGATTCTCAAAGATATTCATGCTACCTGTCGTTCATACAAATCCTAGTAAAGCTGTAGAGTCTAAGTCGGTAAAAAGCGCATATGGTAATACAGGAAAATTCAAATCGTTATAACTTCATTCAACCCCATTTGATCTTTATGAAAATTACAAAAAAGATCCATCCTATAAATAGCCACCTGCGTGCTGAATTTTATTGAATTTAAGGGTACCGTTAAGATTTTATTCAAGAAAATATAAAATCAATAAATCATATTATTACTAACAAAGCTGAGTGAATTTAGACTTCTCATGTGTTTGTTGTTGTTTTACTCATAAAGGCCTACATTCATGATTGTTTTCAGATTTTTCGGATGAAAGGTGTCCAATCGCTAGGGGGGAGGGGTACGCGAAAAGTTCGTACATTTCCCCTTCCCCTACCCCCCACAGTAACGATAAAGCAATTTTAAGACTTGTTTTGAAAAGATCTCATACAGACCTTTCCAATGACACCCTACTCGACTACCAATGGTGAAATTTTTTTCGAGGGGTCACCTCCCTATATAGGGGGGACCCCCTCAAACCCCTTAGAAGAAATGTTATTATGATTTTAAACTCGCCACCATTTTGTTTCAAGTGTTTTGACCCCGTCGCTTGATTATTCATGATAACACATCAATATTACAAACCATTTCCAAAATCTATTATCCAAATTCCTACATATTTGTAGTGTCTAGGTCCGTTGCAAGCGTGTATCTCTCTAGTATCACGTGTTAATATTGTTGCAATTGTTAAATATTCAATCGGCCGTAACATAGCTGTTTATTGTTCAATTATTGTTAAATTTTCGAACTATATACAATTACTTTTAGAAAACTTAAATTATAGATTTTGGGACATTTAAGGGTCCCATCTTGATTTTATAGGCAAAAAAGCAAAATTTATAAAATGTACTATTATTAACAAAGTTGAACGAATTTCGACTTCTAATGTATTTGTTGGCCTTGTAAAGGAAATTTGTCAGTTTAAGTAGTGTTTTGAAAAGCTCTTGTAAAGAACTTTCATTTGATATTCATATTGGCTACCTTTGATGAAATTTTTTTTTCAGCGGCCACTCCCCTGTACTGTAATCATCGATTCATGGCCTATTTTTTCGAATCCTAGAATGGGTACAAAGCCCTTTTGCTAGGAGTTCTCTCCTGCCTCTTTGATTTGTTTCACGTGTTGTGAGCGAATAAATACCGCCTACGTATTTACGAAGCGAGCGAGCGCTGCCCATATACTCGCGCTTCACCAATCAACTTTTTAAAGCATGCACATAGGCCACTATCACCGAAGCATATACTTGTCGTTTAATGAGCGAGCAAAAGCTCGAGCAAATATCAATACACGATTCGCTTCACACGAATGATCACCACGTAGACGACATGCTTCGGGTGTACTCCCAGCTGAAGGGAAAACTGAAAGTTCAGGCAAAACCATTCTCTCGCTCAATTTCCCCAGCTCCATCAATTCGCCTCAAGAAGCCGAAAGCTTAAGCGAAAGCGTTCTCTCGCTCAATTTCCCCAGTTTCACATATTCGTAAGCGAAACGGAGCGGGGAGGAAAAGTGCTTCGTGGAACGAGAACGCACGTGTTCGGCTATTCAGCACTTTTTGCGAGAATCGAGGCTAAAAGCTTACGAGAGAACGGTATTTAAAGTACTTGGGCAAACATTAGTGAGTCAGTCGTGATACGTGCTGCGACAGTTAAGCACGGTGCAAGTTCCGGTTCTTAACACGATTTTCGTTCAAGTTGATCAACGAATTACTTATGGTGAGGTGTTGGCTCTTAGCGCCGTGCTCCTCCAAGGCTTTTAGCGTGTAAGCGCTGTGTGGCCACCATAAGTAATATAATTTTTCCTTCTTGCAGGCAACCCGAAGAGGTGGACAACCAGCAGCCGCAGTGGCCCCTTCAGGACGGCGTGAAAAGTGCCATTCAACGCCTGGTGGACCGTCATCGCGACCCAAGCTCGCCAGTACCTGCGTGCCGCTCTACCCGCTAGCCTCCAGGATAATTAAGGACCTCGGGCCAGCGAACCACCCCCGTCAGGCACCCGTTAGGACCCTAGATCAGGCGCTTCAGGCAGAGCCCCGAGCTGGTCCCCGACCCATATCGAAAGAGGAGTACCTCAGGAGGTTGAAGGCTCCCTTGAACACCACCGTCCATCCCCGCAAGCAACAACATCAGCGCGGAGGGCAGCGGGAACGCAAGAGGCGGGAGTTGGACGAGCTGAGGCGGCTAGCTCGCTTGTCAGTCACACCCACTGAGCGGGCTTTCTTCCGACGGAAAGCAAAGGAACTGCGCCGGGGAATACGGAAGGACATGCAGGCACGTCATCGGACCAAGGCACGTGGAAGCGACCCAACTTGCTTTATTAAAACCTGTAGTAGGACTTGCTGAAGAAATAAAGTAGGAAAAAGAAACGCAACATTTGGTGTTTTTGTTACAATTTTTCAGAGGGGTCTTCAGCTTCAAGAGTAATTCAGGTGCGAAGGTGAGTGTTTCTAAAAGGTAACACCCTAGGGATCCCCGTAAGTGGCCGGCAGAACCCCAGGTTGGAAGTAAAGAATATAACACACGTATGAGTATTAAATGTAGGTACTCAGCTTCAGTCATTCATTAAATTGAATCAAGTGTTCAAAGCATGCGCCTTCAACGTTGAAATTGGGGTAAAATAACTCAAAATTATTCTATCTTGTAATTTAAAAGAGCCATCATTTTGCTTTACGATTACTAGTACCACTAGCTGAGCCAATTCTCAAAGATATTCATGATACCTATCATTCCTACAATTTTCATGCAAATCCTAGCAAAGCTGTAGTGCCTAAGTCGATAAAAAGCGCATATTGTTCCATAGCCATACTCGTATATTTCCATAGTAATACAGCGCATATTGTTCCATAGTAATACAGGAAAATTCAAATCGCTATAACTTCGTGGAATACCATTAGATCTTTATGAAAATTTCAGGGCAGATTAATCTTATAAATAGTCATCTGTGTACTGAATTTTATAAAATTTAAGAGCAACGTTAAGATTTAATTCAAGAAAACATAAAATCGATAAATCATACTATTATTAACAAAGTAGAGTGAATTTCCATTTTTCATGTATGTGTTGTTGTTGTACTCATAAAGGCCTGCATTCATGATTTTTTCAGATTTTTCGGGTCAAAGGTGTATAATCGCAAGAGGGGGGACACACAATTTTCGTACGTTTCCCCTTCCCCTGCACCCCTCGAAGCAAAATTTGTCATTTTAAGACCTGTTTTAAAATTTCTCATTAAGACCTTTCATTTGATACCCATATTGCCTACATGCGATGAAAAAAATTTTTTCGGGGGCAACTCCCCTATATGTGAAGACCTCCCTTAAAGACCTTATGAATTTCTTTTCGTGGCAAAACTTTGAAGAGGGCGTCACTTCGCACGTACTTACAAAATCTTATGTTTCTAGCTTATGAAGTTTGCGAGAAAAAGTGGTGAGTCACACGGACGGACGGACAGACGGACAGACAGGACGCGATTTTAGTAGGGTATTGTAAAATGATTTTACAATACCCTAAAAACGAATAAAAATTGGTGCGAGCAAAATACACCATGAATAAATCAGCTGGACGCATTCTTACGATGGGACGTATATAAAACCTTTCCCGAAGTTGGGATGAAAGAATACCATGATATATTATGCCTGTATTTAAGCAACACTGGTCTAAGAATTCTCTCCATTTTTGAGTGATGGGATGTTGAGAATCTGTAAGCGCTCATCGTAGGAGCTGTAAGAAAGATTATATTTGTAGAATAGAGAACGTGTGAACAGTCTCAACAGCATCCGATAGATTGGTATAGTGAGGACTATACTTGGGAGGCATACTCAACGATTGACCGGGCTAAGAGTACAAACGGATGGACGCTGGTTAATATGTTTAAGAACTGGCAGGAGGATCGTAAAATATAACCAGTGACACGTGAAGCTCTAGGGGTTATGTATGAAATATGGATGTCAAATTTCAAATCTGGGTCAAATACCATTCCCAAATCTTTAAATTTGTGCACAAGTACGCGCAGCGATCTATCACTCCGGTATTAATATAATACTGGATGAATTTTGTTGGTGAATCTCATGTGACAACATTTCGAAATATTAAGAGCAAGTAAAATACCTTGACACCAGTTTTGGAGATTGTCAAGATCATTTTGAAGGTATGAGCAGTCTTTGCTGATGTTAATGGAACGATAAATTTTTAAATCATCAGCGTAAAAAAGACAATTAGAGGACATGCATTGGAAAAGATTATTAATAAAAACGTTAAATAGCAAAAGGCCTAAAATTGATCCTTGAGAAACTCCGAATTACGGACCAAATGAAACCGACAAAAAAATTATTCCATGCAACGGTGCAGGAGCAATGGGATATGAAGGATATGATCCAAGAGTGAATTGAGTCGGAAACACGGAACGATCGGAGTTTGTTGGCCAGAAGGCCATTATCAATACTATCAAAGGTTTTTGCAAAATCGGTATTTATGACATCAACTTCTTGGCTCTTGTCAAAAGCACAAGATATGTTATTCGTAAGTTCTAACATGTAAGTTAATGTTGAACGACCTTTAATGAACCCGTGTTGTTCATTTGCAAACAGGATACTTTTGGCATCGTATATTCTGTTATGCGAAATTCGCTGAAGGAGCTTGCCAAAACAAGATATACGGTAGTTCAAGATTTCACTACCATTTCCGGACTAATAGATCGGAAAGATGTTATGCTTCCAGACAGCGGGAAAGCAGAAGAAAAAAGGCTTATATTGAAAATACTTGGTAGTAGGGTAGATAATGATGGAGATGATGATTTTATGAACAAATTTGGGATTCCACCAAGACCCGGACCACTATTAATGCCAAAAGTGAGCAGTACACTTTCAATTTCTGATTAAGATTTCATGATAGAATGCACAATAGGGGAAGTAGAAGGGCACGATGAACATATAGTGGGTTTTGAAAACTTAGATGCAGGGAAAAAATTGAGCAAAAAGGTCACAGATAGCTTAGCCATCAGAAGCTTGGCAGTTATGCCATGAGAACATTGCTTTCAGGGAACGGATGTATGTCCAGAAGGGCTAAGGACTATTAGATCATATAATAATAAGATCGCAATGCGTTTTTAACCGCTTTTTTGGCTTCTTTGCGAAGCAGTCTGTAGTTGGCGAGGTCAGTTTCAAAGTTGGAAGACTGAAATTTTTTGCGCACCTGATCGTTCAAATAAAGAGCGTCTGAGACTTCAGTAGAAAACTAGCAGGGGCTCTTTTCCCGTGGGGAACGGCAGAGTACATGATTTATAATCATGCTACTGAGATTTTGGTAGAAAGTAGATAAAGCTGAATTGACATAAAGCAATATTATCTAGCTTAATATGAATGGCAGTATAGTCGGCTTTGTGGAAATTAAATCTTGCGGAAAACGGAGTGCGTTTGGACTGAGGTGCAAGAAAAGATAAACGAACCTCAAGCGGAAAATGATGTGGATCAGGTTTTACGTACTCAGAGGGGGATTTTAAGATCGGGGAGATAGAGGCAGGATTGGTAGTAAGGATAAAATCATGAAGTTGGTTGTTCGCGTTTGGGATCGTATTTAATTACGATAGGGAGCAAAGCGATAAAAAAGAAGAAAACAGGATAGAGAGATCATTGAGCTTGTGTCCCAACTTAGGCAAGGCATGTTGATGTTTGCAACACCCATTAATGAATCATTAGCATAATTAA
Source organism: Odontomyia ornata (assembly GCA_963969285.1). Taxonomy (NCBI): domain Eukaryota; kingdom Metazoa; phylum Arthropoda; class Insecta; order Diptera; family Stratiomyidae; genus Odontomyia; species Odontomyia ornata. Next base: position 318,433,993 of record OZ017738.1, on the reverse strand, counting down.
ATATATTGAACTACAATGTGTTTCCTTTTATATGCCCTTAATAACTAGAATCTAATTACAGATCAAGTCCTGGTGAAGAGAAGTTATTACTAAAGTTGATAAATTAAACTATCCTGAAAAATGCATCCTCTACCGTTACTAGATTTGAGTGTCATTTAGATGGGACTCAATAACAACTAAGTACAGTTATTTGCCGGAAACAGAATTCTTTTACCTATTTATGTTCAAAAATTATGCGTAAACAAACATAAAAACAAAGTCAAATAGGTGGGAAATACTCCAATCAGAAAGGCTTTGTAACCATTCTTAGGTTCAAAACAGATTCACTCATGACATGAAGCTATGTTTTGAATTATTCATCCAAGACATGTATACGAAATCGTTCAAATTTATCCAAACGGTAGAAGGTTTTTTTCGTAAGGATACAACAGCCACCGTTTGATCCCAGTATATATGATTTTTCTGAATATTTGGCCTATTGAAAACATTTCTTAAATTTTCATGAAAATACGAAAGAAAAAGTAGTGCCCCACTTGATTTGAAATATGTAATTATTGTTGCGATTTTATGCAATTAAAATTGATGTACCTTCCATGATTTTGATCAAATTTATATGGAATTTTGTGAACAAAATGGTCTTATATTAATGTACATAATTGTAATTTTACGAACATTGAGAGCATCGTTTCGATTTTATGAGGAATAAAGTAAAATTTACAAATCATACTATTATTGACATAATTGAGCGAATTTTTATTTTTAAGGTATTCATCACACTACAAAGGCCTACCTCCATTATATTTTTGAGATTTTACGACTCAAAGATATCCAATCGGGAAGGAGAATTCAAATTGTTCGTACATTTTCCCGCCTCTTACACCTTTCGATGTATTCACTAACTTTCGGGTTTCCGATTCTGAAAGTTATAATTGAGAGCTTTCATTTGATGTCCCAATTGATTGCCTTCGATGAAAAAAGGTTTAAAGGATCCTTTTTGACCCAGCTTAAAAGTTTTTAAAATTTTTGATATGGTCTTAACTTTCGAGAGACTACCACTTTTGACCTTCCCTCAAAGTTCACGCTTTTTACCTTCTATAGTTTCTGAGAAAACTTGCTGCGACGCATGGACAGACGGATGAATAGACAAACAGACAGGAAGCTAAACAGGTAAGTTTTTATAAAATTTGTTTCCCAAAGCCACGAAAAAGTAAAAAAAATATACATATGTGACTCATAACACCCTTTCTTATGGAAGTCGGCTACAAAATGCTATGATTTCTTGTATATACAGTGCTTCTATTAACATTTATTTCATTTACTTGCTTCAACTTTTCTGATTTTATTCATTGATCAATAGTGGGAGAATTCACATAATGTACTTCATTCCCGCTATGACTGTAATGTTAGCACCGCATCTCTAAAAATTTTTGCTAAAATGCATAGCTCGGTTCATGTAATTATTGCAAATAAAGTGTTGTCCTAGAGATTTAGGAAAGCATTGAAAAGAAGTTTTCTGGAGTTTTTTTTGTACATTTCAATCTAAATCTTTCTAAACCACTACATTGAGCCATGTACTTTTTTCTCCTAAAATCCAAATAAGCGGACACTAATATGAAATCAAAAAGAATTCGTGGCATGAAATTCCATGTAAAACGACGATAATAGTGAAATCTTGTATAAAATGTAACTTTTGTCGTGACAACACAAGAAAATATCTCAAGATTTCTATCCAGCATGTTGTCATGGTATGTTTGAAAAAATGGTATTAAAATTCTCTTGAAACATAAAAGTCCGATAGTCCTTGAGTCAAGGCATCACTACTCGATAAAAATATTGATCGATTAAAGTTTCCTACCGTTTGTTTGCACACTTGATTTAATTTAGGTTGCATGTGTTATTATTGTGGAACAGAATTTGGGCAACTTAGTGACTGGGTCTAATTCTATCTTTAAAAGACGTTGCACATCATCAGTTACGTTGAATGATCCACTAATGATGGATCAAGTTAACATTTCAATGGTCACGTCACTTAGTTGCACGTCGCATCGTAACTGTGAGATACATAGTTTATCGTTAATTTTTCACCGACTTCCAAAGGAAAGAAGGTTATCAATTAAACTTAGAAAAGGATCCTTTTCAAATTCTTTGACGTAAACGTTACATAAAAGATTTGCCCGAAGAAATAATAAGGATTCAGTGAATGCAAACTATAGAGTTGATTCGTTACTTTTCAGTTAATAGTATACATTACTCGTATATGCCCAGAAATCTAAAATTAGTGATTCCCATACTAAAGACCGGCGAGAATCGCAACATAAAAAGACAATACTTTTCCTTCTATAACTGATCATAACTTCAAAGGTGAACATGAAAACGCATGGTGGAGTTTTCATTGAACTATAGGGTATAATTTTTATGAAAATGATCGGATAAACGTGAACGAGTGCTACGGTTAATAAAAGTGAACGAGTGATTCGGTTGTCTTTTTAAGTAAATTTGATTGCGAAGTTAACTTTATGTTTATATACTCGTATATATATATATATATATATATATATATATATATATATATATATATATATATATATATATATATATATATATATATACGTATATAAATATATATATATATATATATATATATATATATACGTATATATATATATATATATATATATATATATATATATATATATATATATATATATATATATATATATATATATATATATATATATATATATATATATATATATTTATATATTTATATATATATATATATATATATATATATATATATATATATATATATATATATATATGTGTGTGTATGTGTGTGTGAATGTGTGTGTATAATTATGTATGTGTGTGGTTGTGTCAGTGTGAGTATACATAGGATATAACGAAATTTGTTCCTGGAGGTCGCAACTTCACTTCGATTTTTGCAAAATTTTTAGAAATATTTCGACTAGTTTTGTTAATCATTCAAATTGGTTGAGCAAAAACAAAGTAGAGGATGTTTAAGCTGAAAACCAGTGATTTCTGTTCTGACCAAAGTATAGCTCCGGTTTGTACAAAACTAATACAAAGATTCATTCAAATGTGTGATAAAGCTCACAGTAAAAAATCGAAAGCACTGCAGGGTCAGGTCAGAATATTAAAATGGCGGTTAGGCATAGCTCGAAGTTTTCTCAAATCTACAATTTATATTGGATTTTTATGAAACATAAAATCAAGGTGGACGTGGATGAGATCATGTATTAAACGTTTCAGAACTTAAAATTTGATTCCCATGAACGCTGTAGATTTTAGCCGTGGTGGTTTTTGCATTGCAGTGAAAAATTATATTTTAATAAGCATGGTACGATGTATTCCAGAAACTGAGTTTTTAAAGGTTTGAAATGAAAAAACTCCCCGTTGGCAGTACCAGCCGGAAAGGTAAATTTCTCGCATGCAGCCTAAGGTTTCGAAAAAGAAATTGGCTTGCCTACTACAAGACTTCTTACTGCAATTTTCGTAGTACCACATCGGTATTTATTAACATAAAAAAAATCTGCCGACGTTCGTATTTAGAGACCCTTTAAAGGGGCGCAAATATTTTGCTGATTAAATTGAGCCGCACACGTATTGAAAATCGGCGGAGAATAAATTGTTGTAAACATATAAATACAGCTTTTGCCCTTCTCGCATTTGCTGTTTACACACTTCACAGTGGTAGCCACACAAAGGCTTAAATACCTCAAATAGTGAATAAAAGTTTAATCAGCTTTTCGTAGCCATATACATTTTTAACTCTTTTCTGAACTATGACGGGCCATCATTTTGATTTTTATTGAAAACGGCTGCTAAAAATATTGTTAACAATGAGGGCCTTTCCTCGTTTCTTGAGCAGGACACCCATGGGTAAGTCGCCCTAGTGCAGTACTAGGGCTGTCCACTGGTCGAGTCCTGGTACAGTACCAGACTCTAACGTACGATGTCCTGCTTGCCAATGCGTTGAGGGGACCTGGCACGGTTTGCTCGAGTAGTCCCAGCTCACTACTAGGACTATCCGGTTTCACAACGCCGTGATGAGGCAGGAAGTAGAAGAGTCGTTATAGATCCTGGTTTTTGATAGCCCTCATGTGTCCGAGGCTCAAGTACTCCTGCATGAACTCCTTGTATTGGCGCCGTAGATCGTCGTTCTTGGCGAGTTTGCGCTCTAAAGAGAAGAACCTTTGTAACGCCATGTCTTTGGGTTCACCGAGTGTGGCAGTGTCTTTGGAGAAAGGCAGTCGCACCCCAAAATGCCCGCTGGAGGCACGTTTTGTTGTCCTGGAAAAGAATTCTTCGCATTTCTTTTCTTTTGTAGCCATGCTGCCAGAACCCCTTCACTTTGTTCTCGAGTAGGCTTTCTTCCTCAGTACACACACCGTAGTCTCCAGAAGTGTGTTGCTCATTTCTGGGGCTATTTGCAGCTTTGCCACATACCATCCAGCCAAAGACGGTATTCTGCAAGGTGAGCAAGCCCTCTCCCAGTTGAATTTGACCGATCGCCAACATTTGTTAAAAGGTTTCGGCTCCAATGAGAAGGTCGATTGTGCCGGATTCGCTGAAGCCCGGATCCGCCAACTTTAAATTCTTTGGGATTGGCCACATGGAAATGCCCAGTCGTCTGCTGGGCTATTAGTTTATGTTTTTTGGCAACACTAAGGCCTCGAGCGTAGCTTCTTAATGGGTGGTCCTGGACCTGATGCGTAGAGCTGTCTGTGTTTGGGTACTTTGCTTCCCCTGACCGATAGCCTGCGAGGTGGTGGATAGCGGAAGTTTGTTAGCCAATCGCTTGGTGATGAAATTTACTTGCGACCCTGAATCCAGGACTACTCGGCACTCAGTTTCGAAACCATCGCTCACCTGGGCCTTAGGGCGGACGGTACCCAACAAGACATAGCCATCAACCATGCTTTGGGAGCCTGGGTTCACACAGGCTGCTGTTGGAAGGCTGGTTCCCGGTGCAACTGGTGGTGTTGGAACCTTTCGAGCTGCTGATGATGTCTTGGATGGTTTCGATTCGTCAGCATGGAGGAGGGTATGATGGGTTTGTCTACACCGTCTGCATGTGCTCAAGGAGCAGTTCAAGCAGTTGGTGCAGAGCTTTAGCTTTCGAATGGTATTGATTCGATTTCTAGATGACTGTCCTTGAAACTTGTTGCAGTGGTATATCGAGTGATTTAGCCAGCATGCGGCGCATTTTTGGTCAGCGGTTGCGGTGAGGGCGGCTGATCTCGTAGACCTTGTGCTCACTGGTTTTGCATCGATGGACTCTAGGCTCCAAAAACGCTGTTCGAGGAAGGCGAGAAAACTAATAATGGGGTCGAGTTCTCGAGGGGATGCGTCCCTCTGCTCGTATAGGATCAAGCTGGGTCGATCGAGTTTCTTCCGAAGCATGAAAATTAGAATGGGGTGCCACGTTTTGAACTGGACTCCCAAGCTCTTGAGCCCCAGCAAACATTCATTAATGGTGTCATGGAGAACCTTGACACTTCCTGCCGACTTGCCTTGGCAATTGGGTTGGGACAGCAAGCGGTGTAAGAGTCTGTTGACCAGTACTCGACGATTGCTGTAGTGATCGTTCAAGAGCTTCCAGGCGTCGTCGTAATTGCTGTCAGCTATCGGTATATGTTTGATCAACCTCAAGGCTTCACCGCTTAGGTTGCTGATTAGGTAAAACATTTTCTCTGATTTGCTCATTGTTTGTTCATGAATGAGCCGTTTGTATAGGTCCCGGAATTGCGTCCATTTGAGATAGTCACCGTCAAATATGGGCAATGTTATCCTGGGTAGCTTGATAGCCTTAGTGTTGCTTGCGAGTCTCTCTGAGTTGAGCAAGCTGAGCTGATCCATTTGCTGCTGAAGGTGAATCATGTTTTGTAACAGCTCCTGCTTCAGAGAGCGGTACTGCGCAGCATCGTAACTGTTGACAATCGATGCGTCTGAATAGTCCAGGATTCGTTTGTTTCCCTGCGATGAGTTTGAGGCATATCCTTCCAACATTCAAATGTGGAGCGTGTAGTAGGCCTTTAGTTGGGTCCCGCTTGCCGAGCACTCCAAATCTTTGAGGAATTGTTGCACCTCCTCAATTAAGGGGTTTTGTTTGGACACCGCGTGGCGCAGCTCGTCATTGTTTTGGGCCGGGGAAACTTCGTTGACCCCTTTTGAAACTCCAGGAGTAATGTGCTTTTGAGGAGTAAGAGCTGGTACTATCGACGCCTTGTAGAATTCAATGAGTTCCAGAGCCTTTGAATGGATAGCCGCAATCGACGCAAAGAAATCCTTTTGAAGGTATGGATGCTCCGCAGGCCATGCCTCCTTAAGGATCTCGCGGTTGGCATGGAATGTACACCATGCCTCGTCGAGTTCTTGAGATGCCTTCTCCAGGTACGTCCGTTGTATTTTCCGTTCGTGAGAGTCCTTTTGAGCCGTGTTAGAACGGCTTGGATTTGTTGTCCGACTTTGTCCTGTCGGTCCGGTAGCTGGGCGAGTTTGTTCGGCTCGATCATTGTATAGACGATGAATTTGATTGGGTGCGTATGACTCCTTGATCCTTATGCAGTGGACGTGTGTGTGTGGTTCACGCTGCAGATCACGTCGGGGTCACCAATGTTAACAACGAGGGCCTTTCCTCGTTTCTTGGACAGGACACCAATGGGTGAGGCGCCCTAGTGCAGTACTAGGGCTGTCCGCTGGTCGAGTCCTGGTACAGTACCAGACTCTGACTTGCGATGTCCTGCTGGCCGTTGCGCTGAGGGGCCCTGACACAGTTTGCTCGAGTCGTCCCAGTTCACTACTAGGACTATCCGGTTATGAGCCCTGGTGGAGTACCAAGCTCTCCTTTCGTGCAGGTCGTCCTCGCGCACAAGTTCACTACACGCACACAGCTTGGGAATGCATGTCAAAATGGCACCACACTTAGCACTTGATTTCAATCTTCACCTTGCACCCTTTCCTGATTTTACTATTGTGATCGAAGATGTTCTCCACTTTTCGTTACTTAATACGAGATGAATAGAATGTCGGTTAGCTTTCGACTGACTCTTTATTTCGTTTAAAATATCTTACCATAAGAAAAATTTAACATCCAAGCACGCGATCCACTTACGTTGAATTTTGCCGCGTATGCACATTTGCATGTGTTATGGTCGCGATATCGCGGATGCCAACGATCACATGGGTTACAAGTGTGTGCAATTTTTGCTAAGGTGTGGAGTGCGTGCATGGATGCTAATTACATTTTATCCATAATGTGATGACAAATGAGAATGTATGTACAATGTATTGGATAACCAAATTGAGGACGGAAATGCTGAGTCGGAGTGGATGTAAGTAAAGGGATGTGTAAATGGTATCGATTGATTGATACATTGATATAATTTATGGTGGGATCGATGCAGTTACAATAATTTAAGTTTTCAGGAGGAAGGTAAGGATGAATATTAATGCAAAATATGAGGTAAGATTCAACATCTAATAAGCTGCAAATTTTCGACTTTTTTGTTTGTCATTCGATTTGCATAATTAAATTAAATTAAATTTCCTTAATAACTTATAATTTCAAGTTTCACCGGGATCTGTTGAGAAACTTGGCTGCTAGAGGGCTACAAAAATAAAAAAATTTTTTAAATCGGCCCCATGTATGAAGAGACCCCCTTAAATACCTTAAAATATTTTCTTGCACTGCAAGAGGCACCACTTTTGACCTACGTAGAAAATTTCCTCATTCTAGCTCATGTGGTTTGCGAGAAAACTTGTTATGACGCACGAACAAACGGACGGACGGAAAAGTCCCGATTTTATAATTTTTTAGGGTATTGTTAAAAATATTTTCAAATATCATGAAAATGGTCTGGTTTATAAATACTTCCAAGTAAAGTCATTTAAAATGTTTTCATGAAAAAGATTCATTATTTCAGTTGCTACTAAAATAGCGAATCGTGCTTGCCTTCAGACCTTTGGGGGCCGCAATTTTGAATGCATGCATTTGATTTTGGATGATTTTAAATCTTTGCATGCTAGGACCTCATAAATTAATGTGCCGAATCTCTTACAAATAGGAGTTTCACTCTAGACAGGGCAAAAGTATTTAATTTTTAGTGAAAATGGCACCTAAAAATATTAGGTTTTAAATTTTTGACTTTTTTATCTTTCATTCGATTTTAATAAGTTTTTGCACAAATAACGAACTTAGTACAGAGATCTTCAACCCCAAGTTTTACCAAAATACATTGGAAAATGTGACCGCTAGAGCGCCACAAAAACCTGAAAAAAAACGCGTAACTAAACCGCCGCCATTTTGAAATTTGCACATGCGTTTTCACCAAAATATCAAAAACTCTAGACCTAAGCAATTTCTATCTTAGAACCAAGCTTCATATACACTACCGACAAAAAGTTTGGAAGCACTTGAAATAACATTGGTATTTGAAAAATAATAAAAGACAGAAAATTATTTTAACAGTAACGATTATGTTTTTAATTAAATCATAAACCAAACTATAAAAAAACAAAATCCTTCTTTATCAAACACTAACATAATCTATAATTGATTTTCATCTATGTGACTACCCTTTGCCTTAATAACAGCTTGGCAGATGCTAGGCATTCTTGCCAGTAATTTATTTAAATATTCGGCGTCAATTTGTACCCAAGCTTCCTGCGGATATTGCCACAGCTGATTAGTACTCTGCGGCAAACGTTCTTTAGCTTTTCGGTCCAACTCATCCCATAATTTTTCTATTGGCGATAGATCAGGTGATTGCAGGGGCCACACCATCAGTTCAAGAAATCCATTCATTTCTTGTTCCTCTAAAAAGATTTTGCATATTCTAGCCGTGTGTTTCGGGTTATTATCTTGCTGGAATACAAATGGTTCACCCACAATGCGTGTCCCTGAAGGTAAAGCATAATCATTTAAGATTCGCAAATACTGCTTTCTTATAATTCCGTCAATTTTGATAACATCTCCGACAGCTGTTCCAGCAAAATACCCCCAGACCAAAACGTTACCACCGCCGTGTTTTACCGATGATACCAAGCAACTTTCAGATACTCGTTCATGGGGCCTGCGGCGGACAAACACTCGTCGATTAGAGCCAAAAATTTCAAATTCTGACTCATCTGTCTATAGAACACTTTTCCACTGTTTTACTGTCCAATGTTGATACTGCTTTGCCCATTCCAGTCGTTTTTTCTTGTGTATTGCCCGTAATAATGGTTTTTCACCGCTACACAACCACGTAGACCAGCAGATGCAAGACGATTCTTAACTGTAGAAATTGAAGCATCTTTGAATCGCGTTTTATTCAACTCCCGGGTAATATCGGGTGCTGTAAGTCGACGATTAAGTTTGGAAGTGGTTGCTATAAATCTGTCTTCCACTGCAGAAGTACTTCTTAGCCGACCGCTCCGTTTTCTATCCAGCAAACTGCCAGTCTCTCGATGTTTCGAAAGGGTGTAATGAACTCCCTTGGGCGATATATTGAGTTTTTTTTGCAATTTCTCTTTCGGAGTATCCTTCACTTCTTAAGATAATAATACCCGATCGTGTTTCAATTGATATTTGTTTTCCTTTTCCCATTTAAATACAAAATAAAAGAAATTACGGATATCTTCACAAAGCACACGTTAATCAACCAGAGTGCAACTAATGAATGACTATTTTTAATGGAGACGACAGCTGATAATGTCAATCTGCAATAAACTTTGACGCGAGAAAAATTATTGCAAATTAAACAAAGTGACATTAAGTTATTATGATTTTTATTGGTTTTGTGATTTTCATCAATATCCTTGAATAAAGACCACAACAATTATTCAAAATGCAGTAGAACAATTCAAAATAATTGTATTTTGCACTGAAAAATAGATTAAATCGATTATTATCGATTTATTCTAATTTTTCACAAAATTTACAGGTGCTTCCAAACTTTTTGTCGGTAGTGTACATCGGATCAAAATTGCGACTTTAAGAAGCCTTTCAAATTTCAACTTTCAACAGGCCGCCATATTTTTTGTTCATGACCTGACCTCCAGTTTTTTTAACACATCTCTTTAGATACTTATAGTTTCTATCTAACTATCAAATTTCATTAAAATTGGTAGAAAGCTCTGGTCGAAACTACAACAAAATTTCGTACGTTTCTCAAACTTTTTGCGGCCGCCATTTTGTTGCTGCTGTGCTGACTTTGGATTTTTTATTGTGAAATTCATCACATACACCAGAAAACTTTTGTACCAAATTTCATCCAAATCGGAGCTATACTTTAATTATCACGATTTTTCGTCTAAAACGGCCGCCATTTTGTTTTCGCCTGGCCGATATAGTTGGTTCACGAAATTAACTGAGATATTTATTCCATACACCTTTCTTAAAAATTTGCTGAAAAGCGGAGCAAAATTGCAACCTCTAGCGTGGTCACAAATTTCGTTATATCCTATATATATATATATATATATATATATATATATATATATATATATATATATATATATATATATATATATATATATATATATATATATATTTATATATATATATATATATATATATATATATATATATATATATATATAATAGGTAAATTTTTCTCGAGAAATTTACCTAAAATTTGCAGTTGAAAAGGGTGAAATAAAAACTTTTAGAAAAAAAGAAAACCGACTTCGCAATGCCCTAAAAATGATGAAATAAATTTTAAGGAAACGGTGCCAAATCAATTTCCTCATTTCAACAAAAATACTTTCAGCATCTGCACCATCACAAAAGAATCGGGGAAAAATTGATAAGGTACCGCTTCCATAAAATTTATTTCATCCTTTTGAGGGCGTTGCAAAGTCGGTTTTCTTTTCTTCTAAAAGTTTTTTTAAGATGGATAGACTTAAAGTGTTGAGAAGGAAAAAACAAAAAAAAACGTTAAAAAAAACACAAATAAATTAGATAATGGTCAATTAATCATCAATTTATGAAGTACAAGGAATGTTTCGCAGGTTTTTTCAAATTACAAATTTCACTGAGTACACAAATAAACATAATTTCAAAAGTTAAAATAACTGTCTTATCATTTCAAAACATAAAAAAAATAAGAATCTAAACACAATGTTGTCTATATATCAAAACAAAAAAATAGGAAAAGACTAGCTTCAATCATTAATTCTTACATCCACATTTAGAGTCGTGTTTTGATATTTTTTACTACTACACATACAATTGGTTCCACCCTTTGGGGAAGCAACTCCTGAAGTCTGAAAGAGATTGTCCAAAGCAGACGAGGAAGTTTCGAACGTTTTATCAGCTGATCTTTTATAAGTTCTTTCCCCAGATTACGAAAAAGATTGGGCGAGGAGCTAAGTCACTTAAATCTCCTAAACAAAAAACTTGGCTTATATCAGCAACATTCAGCATTCAATAAAATACCTTTATTGGCCACCTCTTTTTACCTCACTGACAAAAAAAAAAGTTAAAATTATACCTGTAGCAGATATAATCATATACATATACCTCTCATCGATAAATTTTCATGGTAGCTGCAATGACCGTCTTATATAGATGTCTTAGAAATAACATAGTAACAGCAATAACTCATTTCATATGAAAATTCAGGATATTATGCACTGTATGCATTTCCCATAGAGGTACAGTTGTCTCTCTTCCAGATAAGTAGAGTTTCCCATTAAGGACATAACAATAAATAAATAAATTTCAATAAGTCGATTGTCAGGCATGCTGTGTGGCTAGCGGAACCGTTTTGTTGAAACCACATGTCGTTGATGTCAAGTTCATCCAATTCTGGCTACAAATAATCTTCCTTCATAACACGATACCCCTCTTTTTTATGGTAACGTGACGGTCGTTTGCATCTACGAAAAAGTAAGGCCCGATAGCATCTCCAGCATGAAAACCTCACCAAACAGTAATCTTTGCGAATACAACGGTCCCTCAAGAAACACATGTGGGTTTGTTACTGACCAATAATGCATATTTTGCTTATTAACAAAACCATTGCCCCGGGAATGAGCTTCATTGCTGAAGATGATTTTTCGATAATAGTAATTAATAGTAATTTTTAATAATTAACAAACATTGCTGGCTCGTGAACTTTACTATTGTAAAAGAGTTGACTTTAGCTAACGTTTTGACATTAACAGTTTATTAAAAAACTTTAAGGATGCATTCATATAAAGATACGAATATTATGTTTAAAAACTGTTAAAACTTATGCGCGTACTAAGTATGTTATAGATTTGCAGGTATATTTAGCTGTAGGAGGCATAATAAAGGGCGGTCCAACCAAAACGCCCGACATTAATTGTAAATAAAACAAATCTTTTCAGAGAATTACGCTACGCATTATAATAAAAAGGTCTATGAAAATTATGCGTAAAACAAAATATTGCCCAAATGCTCGCCACGGCTGCAGTAGCATACTTCTATCCGATGGTCCATATTTTCAATGACTCTGAGGCATAATCGAGGTTCAATGTTGTTAATGTGCTGAATTATCTCATCTTTTAGCTCTTGGTTTTTTCTCGGCTTATTGACGTACACTTTTTATTTTAAGTATCACGAGAGAAAGAGATCCAACGGTGTCAAACTACATGATCGTGGCGGCCAATTAACATAGCCACAACGTGAGATAACACGGCCATTGAATTTATCGCGTAAAAGAGCCATTGTTTTGTTGGCTGTGTAGCAAGTGGCGCCATCCTGCTGGAACCACAAATTACCTAGGTCCATAACTCCAATTTCTGGCCACAAGAAGTCCGTTATCATCTCGCAATAGCGAACACCATTCACGGTAACTGCTTGGCCGTCCTCATTTTCGAAGAAGTACGGCACGATGACGCTACCAGCCCATAAACCACGCCAACAGTCACTCTTTGTGGATACATCGGCTTTTCAACAATCACTCGTGGACTCCCATTTACCCAAATGCGGCAATTCTGCTCGTTAACGAATCCACTGAGGTGAAAGTGTGCCTCGTCGCTGAAAATGATTTTCTTTCTAAAGTCACCCTTCCCTTCTGTCTGTTCAACCAACGATTCAGCGTATTGTTGACGCTTGAAATGGTCAGTAGGCTTAAGCTCTTGAGTCAATTGAACCTTATAAGTATGAAAATTTAAATCTTTATTTAAAATTCGCATCAATGATGTTCGTGAGGTATTCAATTGTTGGACATGATGATGAGTTGAGGTTGACGGCTCTTCTGCCACACTATCGCGAACAACAGCAATGTTTTCCACAGAACGAACTGAGCAAGCATGCAAAGGTGATTGCACATTTCCTACAGACCCGGTTTGCTGAAATTTGCGTACAATTCTCCCGAATATGCTGACCAAAAAAATCACGAAGTGCACGAAATCCCTTTTGATTTGAACGCACATTTTCGTAAAAGGCTTCAACAACCTTAACACGCTGCTCAATTGTGTACCACACTCTGTTTGACTTTGTCAAGCACTGAAACAAAGAAATATCAAATTAAGTTGGGCGAAAAACTTAACCTTAATGTGTGACACAATTAACATTGTGCATTATGGTTGGAGCACCTTTTATGAACACCCTAAAATACAAGTTATTGAATAATTTTTCTGACGTATCCATCAACTAGCTCTACCAGACATTATATAGTTCCCACGATAATTACAATTATATAGAAAGATAGGTTGTTACGCACCGTGAATATAATGTAGCTAATATAACTGTAATGTTTCTTTCGTTAAATACTTGTAGTAATCTAAAAAGCAATAAAAACATTCAAAATGTCACATTTTCTTTAAAACAATTTATGTAAGTCAATAATACCATGTATAAGTGTATCACCATATATGTTCGAAAAGATTTCGCGCATATTGAAATCCAAGCTTGTATAAAATAGGCTCAGTGCTTTCCTATCTTGTGTAGTGTTTTCCCCGAAAAATACCGGTCTGTGTCCAGAGCAGCAGTCTTTACTTAATCTTCCACTTTTTGGGTTTTTTCGATGAATACAGAAGTAAATTTTTTTAACAAATCTTCACGAATATGTACATGTCAGCCTGATACAGTTCATTGTTTTTCGAACCTTATTAAAAATAGACGTGCCCGAGTTTATATTGAGAAGTGCTCATCAAATGAGTTTTTCATTTGGTGACCGAGTACTAAGTTCAGTTGACACGAAAAAATATATAATGTGCGAAGAGGTAAAATTTCATTTTCGTGATGTGACATTTAAATGAATTGAAGTGACCTTCAGGACATAAACTAGGTTTGCAAATTTTACGTTTATAATATGCAAAAGTGTGTGCGCAAACCATTGTCAGAAGTCAGTAATTATCTTTCCCAATAATGTCCCATACTAACTTTTCAGCCTCAATAATTGAATATATACAGTGAATATAAGAAAATTTTGTTTTTGAAATGAAAGAGGCGATCATCATATTTGTATGCACAAGCTTGCGCTGAATTTAAAAAGTTCTCCAACATTATCCTTCGTTCCACAAACGATTTGTTTTCATCCAAATTAAGCCGCATCAATTAAATTCCCTATCAAGTTTCAAATTTTTTTCTCATCAATTCTGATAATTAATAATAGGAAATTTAGTGGCAATCGGGACAAACAAGAAAGTAGAAAACAATATAATTTGTATGTATACGTACAACCATATGTTAATATAAACAGATGATATATTTCGGCCAGACATTAATTATACATTAACTTTTTATACGTCACAGGCATTATGTATACTTCTTTTGTTAAGATCCGATTACACTGGTCTACATCAAAATTTTTCTTTACATGAAAATATACTATATTGATTGTATTTCACTCGCTGAACGTAAATATACAAATTAAAATTCATAGTTAGCTCTTATTGTGCATTTATGCCATATAAATATAATAGCCGGTAGCGCGACAGATTTATCACATTAATGATGATAACTCAAAATATTTAGTGGTTACCCGCGGAAGTTTTATTATTTCACATTTGTTTATTGCGTTTAACGCTGATTGTGTTTTGTTCAACAGTTAAAACGTGAAATTGTTACCGTTTTTTGACATTTTTAGTGAAAAATCTACAGTTTTCGTTATATTGCGTAAATGTGTTAATAGTGCAGACAATTTTTGCTGCATTTGTGGTAAGGTGACCCTTACTAAACAAAGATGCTCAATAACACAACCTTTAGAAACTGCTTACTTCCATTATTTTGAAATTAAAATTAAAAACCAAGACAAATTGTGGGTACCACATTTTAGTTACACAATTTGCTCCACAAATCTGATCAAGTGGCTAAACAAAAAGAAACGTTCATTGCCTTTTGGTGTAACAATGATGTGGAGGGAACCTACCAATCATGCGAGTGACTGTTACTTTTGCTTGACTCCACACATCTAGCACGGTATATCACGAAAAAAGAAACGAAGCGTAGTATACCCTGACGTAGCCTTTGTATCGCGACCTGTACCACACGGAGGTCGAGGAACATTTACCTGTTCCTCGACCTCCCGAAGAATACCAGCAAGAATCTGAAGAAGTGATTAATTCAATGGAAGTTGACTACAATGAGCCTACAACTTCACAATCGTCACAGTTTGTGGGTGATAATATTGTTTGTGACGAACCTCATAGAATTTCGCAAGATCAACTCAGTGACTTGATACGAGATTTATATTTGCCAAAAGATAAAGCGGAATTACTAGGATCGAGACTTAAGCAATGGAATTTGCTGCAACCGGATGTCAAAATCAGTTTATACAGATATCGTCAGAAGAACTTGATACCCTATTTCAAATCCGAAAACCAGCTTGCATTCTGTAATAACTTAAATGGCTTGATGAACGCTTTGAACATTGAATACCATCCACAGGAATGGCGGCTGTTTATAGACTCCTCAAAATTGAGTTTAAAAGCTGTTCTTCTCCATAATGGTAACACACAACCATCGATTCCGTTATGCCATGCTGTGCATACTAAAGAAACATACGAAAATATGAAATTAATTTTAGATGCTATATCATACTCAGATCACGAATGGCAGATTTGTGGTGATCTAGAAGTCATAGCAAAGGTGTTGGGTTTACAAATGGGCTATCCCAAGTCCTGTTGTTTTTTGTGTGAGTGGGATAGTCGGGCTAGATCTTTACATTACATAAAAAAAGTTTGGAATTCTAGACTAAGCCTGAATCCTGGAAAAAAGAACGTCAAGCACGTTCCTCTAGTTAATTACCGAAAAATTCTTCTACCACCTTTACATATCAAATTGGGACTGATGAAAAACTTTGTGAAGGCTCTCAACAAGGATGGACCAGCATTCAAATACCTGCGAAGTAAATTTCCACTTATAAGCGACGCCAAAATTAAAGAAGGTATCTTTATCGGACCTCAAATAAGAGAGATTCTAAAGGACCAAAACTTTGATTCAGTTTTACAGGGCTTTGAAAAAGAAGCATGGGAATCTTTTAGAGCAGTCGTTCATAGTTTTTTGGGCAATAAGAGAAATAAAAATTATGTTGAACTTGTGAACAATCTCCTTCAAAGTATCAACAGTTGGGTTGCAATATGTCCTTAAAAATTCATTTTCTTCACTCTCACCTTGATTTTTTCCCTTCTAACTGCGGTGATGTAAGTGACGAACATGGTGAACAATTCCACCAAGATATCTCGACAATGGAAAAGAGATACCAGGGCCGATGGGATGCGTCAATGTTAGCGGACTACTGCTGGAATTTCAAAAGAGATACCCCGAACAGTGATTACAAAAGACAAACGAAAAGGAGGAGAAAATCTTAATGAAATACGTTATTTTTTTTAATTGTAATATTTTCAATTTAATATGAGTAAAAAACAAAAAATAATAGTAAACAATTGTTATAGTTTTTTTTTATAAAATGTTTTGTACTTTAACGTGTTACTAAAAGCTAAATTTTGTATATTAGGTATATTTCCAAAATAAGAGTTAATTAAAAAAACATATTCTTGTTTTCCTATTCAGTAACTTCAAAGCATTATAAAAATAATTTATTCAATTGAAAGGCACACAAAAAGTTACATTTTGTAGACCAGTGTAATCGGCGAGTTCTTCCATAGCGTCGAACAACAAATTGGACAGAAAATCAATACACTGCAGCACATACAACAAGTTTCTATCATTATTCTAGCCAGCACATGCCGGTTAAATTTTTTTTAACTATTTCTTAAACAATATCTGTTAATATTCAGCATTATACCTATGAGAGGTATAAATTATTTGTGAAGTACATAAGGGTGATGCACAAATTATATCTGTTACAGGTATATTATAGTTACATGAGTAATTCGTTATATCTACTAAAGATATATTAAGCTAATTAAACCACTTAATATATCTGTCAGAAATATATTATAGCTAGTCAGGTCATTGAATATATTTACCACAGATATATCATAGCTCTGTCATTTTATAGATGTCTTGGTTATAAATTTTCTTTGAGTGCTCTTTGAATGTGTA
This sequence comes from Odontomyia ornata, assembly GCA_963969285.1. Taxonomy (NCBI): domain Eukaryota; kingdom Metazoa; phylum Arthropoda; class Insecta; order Diptera; family Stratiomyidae; genus Odontomyia; species Odontomyia ornata. The sequence goes on along the minus strand of OZ017738.1, from coordinate 318,416,502 downwards.
GGCTGCGCACATTTTATCCACTACATCGACCCTGATTTCCTGCTGATTGTAATGTGTTATCATTTCAGGTTTATTCCTGGGTTCTGTTGCCTCATCTATCATTGGGTCTACATGCAGGCCAAATATCACTACACTACTGTTGAAATATATGAGGTGTGACAATTAAGTAATGAGACTGATTTTATTGCTTATGGGAAACCTGCGACCTTGAAATCCCTTTCCTTTCCTGGGCAACCTTCCCCTCTCCATTGATATATCCACCATTGCTCTAGCTTGTTTAGTTCGCCTGCTGTGTCGTGTTGAGTGCTCGTCACGAAAATGGCAAAACGAAATCAAGAGCAACGCGTCGCGATAAAATTAGTGCCAGACTGGGCGAAACAGCTCCGAAAACGTACGCTAAAATTGCATGGTGATAGTGCTCTTAGTCGTGCCCAGGTGTTTCGATGGCATAAAAAGTTTAAGGAGGGGCGTGAAATCGTGGAAGACGAGGCGTGGAGCGGGAGACCAGTCAAGGTGTGGATTGACGTGAATGCGCAGCGTGTGCGCGCCCTTATTCGTGAAGATTGTCGTTTAACATTTCGAATGTTGGCCTCGGAATTGGGTATGAACCATGAAACAATCAGACAAATTTTAACCGACGATTTTGGGATGAAAAAGTTGTGCGCGAAGATGGTTCCAAAGAACAATGAGGAGCAAAAACAGCATCGAATAACCATCGCAGAAGACTGTTTGCAACAAGTGGAAAACGATCCCATGCCACTTGATCGAGTTATTATATGCGATAAGAGCTATTTTTTCCAATAAGACCCGGAAACCAAACGCCAAAGCTCACAATGGTTGTCTCCGCACGCCCTCTGACCGAAAAAAAACTTGTTTGAGCAAGTCAAAGGTGAAAACGACGATTATTGCCTTTTTTGATAGCCGTGGAATCGCCCATAAAGAATTTATTCCATCGGAGCAAACTGTAAATTAAATCTTCTATCGCCAAGTACTCAAAAGACTGCGAAAATGAGTCAACAGGGTGCGCCCAGATTTCATCAAACACTGGAGCGTTCATCCCGATAACGTACCGTGCCACACCGCCTTCAGCGTGTCCCAGTATTTGGCCTCTAAAGGGATCGCCGTGTCGCAACAGTTAAATTATTTGCCCGATGTGTCGCCTTGTGACTTTTTTTGTTACCTAGAACAAAACCGGTGGTCAAAGGACCCCTTTTTTAGACAATTAGGGACATCCAAGCGGCCCTGGCGAGGGTGCTCGTAGACATTCCAGTTGAAGCGTTCCAGAAATGTTACAAAACATGGAAAACGCGCTGGAATCGTTGCAAAGCTGCCTAAGGGGACTACTTTCAAGGAGATGGCAGAGTTGCAGAATAATTTTTAAATATACGGTTTCCATGGAATTAGTCTCATTACTTAGTTGTCAAACTTCGTATGTACTCGTATCAGTGAGATGATACGTGACCATTGGAGTGAAAATAAGTTCAATAGACAAAAGTCCGTAGTAACGTTATAATAAACTTTTGCTAAAATAATTAATTTTGATAGACAGAGGCATGCTCTCTTCAGCAAAATTTTGTTCTCAATGCATGCCGGAATTTATCTGATACAATAAATGAACAAACTAATGTAACACATCGG
>OZ017738.1:318357364-318409864 GCA_963969285.1 Odontomyia ornata | reverse complement strand
ACCAGGGTGCTAGTACCATGGAAAAATTAAGAGTTTTCGAAAAGAAATGTCTTCGTGCATATACTGGTTTGTACAGAAAGCCTGAGCCGGATTGAAAACATTATACTCGTATATCGCATAGAAGAATTTATCAAACTGCTCAAGTGACAAGAGTCGATATCTTTACATTGAAACTTCTTCGGAATCATATCGCAAGATCTGTGACTGTGAGTGAAAATCCTTGGATTTCATTGCCGTTCCACTCTACAGAAGGGCATACTGCGACTTGCCTCGTTACTGGCTTCGTTCCTCCAAAAGCATTCGTGTATTTGGACATGAATCGATATGTTTTTGATTCTGACGGCGTCCCAGTCATATATCACATATATAGACGTGCAACCGATAAGAAGATAAATTATCCTCCGAATTTGAGTTCACGAGACCAACAATTCCAATCGAGATACTCATTTGCTAGATTCGTTGAAGCTGATCGAGCTGAGACGGCGCAATCTAGGTATAGGTGGCTGAATGACAATGTCCAAATTATTCGTGTTTATTTTGAGTTTTTGTGTTTTTCGTTGCTTCGTTTTTGAGTTTCAGCTCATTATTGCTACATTTAGTGTTGTTGTTTATTTGTATTAGAAATTAGGGGAAGGTTAGGTATAAGATATATGTTATATTTAATATATTAAGTTAGAGATAAGATTAAACGCTTAGGTTAGGAATATTGTGATAAAACTTTTTAGTATAAGATAAAGTTTTTGATTGAATTAAGTTGTAACACATTAGGTGTAGGATCAAAGTTCACTGTTGTGTTTAAATTATAAATAATTTTAGAATAGTGTTGGTTGGTTTTTTCTTCTTGTTCCAATTGAATTTCAAAATATGTAATAATCTTAATTAATTGAATTTGCTATAACTTTTTTTTGATGAAATGTGTTAAATAATATCGTATAAATTTAGAGAGCTATTTGGGTCATCAAGTTTTTGTAATGTTATTGTTTGGAATAAGCTTTATATTCTTTGAAAATTTAGACCAATTAGTATTGAATAAAGCGCTTTTGACTTTGACTTTGTCAGTTTACAAGTTTAAATTAAATTAAATTTTCCTGTATTACAACAGCAACTATACATGACTATGGGACAATATGCACTTCCAATCAACTCAGGCACTTAGGATCTGTATATTAAATATTTTTGCCAGTAAAACAGTATAAGTATGATTAAATTCGATGAAAGCAGATATTTAAGTGTCTTTAAAAGGTTCTTAAACTCTCCGAGTTGTAATAGAATGTACAAAAGTAGTTGCCGTTTGAATTTTTTCCAATTACAACAATCAAACAAGTTTTTTGTAAATGATAGAGTTAATTACCATTTGAAAATTGATTCTTTACTTTCTAGCTAATATTATACATATATGCCCAGAAATCTAAAGTCAGTGATTTCCATACCAAAGGCCGATCAGAATCACGAGCAAAAAAGAAGATGCTTTTCCTTGTATAACGGATCATAAGTTTGAAGATGTATATTAAAATTCATGGTTTTATTTAACCATAGGACATGATTTTCATGCAGCTTTCATGAAAACTATTTGCCATAATTAACTGAAAACAGAAGTGATGGGTATCGAATAAAGGAGAACGAGTGGTACGGCTATGAAATATCTTTTTAAGTTAATTGCTTGAGATTTATTGCGGAGTTTATTTTATATATATATATATATATATATATATATATATATATATATATATATGTATATATATGCATTTATGTATGTATATATATATATATATATATATATATATATATATATATATATATATATATATATATATATATATATATATATATATATATATATATATATATAGTCACGTGTTGTGGTTCACGGCCAATCATTTTAATGTTCCGGGGAAAGTGAAAACGCAATGTCCTTAAAATTTAAGTTAAAAGAGTTTATTTACTTAAAAGTGCACAACTATTCATTTTTAACTATTTCACCAAATTCTTTTTTTTTTCACTTTGTCTATCAACTTTTGTTACTACTGTCTATCACTTCACAATCAATTTCGCTCTTAATTCGCACCCCACACTATCGCAGTTTTACTATATCGCGGTTGTAATGAATCCCCCATTCATTCAGCTCGCCTTTATATAAGGTCTCTAGTTATTCAATCCATTTCTCGTACATTGGCGAACTAACTGGAATATTCAAGCAGCTTAATGAATGGAGCAGTGACGTCACTTTCAGATGTTGATCATGCTTGGTGGGTTTTCGAGTACGTTCGTTTTGTTGATCATGATCTTTTTAATGGTTGTGAAACAATTGCGACAGTAGCTCGCAGAATTCTTTGTGCGTGTAACTATATATATACATATATATATGTATATATATATATATATATATATATATATATATATATATATATATATATATATATATATATATATATATATATATATATATATCCGCGAGTACCCTCGTCACGGCCGCCTGAATGACCGTAATCGACTCAAAATGGGTTCCTTTGACCAGGGTGACATTTCGCGTGAATAAAGTGGCTGTTACAACACGGCGATCCCTTTAGATGCCAAATACTGGGACACGCTGACGGCGGTGTGTTGTGGTTCTTTGGAACTATCTTCGTGCTTAACTTTTTCATCCCAAAATCGACGGTTAAAATTTGTCTGACTGTTTCACGGTTCATACCCAGTTCCGAGGCCAACATTCGAAATGTTAAACGCCGATCTTTACGAATAAGGGCGCGCACACGCTGCGCATTCGCATCAGTCCGCACCTCAGCTGGTCTCCCGCGCTTCGTCTTACACGCTTTATGCCATCGAAACACCTGGGCACGACTAAGAGCACTTTCAGATGCAATTTTAGTGCACGGTTTCCGAAGCTGTTACGCCCAATCTGGCGCCAAAGTTTATCGCAATAGGTTTCTCTTGATTTTGTTTCTCCATTTTTGTAACGAGCACCACCAATACACGTGTACTCAACACGACACAGCAGGTGAACTAAACAAGGTAGGGCAATGATAAACATATAAATGAGGAGGGGAAGGATGCCAGGGAACGGGAAAGGAATTTCAAGTTCGCAAGTTTACCACAAGCACGACCATGAAATCAGTCTCATTACTTAATGTAATGAAAAAATTTACCATTAAAAAGGGTGAAGTAAAAAACTTTTAGAAAAAAAAAAATCGAGTTCAAAACGCCGTAAAAAGGATGACATAAATTTTATGGAGGCGGTGCCAAATCAATTTTACCGTTTCGACAAATGAACCTCAAACAGGTGAACCATTACATAAGAAATAGGGTAAAACTGATATGGCATCACTTCCATAAAATCTATTTCATACTTTTAAGAGTATTTTGAAGTCGGTTTTCTTTTTTTTTCGTAAAGGTTTTTTTAATATATTGCCGATGGTACATGTTTTTATATTTTAGTGCTCTGGAATAGAAAGTTACTGATGTTTTGATGAATCAAAGTTCATGGCAGCTAAGGAAAAAGATATTTGTCATTTTTGTTGTTGTTGTTTTGGCCTTGCTCATTTTGGTAAGTTGAGTTGAGTTGGCACCGGCATATCGGGAGTTGAATACAAAACCCTTCTGACAGGAGCGTAGTAGAGCGCGTAGTTATTTTTCAAAGGTATTCATTTTGTTTATTCTCCCTGAAGCTTTCGTGCAAATCCTGGCAAGTCTGTTATATCTGAATTGATTGGAAGTGCACATTGTACTAAGCCTTGTGTTCTTGTGGGTGCAATGCATGTAAATTTAGACCTCCATAACTGATATAATATCAAAAAATTTTAAGAGTTGATCAGTCCTACAAGTTGGCATCTAGACGTCGAAAATACTTTCATGGTTTCGTTTCTGAAAATGTTAAAATGATACATCACACTCTTACCAACAAAGTGGCGGGAATTCCGCCTTTGGAAATATTCGTCGTTGTTGTACTCAAAAAAACTATCTTTACAGTTTATTTCAGATTTTTTGGTCCACAAGTATCTGATTGTGATGAGTGGGTACAATTTTTTCGTGTTCATCTTTACATGGAGAGGGCTCCTTAAAAGCCTTTAAAATTTTTTACGACTATGAAATTTTCGTTAGCCCAAAACTTTTGAGCTAGTCACTAGACTTGATGACTCTTTTACTCTAGCTCCTGAGAGAACTTGCTTTAACGAGCTGACGGGCAGATGGGTGGACAGATGGACAGACAGGTACCAATTTTAAGAGGGTATTATAAAAAAAAATGTTTTTCAAACTACTTTCATGTATGAATGAAATATAACCAAAGCTCACTTTAAAAAAGTAAACACAAGGCCAAATTAGCTATATGGACCTAATCCTGATGGGGCAGCAAAGACAATTAGACTACAAAGTATACAGAACACTTACCACAACCGATCATAGAATACACATAACATCTAATTCCCGCGCAGAACATAAACTAGTAGATCAATGGAGCAGAGACTCAACTCCATCCTTATGACTCTCACCAACTACTCCAACGAACTAAACCACATTTACAGACTAGCTAGTAATACCGGATACAAACAACGTGACATTGACACACTCATTACGCAGTACAAACAAAAACAGAATCACCAAATGACTGAAACACAAGAACGACAAACAGCGGATTATGTTAACAAACGTAGGCAAACAAAAAAATCCAAAAAAATACAAACTGGATCCAAAATTAACAACTGCATACGAAAAAACTGAAACCAAAACTGAATGATATATCGATATACGGGTACAACTGTACAAACTAACATGCAAGGACTGTGACATGGTATACATAGAAAGGATAACAGGGAAACTATCGACAAGATACAAAGAGCACATACGATCTTTCTTACATAACACCGTAGATTTTAACCACACAATGTTTCTACAAGGCCACACATGCAAGTCTGGTGCTATGACAAACTTTATCATATTGTTACACAAACAAAGCAAAGAACCGAGACTTGAAATTCTAAAAAGGCTTGAAACATATGAAAACAGATGGTAACATTATCAACGAACAAATTTTTGCAAGTTCAGCAATTTTCTCAGTACTAGAGTACACACTCCGAAGAAAATCGAAGTGAGACAAAAAAAAAACAAATGGACTTTCACCATCTTCATCATTTTTAGCCCAACTCTCGAACCTAGACCTTAACCTTCAAAATTAATCTTCTCCACTCATCACGGTTCCGCGACTTCATCCACCAGTTGTTCACTTCCAACAAGAATCTGCTGTCAGCTTCTGTCGTGTCTTCCCATCGAGTACTCGATCTTTCTTTTGGACGTCTACCATGTGCTCTACACTTTAATGTTCTTTTCTGTAGCCAGTTTTCTTCCATTCTTTGTACACGTTCCAACCATTGTAACTTACATAACTTCACGCAAGAGGAAATATATATGTGCATTGTCAAATAGTTAATAGTTTATCAATCTGCACTTAACGTTCAAATACGTCCACTACCTTTTCCGATTCATTCGTCAGGGTCCGCGTTGTACTTTTATATAACAGCACAGGTTTGAGCACAGGTTTTGTCAATGCGGAGCTTAGTTTATTTGTGCACCATTTTGAGCCTTAGAATGGGAAGTACGGATTAATACGCTTTATTTGCAGCGTTTACGTATGCGGCGTCCAATTTCGTGCTTTTTGGCTCCTCTTCCATTCAGGTTGGCCTCAAGATAAACAAAATTATTCACACTTTCAAGGTAGTAGTCGCTCACGGTCAGGTTTTAGGGAAACTGAATTCTCTTCCCCGTTTTAGTCATGAATTTAGTTTTCGTTTCATTAACTAGTAGACCCATTCCAGTTTCGCTCAGATTTTAGATTCAAAAATGCTCTCTTGGTATCTAAGATTGAACATGCCATAATATTGACGTTATCAGCGTATGCTACTAATAGTGTGAACTTGGACATTAGTGTACCCGAGATTTCAACTGATGTCTTTCTGATGATGTGTTCTAGTGCAATATTAACGAGCATTTGAGCAAGTCCATTCCTATGTTTTAGCCTGATTCCATTATAAAGCTGTCGGTTAGTTTACCGTTTACCTAGACTTAAGACTTTGTGTATAGTGTCGTGAACTTGACCATGTAGACTAGTTTTTTTGGGATCCCAAAATCAAGCATTATTTTGTATAGCACATTTCCGTCGACACTGTCGTATGGTTGCTCGAACTCTACAAAGAGTTGGTGAACATCGATGTTATATTCCCAGCATTTTTGGGGCACCTACTTTACTGAGAATATTTGGTCTGCTGTAGGTCGTTTACTTCGAAAGCCTCCTTGATAATTTCCTGTAATGTTTTCATAGCACGGCTTTAGTTTTCTTTCTATGATTTTGGAAAACACTTTATAAGACGTGCAAAGCAGAGCAATGCCTCTATAATTTTCACACCTTAACTTGTCCCCCATTTTATGCACAGAACATATTATACTTTTTCCCTAGTCCTCCCGTAACTGCGCTTTTGACCATATTTTGCATATTAGCCAATGAAGAAGGTTGTTTAGGTGGGGACCCCCACTCTGGAGCAGTTTTGCTCGTTTTTCATCTATTCCAGGAGCCTTTATTTTTTCCGAAGTCCTGTAATGCTGCCTGTATCTCGTCCCTGGTTCGTGGTGAGGTGGAAACTTCTTGCTCTACTCATGAAATGTTCACAGCTTCAGCCTTTGTTGGCAGTGCTTTGAAATACTTCTGGAAATATTGCAGCCATCTGTTTTTAATTTCCACTAGTTTACTTACGATTGCTCCTTGTACGCTTTTACAAAAACTTGTTTGTGGATGAAAGCCGTCCCTTAGTTTTTTACTAGAGGCATACGTCGAAATAGCTTCATGTATGGATATGTTTTCGTTTATCTGTTGGATCTTGGTGTTTATTGTCTGTCTCCTAATTCATGAGATCTGCAAATTATACCTAACGCTCGAAAGAGAAAACTCTTGGTGCTCCTTGTCAGCGTAGCGTGGTAAGTCTTGAATTAAACTATCTTCCCGCTTCCAATTCATCTTAGACACTCTTCACTGAACTCTCGATCAAAAGCCAATTCAGAAAAATTTTGTTACCACTCTGCAAGGTTGTTGAAGTCTTTTCTTCAACTTTGATTTATTCAAAGTGAAAACACTTCTACTTATCTGAACAAATGGGCAAAGGTACATGTATCCAGTGGAGATAAGGACAAACATCACCTCTGTGGAACTTTGGAAAAATCAAACGACCTACAGTCAACAACCAATACACTGCCACTAGACTAGATGGCAAGCAGTGGCATACTGGGACTAATACCACTTGCTTTTCGCCACTGATAATTTGGAAACTTTGAGTTCTAATGTGTGGGAAAATACTTATAATGCCAAATTTATATGGTTTGAGGGTTAATTAAGCTTATGTTCAGACCTTTCATGGATAATGTAGCTTATAATTGCTTCACGTAGTCCCTAACTGCAAGCCACACGTGCATAAAAAGCGTCTGCATTGTTTTTTTTTTTTTTTTTGAAAACTTCCCTGGTCTACTTATGAACATTCCACCGACTTCTTATTAACTATGATTTCATATAGAGTAGCTGGCAAACAAAATGGAGGTAGCGAATGCTCCACGCATTCTATCTATAGCTCCAATAAGCTACAAACATTGAAATTAGTTTCAAAATAAACCAGTAATGGAAAATATTTGCCCAATAATGACTCCGAAGTACCAAAAATTGACACAGGCTTTGAATGTGTTTATGGAAAAAATCAGAATATTGGCTGGAATGGTAAAGTATTATGGAGTATATGCTTGACTACTGAATCGAACCCAGTTGAACTACACGAGCAATTCAATACATCTATAAAAATACCCCTTGGATGCAAGTTATAACATAACAGTAAAAATATTAAAATCGTCCCAAAAATAGATGCAGATGGATATTGAGCCATTTAGTTGCAGCACTGCAGCTTATGTTGGGTTTTTTACTTAGATATAGTAAAAAAAATCTCATTATCTTGTTCATATTGGCCTGCTTCGGGAGTAATGGCCCTGAGTCAACTTATGGCCAACGCTGGGCCCCCCAATGCCTCTTGATGAGTGCTGTCAGGTCAGTGTTACTGTATGGACCAGAAATATGAGGCAACAATCCCAGTAAGGAGGTTATTGAAAACACTTGGCACAGGTACAGAGAAGAGGAGCACTGAGGACTGCATTTTCATATCCGGCCGTCTCTGATGTGGCGATGAGAGTTATTGCAGGCGTGATACCTGTTGCCCTCCTTGCTAGAGAGCGCCACGCTATTTATCTGCTTCGAAATGCATGGGAGACGGTTGTCTGTGAGGTGAGACACCACTCACTCAACTATTGGCAGCATTCTTGAATGAATTGCAAGAAGAGAAGGTGGAGTGCGTGCCTCATCCCGGGTGTGACGCCATAGCTAAATCGAAGGCATGGTGAGACTGACTTCTATCTGGCCCATTTTTTGAGTGGGCATGGGTGTTTTCAGTCCTACCTGCACAAGGTTGGTAAGTCATAGTCCACCGATAGTCGCTTTTGTCCAGGAGATGAGGAGGACCGGACTGTATAGTTGCGGTGATGCTTGAATCGGTTGACAAATGAACCATGTAGCACATTGTGCTCGGGAAGTCCTAAGAGATAAAAGGGACTCATGGCAGCTGGGGAAAATGGAGCTGGGTGTCACTTGTCTGGTTATTCCTCTTCCTCTCATCCCTCCCGCTAGAAAAGGAATTCCTCAGCTTGAAGATACCTCATGGCGCAACAAAAAGAGACCTGGTCCAAAATCACACGTCAAACGGTTTTAGGCTGGGTTCTCGGAGTGATAGAGGAGGAGTTTAGTGGGCAGTCCAGTCACTTGCATGTAAACAAGACCTACATTCAGTGAGTAAATAACATTTACCTCCCAACGACAAAAAAGAGGATTATGCTCGAAAAAACATAGAAGACCAAAAATAAAAGTATTTGCAGCAGTCTAAGAGCGAGAGAAGAAATCTGAAGACTAGGTATACATCTACAATGTAAGCCAACCGTTTGAAGGAAATGCCGTCATCATCGCTGGGTCTTGTCCAGAACCAAATCACTGGAACCACGTCATTATGATTATATTAGGTTACTTCAGTAACCAGCCAAAATTGTTCTCGTTATAAAGTCACAAAGCCAATGCGATTGTTCAGAGTTGGCTGTACCTACCAGACATTCCGCAAAATATATCAAATATTTGTAGTAGACATTTCCAAAACCTCCACTTCAGGATGAGTTGGTTGAAGATTTTAATCAGACTTCAACCTAGATTTAATGATAATAAACAAGATCGGGATAGGACTTGATTTAGTTTTGCAACCTATGATGCACAAAAAGTATGTCGCCAAAGCTGTAGCATATTGGAGGATTATCTAAATCGCCATAACCTACTCTATAGTATGAAAGAAGTTGGTTAGACAGATCTACGCTCATGTCAGAAGGGTTTTGTACCCAACTTCTCAGAAATACAGTCACCAGCAACGAATAAAGTCAAGAAATCGGTCAAAGAGATGTGCAGGTTTATAAGAAAATCCATTGTTTTTCTATTTTTAACGGTCGCCAGTTTGTTGCAACCCAACAAAAAACACTCAAATCATGCATTCCCAAAAATATTAATGTCATTGATCTTATTTGAAAATTTCAAGAAGATCAAATCAAAATCCAGTTACTCATTTGATGGAAAGTCCATAAAATACCAAAATCGTGTTTTATTGTTGGTGTAATTGGAAAAATTTCAAATGGCCATAACTTCCGTGTATATCATAGGATTTTCATCAAACTTATAAAGTTTAAAGACCTTTTGTAGGACTGCTTAAGGGCACCTATACGATTTTATTGGGGGAAATGCGAAATTCGAATATCATACTATTATTAAAAAAGTTGTGTAAATTTTGACTTCTTAGGTATTTCTTGTTGTTGTACTCATAAAGATCTACCTCTATATTGTTTTTCAGGTTTTTCATATCACAGGTGTCCAATCGCAAGGGGGGGATACACATTTTTCGTATATCTCCCCTCCCTGCGTGCCTCTCCAAGCGAAAACTGTCAAATTAAGACCTGTTTTGAAAAGTTCTGATCAAGACCTTTTATTTGATAACCTTATGGGCTACCTTTGATGAAATTTTGTTTTTCGGGGGCTACTCTCCTGTATGGGGAGATCTACCTTAAATTCCTTTTAAAAATTTTTTGTAATTGAAGATTGAAGAGAGCACCACTTTACACCTGCTTACAAAACTTGATGTTTCTACCTTAAGTAGCTTACGAGAAAAAGTGCTGTAACACATGGACGGACGGACAGATGGTCAGACGGACAGACAGGATGCGATTTTAGTAGGATTTTGTAAAATTATTTTACAAAACCCTTAAAACGCCGTTGGAGGGCTAAAGTTACAACAAGTGTCACTCAAGGTTCCATTCTCAGCCTTGACTTGTGGAACAGTTCATATGACGAGCCACTGAGGCTTGAATTACTAGATTAACTGCAGTTAATCGGCTATTTAGACGATGTTGTGGTGCTGGTTGCTGGACACTCAGTTGAACATGAGCAACTTACATTAGGTATACAAACGTACCAATTGTGAGACTGAATAACTGCCGATAGCTCCAGTCTGGTATTGGAGCAAACTGAAGTGTTCATCTTGACAAAACAGACAGTCCCAGAGCAGGGACTATCAGTATCGGAGAAGTGTTGTTTTAGCTAAAGGCAGTGGAAAAGTAACTGGGCCTGCTTACAGATTCAAATATGATTTTTGGTGAGCAAATCGTGACAACGCTGATTAGAATACCATGGGTGTATTGGCACTCAATCAACTGATGGCCAGCATAGCCTTCATTGAAGGACGGTAGGACAGACGTCTGCCTAACGTAGCTCTTAATTAGAGATTGATGTTTTCTGTCTTACCTACACATGATTGGTATATCATGGTCTAACGACAACATTTATGATTTTTTGCTTGCAAAAAATGGGGCAAGTAGTGCAGGGACCTCTTCAACGAATTTTAAGTGCTCTCCTTGGAAATTATAAGCATACGGATGATTGGATCGAATGATAAATAGAGCCATAGGGGACATTATGTTTAAGCAGCGTTGAAGATTGAAGGATCTCTTGTACTGTAAACTGTCTCTCCCACACTGGAGAGGTAGTATCTTTTTCTAGACCGCACCTTACAGTGAAGGAAAACGAGACCTACACCGAGATGATATATCAAAAAGCCCTGATTAGATTCTCAGATTAATTGGGGGAGTGTTAAGTGCGTAGTCCAGCTAAGCAGTTTAAAAGCCTTACACTCAGGATATAAAAAGCCTCTCCGCCATAAAAAAGCTTGAGTGTGATTGGAAAGAAACGCATGAAGTTATCAATATTTTAAACAACTTTTTGCATCAGGCTTAGGAACATAAACCATGATCTACAACAAAGGTAGGTAGTTTATCTGGACTGGCTAGCATCCTTTTATACTACAAATCAAATGAAGGAATGAGTGAGCCAGTTCTGGTCAAATAGGCCTGAAATGGGTCTATTGTTATTTTAGTTGGGACAAAACTGTCATAAATAATGTAGCTTAGAGCTTGAATTGTACGCTGGGTGATAGAAAACAAGTTTAGTACAAAGAAGCAAACACATGTCTGAAGGATTTTGCATTTAATCCTTAATATGCGTACACCATTCATGAATCAACAACGATTCCATTTAATATTCTGATTAAAAGGAAAACCACTGTCACATCATTTTACACAGCCGCCATTTCGTTGAAGTTTTACCAATACAATTGATTGTAAAGAATTCAAAAGATGTCTATGTTATTTATCATATCTGAAAATGTTGGGAAGATTCTTTCAAAACTGTAGTGTCTGATTCTATAGAAATTCCAAATAATAGCAACACTGTATGTTATCGTCGTTATTAGAAATAATGAAATTTCAAGTGGCTATAATTTTCTTAAATAGGATTTGGTATTTTTAATTTATAGAATACAAGGACCCTTACAATTTTACTGAGGAAAATATAAAACTATTTCATCTTTGCTCAATCCAGAGTTGTTTCAATTCCATTAACGTTTCATTCAAGTATCAACTTCTATTCAAAACGATAAATCGAAAAGCGCTAGGCAATCACCGTAAGCATTCGATTTCCAGTTTCAAGTGAATGTGTTTGGACATGCTGGTTAAAACGCTAGAGGTATTCAGTACAGTTTTGTTCACAATGTGTGTTTTGACACTCAAATTCACGTCAATGCATACTCATACAACGTTCAAATTTGAAAAACGCATCACCGCAGTAGTCAGCTTTACCTTTTCTTTGACACTCCAATTATTGTTGCGAGCAATTTTTCTCATGCTTCATCATAATTAAAAGTAAGTAAAACAAGTAATCTACCTTAACTAAAGCGACTAAGCTCCTGACGATAAAGCACCATTGAAAGCTTACCCACTTCAGTGTATCAAAGTTTAGGCAAAGTGATTCACAAACATCATTCCCATAAATATGGGATTTTCCTGTCCACCTCGTTGTACCCTTTTAGCAACTTTGATACTATCTACGAGGTACGGCGCGCTTTACACTTCCGCCAGCAAGCGTAATGGAAACCATTTAGGGGATTAAAAAATTCAATTTGCTGACTGGCTCTAAAAAGGTGACTTCGCTTTGCCGTTCACTTCTTCATATTTAGATTGCATGCAATTCAATTTATTCGGTGAAAGAATTACAAAGGCAGAATAAATAGTTTGCGTTTCCCACCATTGTCACTACTTTATTCTTTATTTCATTACCTTGCAAGTACAACGAATTGTAAAATAAAAGGCAATACTCTACAAAGGAGTATACATGTACTGAGTGCACGACGGAATATGCTTGAAAATGAAATGCCAAAATAATATTTCAACAATACTTCATGTTGAAATGAAGTTCTGCTTGACCTTTTGATGTAATCAATTTCGTGTTTGGTTTAATTCGCCACATTTGTCCGCATGTACGACCAGATAATGAATCTGTTGCTGTCAAGTATGTTGTGCCCAACTCCTGTAATTGAGCGATGATTGGCTCGAAATTGCGTTGCATAGTGCATTGATTTCAATTAAAATGTTTACTGAGTGGCAACAATGCATCAGTGTTTCAACATAGTAAATTTATTCGCTGATAATGAATTCGAGGAGCTGGAAAGTATACCAAAACACTTTTGATTGATGTCAAAAACTAATATCAAATGATCTGTTCAGATGCCTTTGTTGGGTGATTTGCATTAGCCCATGTTCATTTGGTTGTTATATTTTAAGTTACAAAAGCGTACAACTCACAGTTTCATACTTGGGAGAAGATGAAGCAAAAGATTAATATAGTCGAACATAGAATTATAAAAAGTTCAACTTATTTTTGGCGCGACTGCAACCCATTTCATAAATTTCTTACATTCTGAATGAAACACAATAAAAATTTATTGCTAGATGGCTGAGTTACACAAACCCATCAAGTTTTCTCGCAAACAGCCTAAGCTAGAAACAAGAAATTTTGTAAGTAGGTCAACAGTGGTACCTTCTCAAATTATTATTAAAAGGGTTGATAAGGGATCCCTCGATATATATATATATATATATATATATATATATATATATATATATATATATATACATATATATATATATATATATATATATATATATATATATATATATATATATATATATATATATATATATATATATATATATATATATATATATATATATATATATATATATATAGAGAGTTGACCCTAAAACAAATTTTTTTACCACAGGTAGCTAACACGGGTTTCAAATAAAAGGTCTTGATGGAAAATTTTCAGATCAGGTCTTAAACTGACACTGCAGTTTTGATCTTCTTGAAATTTCCAAATAAGATCAATAACATAATGTTTTGGATATTCATGATTTGAGTGATTTTAGTTAGTTAGCAACAAAGTGATGACCGTTGAAAGGTTTTATAAACGTGCACATCTCTTTGACATGTTTCTCGCCTTTATTCGTTGCTGGTGACTGCATTTCGCACGTTGGGCACCAAACCCTTCTGACATGACCGTAGGTCTGTTTACCCAACTTGTTCTTACTACAAGTTGAACGTATCTTCAAAATTTCACAACTATCGAGCCACAAACAGCCAAGTTACAGCCGATTAAAACTTTAACAATTACAACAACAACATGTGATACTGTAGAAACACACTTTTTTCATGGACCTAGACACTATAGATATAGAAGTTTTGATGAAAAATTTAAAAATAATTTCTGGTATTGATATGTTTTCATGACTACCTTACCAATAAGGTCGACGCATTGAAAACAAATTGGTGGCGAATTTAAATACTTTATAATATTGCTTTAATTTTTTAGGTCTTTTTAAAAAATTTTTTTTTGTAAAGACCTACTAGTCTCGCGACCTGTCTCTCCGTCTGTCCGTCTGTACGTTCCTCGTACATCCGTACGTAACAGCAAGTTTCCTCAGAAATTATAGAAACTAGAATGCTCAAACGTTGTGAAAAGGTCAGAAGTGATAGTCTCTCAAAAATTTAGGTCTAACCAAAAATATAAAAATTTTTTAAGAGGGCACCCCCTTTATAACGAATTAGCCCTTAAACAATTGTTTTAATCAAAGGTAGTCGAGTGGGGTATCAAATGAAAGGTCTTGACTAGAACTTTTAGAATCTGACATAAAAAAATAACTTTATGAATAAGGGGTCCAGGGGAAGGCAAAACGTACCAAAAATTTGTGTCCCACCCTCGCGTTTGGACACCTTTGAGCCGAAAAATCTGAAAATTATTACAAATGTGGGACTTTATGAGTACAAAGGCGACAAATACCTCAGAAATCGAAATTCACTCAACTTTGTTATTAATAGTATGATATGTAGATCTTACATTTTCGCCCATAAAATCGAAATGGTGCATTTAAACTTCTTTAAATTTTGTAATTATATAGACTAATATAAGATATTTCTGTCCATAAAGTTTAATTGAGATCGAATTATAATCAAAGTATTTCTAGCCGTTTCAATCGTATTGAATTATAACAACATAAACACGTACTTATAGTTGATAAAGATTTCCAATTGACCTAGGCACTTTTATTTTCTTTCGATTTTCATGAAAATTTAAGAAATAGTGTTTAACTTGAATATGTTCAATCGGCCGAGCATTCAGAAAAATCATTTAAGCTGGATCAAAATAGCGGCTGCATTGTGCTTATGGAAGAAACTTTGCATCTTTTGCAGAAATTTGAACGATTTCATATCAAAGTATTGGATCAATAATTCAAGTTAACGATTATCGCTATTAGAAAACTTGTTTCTAACCCTAAGATGTTTACAAAGACCTTCTGGTAGGAGCACTCTCCTGTTTACTCGACTTGTTTACCTCAATTTATGGCATCTGCATATGAGTCAAGTTTTGATATGCAGAAGACGTTGTTGGGGTCGCTAATTGGCTTACAAAACCCTTTTGGCAGGGATACTCTCTTTCTACTTTGACTAGTTTCTCCTCGAAGATTACCACTTTAACTTTTGACTTAACTACCCACTTATTTACAAAGTATTCAATAATATCCAGTAATGTGGAGCTTACCTCTTCCATACATTTAAATGACGTATTATTGCACATTAATCTCCAATTTTCAAATTCATAAAATGTACTATTATGAACAAAGTTGATTAAATAGCGACTTTTGAGGTATTTGTTGGTCTTGTACTCATAAAAATGCACTTTCATGACTTTTTATCAGATCTTCCTACCCAAACTAGTTCAAACCTGATGAGGGAACACATATACCCTGAAACCTTTGATGCAAATATTGCCAGTTTAAGACCTTTTTCGAAAAGCTCTTATCAATATCCTTCATTGGATATCCATATTGGCAAACTTTGGTAAAACATTTTTTTAACCTTAAACTATACGGATGGGGTTTATCTATGGGGACTCCAACCACCTTTTTGCCGTCTGATTTTGAATGTTATCCATGGCTGCTTGCCGCGCTCTCAGCTAATATCAGTACGCCACGTGGACTGTTGAAGGGTGGACGTACATAACATATAGTCACTGGCAAGTACCTAGAGACCTCATGTGTGATTCTACGTGACCATTGTCACAAATATTGTGATTTATATGATTCGGATTACTTGCTCATAGTTTTACAACATGTTGGGTAGACAGATCTGCGCTCATGCCAAAAGGGTTTTGTACTTAACCTAAAATATATGGATAAATAGAATGATGTAATTCAAGATTAATTTTTAAGACATGCACAACAAATAAATTATTGCTTTAAAATAACTCCATTTTCATCAGCCAACATTTTGTTCCAATATTATTAAAACCATTGACTGATCTGAATCTTAAATGTAAAGTGTAGTGTCTGGTTCGATGGAAAAATCATGTAGTAGAAAAATCGTATATGATTTTTGTAATCAGAGGGAATTCAAATGCCCATAACGTCGGAAAATTTTATTGAAGCTTAAAGAATAAAATGAAATTTTGAAGAACTACTTAAATGGCTGATTTTATCAAATTTAATGATACTGATACCGTTTTTCAGACAAAAATGTTAAATCCTACTACTATTTGCGAAGTCCTACGAATTGTAGCCTCTAATTTATTTGTTATTGGATCTAGTTCTATGATTTTTAAAGCTTTTCTCCAGAAACCTACTAGTTTTCCGTTGTATCTGTCAAACCATCCGTCTTTCCATCTATCCGCCCATCCATCTGTTCGTTAGCCCACCTGTCTGTCCATCTGTCCGTCTATCCGTGCGTCATAAGAAATTTCTTCCGAAATTTTATAAGCCAACAAAGCTCAAACTTTGTCAAAAGGTCAGAAGTAGTGGTCTCTCAAAAGTTTAGGTCTCATCATATATAGCAAAAATGTTTAAGGTTTCCTTCTTTACAACGAAGTGGTCTTTAAAAATTTTGTTCCATTTAATTTATTTGAGTAGGGTATCAAATGAAAGGTCTTCGCACTTTCAGAATCTGAAAAATAAGTGATTTCTTGCATTGGGGGTACAGAGGGAGATGGGAAAATACACGAACAATATTTGTGTCACCTACCTGTCGATTGGATACCTTTGAGCTGAAAATCCGAAAATAATCATGAAAGTAGGCCTTTATGAGTCAAAAGGCAACAAATACCTAAGAAATAAAAATTCACTCAACTCTGTTAATAATGGTATGGTTTGTAGATTTTAGTTTCCCCCAAAAATTGAAACGGTGCCCTTAAACATCTAAAAGTTTTACATTTATGAATATAATACCCTTATGCCTACAAAATTTCATGGAAATCAAATCGTAACTGAGTGAGTTATCGCCATTTCAATTGCATGGAATTACAAAAACAATAACACATGCTGATTGTTAATATATATTTCAAATCGACTAAGGCACTCTTATTGTCTTCGGATTTTCATGAAAATTTAAGAAATAGTGGTTTCTTTGAATATGTTCAATGAGCCGAGCATTCAGAAAAATTATTTAAGATGGAACAAAACCAGGGCTGTTATGTGCTTATCAACGAAACGCTGCATCTTTTGGATGAATTTGTACGATTTTTAAACAAGTATTGGCTGAATAATTCAAGTCATCGATTCATGGCATCGGAAAACTTTTTCGAATCTGTTAGGAGCTTTCTCCTGCCTCCCCGACTTGTTTCACCTATGAGTATTAATTGTTTTTACTCATCTTCAGTCATTCATTAAATTGAATCAAGTATTAAAAGCATGAACCTTAAACGTGGAAGTTGGGGAAAAATAACTCAAAATTATTCAATCTTCTCAAGCAAAACAGCTACCGCTTAGTTTTTGATTAGTAATAACACTAGCTGAACCAATTTTCAAAGATATTCATGATACCCATTATTCCTGAAACTTTCATGGAAATCCTAATAAACCTGTAGAGTCTGAGTCGTTAAAAAGCGCATATTGTTCCATAGTGATACACAGCATATTTTCCATAGTAATACAGGAAAATTTAAACCGCTATAACTTCCTTAAATACCATTTGATCTTTATAAAACTTTCAGGAATCTTATAAGTAGCCAGTTCAATCTTATAAATAGCCATTTGCATATTGAATTTTATTCAATTTAAATGTACCATTAAGATTTTATTCAAGAAAATGTAAAACCAATAAAGCATACTATTACTAACAAAGTTGAGTAAATATCGAGCTCTCACGTATTTGTTGTGGTTGTACTCATAAAGGCCTATATTCATGATTTTTTTCAGATTTTTCGGATGAAAGCAGTCTTATCAAGAGGGGGTACGTAAAAAGTTCGTACATTCCCCCTTCACCTACCCCCAATGGTACTGATAAGGCAATTTTAAAACTTTTTTTGAACATATCTCATTAAGACCTTTTCAATGACACCCTATTCGACTACCAATGGTGAACAATTTTTTTTTAAGGGTCACCTGCCTATATGGGGAAACCCTCCTTAAACCCCTTTGATAAATTTTCCACCCCAACAATTTGAAGAAATCACCACTTCTGACCTTTCCACAAAGTTTCATGGCTGTAGCTTTAATGGTTTCAAAGAAAAACTGCTGTGACATACAGACGGACACAGGTCGTGATTACAATAGGGTTTTGTATTTTAGCACGGAAACCTTTAAAAAGGATCCATCAGTGAAACGAAGAGGAATCAATCAGTTCTGAAGACAAAGAAAATATTATTGAAGCAAGTATTGTTAAGGAAGATGGTGAGCTCATTGAACGACAATCAATACACAGTGAACATTTATCCTCGTCCGAGATGGTGCAAACCAGTGACACGGGATCTAACTCTAATGAACAGCAAATATCCGGAAAAAAATTCGATGATAAGAAAAAATTTGAATGAGTTAAAAGCGCTTCCCATCCATTATGTATCCACCGACATAATATAGTTGTAGAGCGAGCCGATCTAAAATACCCTGCTGTGACCAAAAATGTGATATGACCCCATTGGAGAATTGGAAACTGCTATTTACGAAAAATATTCGTATTCGAGAAATTATTGTATATTATACGAATTTCAAATTAGAAGTAAAATATTCTTTCTCTCTAATATGCCCATACTATGCCAAAAATATGATACTGATGAATTTAGAGCTTTTTAGGGTTTTGTACTAAAATACAAAACCCTATTGCAATCACGACCTGTGTCCGTCTGTCCGTCCGTCCGTCCGTCCGTCCGTCCGTCTGTATGTCACAGCACTTTTTCTCCGAAACTATAGAAGCTACAGCCATGAAACTTTGTGGAAAGGTCAGAAGTGATGACCTCTTGAAAGTTCAATTGTGGGACAAATTTTCAAAGGGGTTTAAGGGGGGTCTCCCCACATAGGGAAGTGACCCCCCAAAAAAAATTTTTCAGCATTGGTAGTCGAGTAGGGTGTCATTAGTAAGGTCTTAACGAGATCTTTTCAAAACAAGTCTTAAAATTGCCTTACAAGTACCGAGGGGGGCAAGGGAAGGGGAAATGTACGAACTTTTCGCGTACCCCCCCTCGCGATTGGACACCTTCCATCCGAAAAATCTGAAAAAAATCATGAATGTAGGCCTTAATGAGTACAACAACAAAAAATACATAAGAAGTCGAAATTCACTCAACTTTGTTAGTAATAGTATGATTTATTGATTTTATGTTTTCTTGAATAAAATCTAAACGATACCCTTAAATTCAATAAAATTTAGCACACAGATGACTATTTATAAGATTAATCTTTTCTGAAAGTTTCATAAAGATCGAATAATATTTAACGAAGTTATAGCGATTTGAATTTTCCTGCATTACTATGGAGCCATATGCGCTATGGAGCCATATGCGCTTTTTACCGACTTAGAAACTACAGCTTTGCTAGGATTCGCATGAAAATTTCAGGAATGATAGGTATCATGAAGATGAGTATATACAATTGAAACAAGTCGGAAAGGCAGGAGAGAGCTCCTAGCAAAAGGGCTTTGTAACCATTCTAAGATTCTAAAAAACAGGCCATGAATCAATGATTACAGTACAGAGGAGTGGCCCCTGAAAAAAAATTTAATGAAAGGTAGCCGATATGAGTATCAACTGAAAGTTCTCTATTAGAGCTTTTCAAAACAGTTCTTAAACTGACAGTTTTTGCTTCTGTGGGGCAGAGGGGGGGGAAACATGAAAAATGTGTTTCGTCCCTCGCGAATGGACACCCGTGATCTTAAAAAATCTGAAATAATTATCAAGGGAGATATTTGTGGGTATAACTATAACAAATACCTCAGAAGTCAAAATTCTTTCAACTTTGCTAATAATAATATGATCCTCGAACATGACATGTTTCTTGATTTTATTCGTTACTGGTTACTGCATTTTGTAAGTTGAGTACAAAACCCTTCTGACATGAGCATAGGTCTGTCTACCCAACTTGTTTGGGACTATTATTCCTTAAGTCATTATTCAAGTCAAACTATGAAAATGAGCGATTTTTATAAGCTTCTTATAAAGAGATATATTTTGTGCTACTTTGAGTGTCCTCCAATTTTTATTCATTCACTATAATCTGACATTTGAAGACACCAAATAAGTGAACCTCAAAAATCTACAAATAAATTAACTTTGATTTGAGAAATTTTTCAAAAGTTCGTACAAAAATGTGTTGAAAATCATTTATGTTTTGAATATCTGTGTGTTGATGAAATTTTGGGAAGGTTTCGAGGTCGATATTCGTTCAGATTCTTTATAAAAAGTAAGGTTGGAGAGTACGGGTTGAAAGTTCAATGCGTTTGTGACACAAAAACTCATTATTTAGATAAAACTTTTATCTATACCGGATAAATATTGTGACATAACAAAATTTAAGTTTGTCAGTGCCCACAAAAGATATTTTGAAACTTGCTGAGCCATTTTATGGTGTAAATAGAAATATTCCAAGAGACAGTTCGTTTCCGTCTGTCGAACTCACAAAAAATTTTTTAGTAAATGGACTGACGAATATTGGCAATTTGAGAAAAAATAAGCGGGAAATTCCGCCCAAATTCCTACCTAACAAGAATTGCCTAGTGGGACCTTCATTGTTTGGATTCTTTCGAGACAAGACATTGGTGTCTCATGTACTGAAGAAGAACAAACTGTAGGTTTACGAACTGTGAAGAAGCAGTTAATGAAGAATCAACTAAACCTGAAATTATAGAATTTTAAAGCAGCACTAAAGGTGAAGTTGATAAATTGAATTTGAAATGCTTCAATTATTCGTGTTCATGTAGGACACGTAGATAGCCTTCTGTAATTTTGGTGCAATTTTAAACACTTCTCTCGCGAATGAATAAATGCTATGGGTGGCTTCCAATCCAGGTAAAAATGTTACTCAGTGTAAGCATATAAAGGCGATGGCAAAAAGCTCATACAACAACACATTTGCAAAAGACTGGATAGCACTCTTGGATTGACAAAGTAAAAGAAATCAATTATTTGCAAGATAGAAGGTAGAGACCCCCTATCTGCAACTGTTTCAATCGAGCCTGGCCCAAGTCCTCTAAAAATGCTAAGTACACAGACCTATACTCATGCCAGAAGGGTTTTGTACCCAACTATCCGAAATGTGCTCACTAGAAACGAATAAAGTCAAGAAACATGTCAAAGAGATCTGCACATTTAAAAGAAAATCCGTTGTTTTTCTATTTACAACGGTCGCCATTTTGTCCCAAAATAATAAAAATCACTCAAGTCATCAATTTCCGAAAATATTATGGATCTTATTTGAAAATATTAACAAGATCAAATCAAAACTACAGTGGCTATAACTTCCGTGAATATGATTAGATTTCAATCAAACTTGCAGAGTATTAGGACGTTTTGTGAGACTACTTAAATATTGGATTTCTTTGAGTTCAAGGGTATGCATACGATTTTACTGGGGAAAATTTGAAATTCAATGATTATACTATTATTAACGAAGTTGAGCGAATTTTGATTTCCGATGTAGTTTTTGTTGTTGTACTCATAAACATCTACCTCAATAATTTTTTCACATTTTTCAGATCACAGCTGTCCAATTGTTTTTCGTGCATTTCCCCTTCCTGTGCGCCCCCTGAAGCAAACAATACCAGTTTTGTTTTGATATGTTCTTATCAAGACCTTTCATTTGATACCCATATCAGCTATCTTCGATGAAATTTTTTTTTTCGAGATGGAGAGACCCCTTAAAAACCTTATAAAATTTTTTTTGTAGTTGAACTTTGAAGGGCACCACTTTACGCCAACGTGCTAAATTAAATCAAAGTATATCACTCAAATTATGAATTCCCAAAAACATTTGTTATTGATTTTGTTTAAAAATTTCAAGAAGATCAAATCAAAACTGCAGTGACTGATTCGGTGGAAAGTCCATAAAATACAAAAATCATGTGTTATTGTTGTTGTAATCGGATAAATTTCAAATGGCTATAGCTTTCGTGTATGTTATATCATTCGATTTTTATTAAATTTGCATAGTATAAGGGTCTTTTGTGAGACTACCGAATTTTGTTGAGTGTAAGGGTCATATACGATTTCATTGAGGAAAATGTGAAATTCGAAGATCATACTATTTTTCGTGTCCCCCCCCCTGTGTGCCCTTCGAAGCAATAAATGTCAGTTTTAAAAAACTCTTATCAAGACTTTTCATATCGTACCCATACCGGCTACCTTTGATGAAATTTTTTATCGGGGGGCCACTCCCCCATACGGGGAGACCTCCCGTAAATACCTTATAAAATGTTTTCCCAGTTGAACTTTAAGAAAACCACCTTTTTACACCTACATACAACATTTGATGTTTCTAGCTTAAGTAGTTTGCGAGAAAAATTCCTGTCACATACGGACGATCGGAAGGACGTTCGGTCAGATGGGCAGACGGACAGACAGGATGCAATTTTAACAGGGTTTTAAAAAATTATTTTACAAAACCTAACCTGGCTAAATGTATGTTAGATGTGTGTTTTAGAAAATATCAATATTTTTAATTTTACAAGAACGTACTAAAATCGCGTCCTGTCTGTCTATCGGTCCCTCCGTGCTTCAGAGAAATTTTTCTCGCAAATCAAATAAGCTGGAAACTTAAAATTTCATAAGTAGGTGTAAAGCATCTCTTGACAGTTTCGCTACGAAATAAACAAATTTAAGACGATATAGGGGAGTGGCCCCCGGGAAAAAATGTCACCAAATGTAGGCAAAATGGATATCAAATGAAAGATTTTCATGAGAATTTTTGAAAACAGGCATAACACTAACATGTTTTGCTTGGAGGAGCGCAGGGGAGGAGAAATGTACGAAAATGTTGTGCCCCAATTCCGATTTGACACCTTTGGCCTGAAAAATCTGAAATTGCGAAGGCAAGTCTTTAGGAGTACAAAGGCAACAAATACCAGATCAACTCTGTTAATATTAATACATTTTATAAATTTTACGTTTTTGCCTATAAAATCAAAATGAGTGCCTAAAATTCCTAAAAGCTACAATTTAAGTTTATTGATAGCAGTTGTACGTGCTCTAGAAATTGCATGCTAATCGAATAGGGAACAGCTAAGTGGCAACGGATTGAATGCTTAACAATTACAACAAGAGTTTTGCACAGTTATTTTGCGAAATCCTAAAATAGGAACCTTAATATGTAGATGTATAAAAATAAATCCCATCCATTTGTAGGGTTTTATACTAAAATACAAAACCCTATTGCAATCATGATCTGTGTCCGTCTATCCGTCCGTCCGTATGTCACCGAATTTTTTCTCCGAAACTATAGAGGTTACAGCCAAGAAACTTTGTGGAAAGGTCAGGAATGGCGACTTCTTGAAAGTTTTGGGGTGAACAAATTTTTTAAAGTGGTTTAAGACGGGTCTCCCCATACAATTTTTTTGACTATTGGTAGCCAAATAGGGTGTCATTGGAAAGGTGTCAATGAGATCTTTTCAAAACAAGTCTTAAAATTGCCTTATTGGTACTGTCGCGGGCAAGGGAGGGGAAAATGTACGAAATAACATCATTAGATCAAATCGTCGGGTTTTCTAAACCATACTGTTAAATACTGTACTATTGTCAAATCTTCATCACAACTTTATACTTCGTATCCACCTTACGGCATGACTGAGGTAAAAAAATCTCAGTTGGTAAGGCAAGTATTTATTCAGTCCTCAATTGAATCTTTGTATCAAACGAAAGTAGAATAATTAATATTATAACATATTCACATACATTCGCTAGTTGCTGTTACCATGCCATGTTCACATTATAAATGAATCAACAACAAAATAAGAAATTAAATTGCAAATTATATGACATTACAACAACTACAAGTATGTGACTAATGATTAATCGTACTGATAAATCCATCAGCTTACATCATTACAACAAGAAGAAGTATGGGGTCGGGAAATAAAAACTCTGATGATATCATAAGCGCTTACATCCAATTCAAATGCGCTTTATTGATTCATTATAAATTTTATAAAAACACAAGGCAAGTTCTAAAATACTTCACAAAAATGACATTCTAAATTTAAACTAATATGCAATAAATTAATTCTATTCAATGTTATCAAATAAATGAAAAAACAGGAAAAATCAAATGGTTGAGAATTATACTGAACATATCACCTTAAATTCCGTTAACGTCATGAAATGAAATACCCTAACAATGAGAAAATTGCATCGCCATGGTTCGGATTTTTACTGCTGTGCGATGGATTATTATTATTAACAAAATAATATTCTAATATTCCTAGCTCAATAATAATTTATCAAATTACAATTAAAATTAAGGCAGAAATAATGTGTTGCAATATAAGACAAAAATGGAAAACCACAAATAATTTAGTAATTGCCATTGAACCACCAAAATTTAGACTTCTCCATCTCAGCTTGACCAGCTTCAACAAACCTCGAAGATGTGTACCTCTATTGAACGCGTAGATTCTGCGAGCTCAAATTCGGACGATATCTTATGTATATATATATATATATATATATATATATATATATATATATATATATATATATATATATATATATATATATATATATATATATATATATATATATATGTGTATATATATTTATATATATATGTATATATATATATATATATATATATATATATATATATATATATATATATATATATATATATATATATATATATATATATATATATATATATTGTAAATATATATATATATATATATATATATATATATATATATATATATATATATATATATACTCGTATATATATACATATATACACCATATACAGGGACTGAATAATAAGTAACCGGACTGACCTCAGGAAATTTTTTAATTAGCAAAATATGTACAATGTGTACGCCAATCAAGATTGAATTTCGCTAAAAACTATAAAAATTTGTCCAGTTCTGTTTGGAATAACGTATAATGGTTTGATGAAACAAAAATCAAACGGATTACTTCACATGGTAAAGATTAGATGTGGCGTTCACGAAATGAAAAACAAGTTGAAGGAGCAGGAGAGTGCTCTTGCCAGAAGGGTTTCGTAAAACAATGAGTAAATCAAACAATATATTCTGCACATCAAAACTTGTCTGATATATAGATTCCATCAATTGAGTTCGAAAAATTGTTATGGTTATTATGTTTTTAAATTCACCGCCTTTTTTTTCAAGGTTTTTAGCCCCATCGCTTAATTAGTCACAATAACACATCAATATTAAAAACCATTTCTAATATTTTTAGCAAAATGACTACATATTTGTACTGTCTATGTCCATTACAAACGTGTTTCTCCTTTGTATTACGTGTTAATGTAGTTTTAATTGTTAAATATTCAATTGGCTGTAACTTAGCTGTTTATTGTTCAATTATTGTGAAATCTTCAGAATGCATACAATTGCTTTCAAAAAACTTAAATTGTAGCTTTTGGGAAATTTAACGGTATCCCAAATTTATAAACTGTACTATTATTAACAAGGTTGATTGAATTTCGACGTCTGAGGTATTTATTGCCCTTGTACTCCTATAGTTACACCTTTGTGATTTTTTTTCAGATTTTTCGGGTGAAGGGAGGGCAAAAAATTTTCGTAGATTCCCTCTTCCCCTGCATCTCTCAAAGTAAAATTTATCATTTTAAGGCCTATTTTGAAAATTTCTCATCAAGGCCTTTCATTCGATACCCATATTTCCCAAATACAATGAATTGTTTTTTTTTCAGGGCCCACTCGCCTATATGCGGAGACCCCCCCTTAAAGACCTTATAAATTTATTTTCGTGGTGAAACTTTGAAGAGGGCATCACTTTGCACCTACTTACAAAATCTTATGTTTCTTGCTTATACAGTTTGCGAGAAAAAGGGGTGTGACACACGGACGGACGAACAGACGGACATACAGGACCCGATTTTAGTAAGGTTTTGTAAAATAATTTCACAAAATCCTTATAAGCCCCCGATACGTCAGGCTAAAAAATTATGTAAATTTGGTGGCGGTAAGATAATGGTCTGGGGATATTTTATATCAGATGGGGGTAGTGAGACATACAAAGTAAGCGGAAGAATGACTGCAAATGAACATGAAGAAATTTCGGAAAGCTGTTCTATGCAAAGTCTAAAAAAAAATTGAGGAAAAGAAAATATTTTACTCCAACAAGACAATAACCAAAAACATACATTGGAGAAATTTTGCCATTTTAAATGATGAAGTGGCTTTATTTATTCAGTCAATTTGGTCTTGTTACCATGTAAGCCAAGATCTTTTTCCAAAATACGCCACATTATCGTTTGGGGGATGCCCAGTTCTTGAGAACGACGTAGAAGCGACTGATTTGGCTTATTTTTAATCAATGCGGATACGGCTGCGATATTTCTT
The DNA here is from genome assembly GCA_963969285.1 of Odontomyia ornata. Lineage (NCBI taxonomy): Eukaryota > Metazoa > Arthropoda > Insecta > Diptera > Stratiomyidae > Odontomyia > Odontomyia ornata. Next base: position 318,383,034 of record OZ017738.1, on the reverse strand, counting down.
TCACTTCGAGCGGAACCGGAGCGTCCTATAGTGAAAATTTGGGTTCAAATTTATCCAGTATAGAACGCACAGCCTGTCGGGTTCGAAGATTATTATAGCCTAAAATTGGAGTAAGCGCTCTTAAAGTGCCAACCACCGCTCCAAATTTTGGTAGTCGTTTTTAATTATTTTCAAACGCTGTTGGTTCGTAAAATTCACAATGATGAAAACGTTGAATTTAGCTCACGTTTTGGCATTGTCAATTCTTTAATAAGTTTAAGGGTGCGTTCTGTCCGTAATGGAAACCCAATATAATAAAAAGGCATTTAAGATTCGACTTAGTCAATGATTTTGGCAATATCGCAACAAAATTTTGGCCAGTTATAATAGAGTAGCACTGATTTTTCTTTTAAAGCAAAAGTATATTTGTTGTGTATGTCATTAAAATTTGTGTTGAATTGAATCCTTCTATATGTCTGCATATCGTTTGTTAAGTACATAACCCTTCTGACATGAGCGTAGTTCTGTCTACCCAACTTGTTTTGAATATGTTTTATGTAATGTTTTCTTTGAATAAATCGAATGTTCTTTATCTGAAATTGCATTGAAAATTCCAAACAAATGAAATTGAAATGAAATATTAAGTAACCATTCTCTTTACTTTCAGTAGTGTTGACTTTTTTTTTAAATACCTCCATTCCCTACCACTCTCTCTATCACTCTTTCATCGTCGCACACCGCTCGTGCGATCAGCACTTCATACGTCGTCAATTCCTACGTGTGCTTCCAGGCATTGCTAGAACATCGGTATAAGGGGCACACCAAATGCTGTGAAGTACTGCTTTCCTGCTAGTCTCGTCCGATTCGCGAACAGTTTTCAGAGATAAATATAAAAATATAATACGATGCAGTGAAAAAAACTCTGATATTATAAAAACTAGCTGTCTTTAAGTATCTTGACGTTAGAGTCTAAAGTGTCCTAAGATACTGCATCTTCAATCCTGCGGACTTATCATTAATTTGAATTTATTAGATGTTCCTTAAGTCTTTTCTTAAAAACCAATAATGAGTTTACGTTTTTCACTGTTTCTGGAAGATTGTTGTATACACGCAGAGCATCATTCGTTGCATCGTTCTTTAGTCGATCAGTTCTAGCGTAAGGTATTATAAAATTGTTGGCATTTCTTTAATTATATGGATTTATTTGTGATACTTTTATAAAGGGGCTTCGTTCCGATTCACTGGAAATTAGACATTTGAGGATAAACTTAGCTTTCTCCATAGTAATGATTTGACTGATGGTGAGTGCATTGGTCCGTTGATACGAATCGAAAGGTTTAGAATATTTTTGTAGGCTTTAGTTAGTATCCTGGATATCATATTAAGATTTTGCTTTGACGATTGACTCCAAATGACCATCGCATAATGTAGCTTTGTCAGTACAAATGCATTTAATACAAGTTTCTTTATATGCATTGGTGCTAGTTGTCACCTCAAATTATGTATGTGTGGAAACCATGTCAAACGATGATCTATGGTAAGACCGAGATATTTAATTTCACACTCTGCAAGTTTTCGCCGTTAATTTTTAATTGAGCTTCTATGTCTTCCTTATTCTTCTGTTTTAAAATAATATATTTTATTTTTGTAATATTCAATGGTAGCTTGTTTTCAGGGGGGAAATACGGTACGGTACTTTAAATTGGGTTTATGTTTTTAATAAGCGTAGAATCACGTCGTTACGTATTCGGTAACACGTGTTTTGTTTTTGGAGCTTGTGAATTTGCAATATCTGTCGGTTTGAAAGAGAACATTAGAGTGAAGTAGATATCGAGTTGAAGACGATGATTGACGCGATATAAAATTTTCAGCCTTTTCAAGTTTTATGGCAGTTGATTCGCCAACGGGGATAGTACCTTGTTTACCTACTTTGTTTCTACTCTTTGCTTGGCAATTATTGGCGTACCAAATCACATATACTATGGTACGAATAAGTCAAAGCCATGATGAAAATCGTGTCACGTTGAGTAATCAGTATAGCTGCTTTAGTGATCTCATCTTGAACATTAAGTATGCATGTTCAATGTTCAAAACCATCTACTCTCTACGGTAAATTCCTTGGAGTTCAGTCTGGCTGCAATGTCGGGAACGTTTCTTCTCGTAAGAACCCAAGGTTATTCATTATGGTCGTTTGGTGTTTTTATTGGTTGGAATCACCTTAAATTTAAAATAGGACACTTGTTGAGTCGGCGTAGAAAACTTTCATCTAGAATATTACGCAACGTTTGTTATTAATAATTGCTTCCAGATGACTTGCCATATGCGTGGCTTATAGTTCTTTCTTTGGAGTTGTTAGCTACTTGATTGAACAGCGTATGCCTCTTGCTGCCTCAAAAGGTATTTAAACGTTTTCATCGCATTTGATGTTCACATAGTCAACTGCTGCATATAATTAGTCGGTGGCGTCAATGAACACATGGGTCTGACAAACATCGTTAGTTGGGAATTTGGGGGAATAACATCAAAAATTTTCACTGCCCCGAGTTGTCTAAGTTCCTTTATCCAGTTGAACCATATTGGTTGTTGCTCTTTTCCCGATTTTTCTTCCCAGCCCAGCCACTTTTCCGCATCCTTCTTCTTCTTTTTAGCAATACAACCCCTGTCAGGCCTTCGCTTCCTGCAAATAGCACCCCCAACTGTCCCGGTCCATTCACCGCTTCCTTCAATTCCGAAATCCAAGCAGTGATGAACTGTCTTCATCGGCCAAGTCAGACCAGCATTTTTTTGGTTTCTCCACTGAACTCCGGCCTTCAGTTCTCCCAATGAATACCGTTTTGTGTATCCGTTGTTCATGCATAAGATTCATGTGGCCAGCTCATTGCAGCTTCCGCAGTCTTATAACTGTTGAGAGCTCCGGCTCGTCAAAAATTTCATACAGTTCATGGTTGTATCGAATTTGCCATTGGTCCCCGTCTAGCTTCGCTAAGTTTATTCGCCTCAGGACCCGTCGCTCAAAGGCGTTCAATATATTTGCGGATGCTTGCGTTAGGGTCCATGTTTCACACCCAGAGCATAACACAAGTCTTATCACAGAGTTGTATACTTGGAGCTTTATTTTCCTGTGTATCCAGCTGGTCTTCAAGTTCATCAATACTGAATAAAATATTTTATTTGCGAGCTGTATTCTTCGGTCTATTTCGTCCCTTTTATTACCTGTTTTCGTTATTTTGGCGCCTAAATACATAAATTTGCACACATTTTTGATATTGTATCCGCTAAGTGTGATATTTTGTGTATTTGAGGTATTGTTCCTCGACTAAGTCATGAATTTTGTTTTATTTTCGTTGTTTTGTAGCCCTACTTGTTTTGCTTCGCTGTCGAGTTTCAGGAAGAGTTCTTTGGCAGTTGTTAATGACCGTGACAAAATGTTTATCTTGTCCGCATAAGCTACCAGTTGGCTCGACTTGAATGGGTAGCTTCCTTATGACGTACACCAGAGCAAAATTAAATAGCATTGGGGCCAGCCCATCTCCCTGCTTCAGTCCGATATTTGTGTCAAAGGCATCGGTGAGTTGGTTATTGATGCTGACTAAATCGGTGAATTGGTTGTTGGTGCGGACTTGAGAGGTCATCGACGTCATTGTCATTTTGGTAAAACGGACCAATTCGGCTGAGATGCCAAAGCAAAGCATTATTTGGTACAGTACATTACGATCAATACTGTCGTATGCTTGCTTAAAGTCAACGAAAATTTGGTGTACGTCTATGTTGAACTCCCTGCACTTTTCAAGTATCTGCTTGACTGTGAATAATTGGTTTGTCGTTGATATATCTACTCTAAAACCCCAATAATACTGTTGGTGTATGATCCAATTTAATTTTCTAAAATCTTTGAAAATATTTTGTACGCCGTAGAAAATTGTGATATGCCTCTATAATTTCCCCACTGTAGCTTGTCACCTTTTTTATGGATAGGGAATATAATTGACTGTTTTCACTCTTTTGGCACATGTTCTTGTTGCCAAATGTGCTGGATGACTTTGTGAATAGCTTGATGGACACTACTGCCACCATATTTGATAAGCTCCACTGAAATCTCATCAATGCCCGGGGCTTTATTATTCTTTTGGGCTTTGATGGCGGAAGAAACTTCATCCAGAGTTGGTGGGGCCAATAGAATCTCTCGATGTTCTGGAGCTGTGTGGACGATTAAAGAGGTTCTTGAGATATGTTGGCCATCTTCCCTTCATTTTGGTTTCATCAGCGATGATATTGCCGATGTCATCACGACAGAGAGTGGTGTTGGGCTGGTAACCATGTTTCAGGCTTTTCACTACTTTGTATACTTATCTTGTGTTGTTGCTCACTAAACTTACATATATACTTCTCAATTGGTCGCCATAGTGTTTTCTTTCCTTAATCCTGATTGTCTTATTCGCTGCTCTTCTGAGATTGTCATAGTGTTCTCTCTTCGTCCTGGTTTTCCTACCTACATATTCTTTGTAGACCTGATTCTTTTTCTCTAGCGCATTCTGGCACTCATCATCGAACCAATCATTCCTCATGCGCCGGACTTGATATTTGATCGTCTGTTCTGCCACGGTCTTAATAGCCGCTTTCAATTCCATCCAGAGCTCGTTGCTTGCCTTTAACGATGCATCTTGTAAAATGGGAGCCAGCTGGTTGTCGAGAGTCTCCGTGCATTTTTGGCCACAAATGCCGTTTTAGCCTTTCAATGTCAAATTGTTGGAACAGGCTGGTCTTCGCCGAATATGCCTTTGAAAAGCGGCGTCGATAACTTAATTTGATCAACTAATGGTCTGAGCTATAATTGGCTTTTCGGCATGTACGGACATCAAGTATGCTCGAGGCCCTACGCTGTTAGATCAGAACATGATCGATCTGGAGTTGTATGTCAACATGCGGTGATAACCAGATTATTTTACGAGTGCGTCAATGTGGGAAGCAAGTGGAACGTATGATTGGATTTATGCTACAAGCAAAGTCAGTCAGGCGCTGGCCATTGTCAAATGTTTCATCGTGGAGTCTATATCCTCCAGTCGTTCCCCGATAAGATATTTCATTGCCAACCTTAGCGTGAAATCACCCAGAATTCATTTTATATTGTTTATAGGCGATGGGTCAACTAGTCTTTCTAGGTGATTGTAGAAAGTTTTCTTCGCTTCTCCGTACTTTTCTACGGTCAGGGCGTGAACACTGTCAGGCAGATTTAGAAAAATTTCTCGTTTATACGGATCGCACACAGCTGTTAATTAATTGGTTTGAAATCAATAACATGCGATTTGAACTCCTCATCTACAATGAAGGCCACTCCGAATTTTCGTTTTCCAGCAGGCTCCCCACTGTTGAATATTATGTGCGTTCTCATGTCTTGAATATCATTACGAGTCCAGTTCATTTCCTGATGTCTGGAACCAGTTGACATATTACTTCGGGCTGGGTCTTGCTTTGCTCTATCATGAAGTGCCTTCAAGCTGATGGACCCCTCCTGTGGTGAATAGGGGGGAGGAAGAAGAATTTTCAGACAAGTGATCCCCCAGCCCAGGATTGCGGGAACAAAACGTTCCATTTATCAACCGACCCAAATATCACCACGACTATACTATAGTTGTCACATTCTGCCATATTGTTTGCGCGCAAAAAATGTGTGGCAGGTATCCTCTTTCAGTACTAGGCAAAGTATACAGTCGGTGGACCGTGACTACCAATCTTGTGCAAGCAAGTCTGAAACATCTATGCTCACTCAAATGTTGGGTCAGGTTGAAGTCAGTCTCACCATGCTATCAATTAAACCACGGTCTCAAATCCGGGATGGGTCAAGCAGTCCACCTTCCTTTCATGTAATCCACCCAAGATTGCTACCAATCGTTGAGTTAGCAATGTCTCTCCTAACAGGAAACTGTCTTCCTCGCGCTCCTCCTTCAAAACAAATGTGCGGTGCTTCCTAGCAAAAAGGGCAGTAGATATCACGCCTGTAATGACTCTCGCCGCATAATAAGAGACTTTCGGGTATGAAGATGCTCTCTTCCGCTCTCGTCTACTCTGTATCTACCATAAACGTTTTTGGTACACCTCCTTACTGAAAACATTGCCCCATATTTCTGGTCCGTACAGTAGCACTGACCCTACAGTACTCATCAAGAGGTGTCTTCTTGATGCGTTGGGTCGCTTTACGTTGGACATAAGTCAACTTAAAGCCAATACTCTCGAAGCAACCTTTTCAGCCGTTGCCCTGATTTGCTCAGAGAAACTCATCTTTGAGTGTGTTGGTTTCGATTCGATGAGTATGTCTCCAATACTAATCATCCTTACTCTAGGGATTCTCTTTTTTGCCAAGATAACCATTTTGGTTTGCTCCAGTCCTAGGCTGCACCCACGGGAGGTCATCCTGTCTCTTAGTTAGTGCATTGATATACCGGGGCTAAGTTGCATTTATTCGATGGTGCGAACAACAGCTAGAGCCGTAACATCTTCCGCATACCCAATCAAGCGTGGCTTATCTGGTATCTTCAGTCTCAGTACCACAACGTGAGATGTGGTCCTCAGGTCTCTATCAAGGAAAGACCCGTGGGCGACATCTAATATAAATTACATCCTTCATTGAATCAGTGTCTTTTGGCGTAAAGCAGGCTTCTGTATTTCAAGTAATCTTTCAGAGGCTGCATCAGACATTTTGAAACTTGAATAGGGGTTTCCAGGATATCCAGAGCATCCACTCATCTAGTGAGCTAGAAAGCCTTCCTAACGCCAAATATTACCCACAGAAAGACTCGTCACTTGATGTGGCTATATGCCTCTAACTTTTAGACCACGCTCACTATCTGTGCAATTGCATCAATGGTGGAGCATCCTCTTCTTAAGCTGTACTGCCGAGAAGATAAGTTCCCAGTAGCACGAATGGCGTCAGCAAGTCTTCCTATGATGAGTTTCTTCAACGCTTTCCCAGCCTAGCATACATAACGGTCGGTATACAGATGGCGGTCTGCAATTGCGACATCTCTTCTAGAACACCATCTTCACCTGGAGCCTTCCTTTTTTTAATGAAAGGGCTGCCTTTTTCCGTTTCAGCTGAGTTTAGATTGGGCACTTGATTGCTGTTCCACCGTAAACAGAGCCAATATGGCCAGAATGAGAGGGGAAGAGTGCTCGCACTATCTCGTCCATATTTTCTGCTTCGTATATTCAAGGCATTGAAAGAGCACCAAGCTTTCGCATAAGTTACTTGTAGCCAAAGCCCAATGGGTTCTTATTCACATTGTCCACTAGGTTTTGCCAGTGGGAAGCCTTGCTGTTGTCAACCAGTTTGTGGAAGCATTTCCTGAATGACTTGTATGTTGCTTCGCGGTTGTATACCTCGTCCGAGTTGTGACATTTCTTTCGTTTTTTAGCTATTTCAGTTGACCATTGGTACGTACAGTGCTGACCGTGCCAGGATTTTTATTATGGAACATAGAAGCACTGAAAACAGTTGTGATAATGCTATAGATGAGTTCACCACGTCTTGAGCAACCAGCTACCTCTGCAAATCACTCTACAGCAGGGTACCTTGACGAACCTCTCAACGTCAATCCTTTTAATCTGCCAACTAATTGCAGAAGGTAAATACCATGGCCACTGAAAGACAATAACGTGGCTGTCAAACAAAACATACAGATGATCACTGGCTGAGTAATCGCGTAATACCCTCCAATTGTGTATCCTCCGTACTAAGGTCTCCAAGGCCAATGTCACGTCCGGTATGGCTTCTTCACAGCCAATATGGTGGAAAGTCTGCGTATTTTCTATGTATGGAAACATCCCCCCGTGCACAACCCTCCGCCTGAAAATCACTGTTCTAAATCCAGATAACAGCAGTACAAGTTTTGTCAGGATACCATTATACAGAACTTTTATCGTCGTGTTCCTCATTAGAAGTAACCAAACTGAAAACTGTGAACTTCCAATCAATCATATAGCCTAAAATCTGAATGAAAATATAAAACATGAATTACAAGGAAAATTTTCATCACTAGTGACGCAGAATATTCAAAACATCGACATGACCATACAAGGAAACTTGTCTCAATACCCTACTCGGGTTCAAATCACAAGAATAAAATGGCACGAAAGAACAAAAACTGAGCACTTCATGTGCATCGAATAACTAACTTTTAAGTGTTTTATCAAATATCAACATATCAAGTACCCAAAATCACACCAACCACTAATTGAAAGAGGGTACTTCCTTAAGACATATACAATAATAAATTCAGAACATATCCATTCAGAGTTTTAAAAAAAATGTTTACAATTCCCTATTAAAATTGCACCTGTGCGTCTATCCCTTAGTGCACCACAGCAAGTTTTCGCAGGAGCTATAGAAGTTCAGTCATCAAATTTCATGAACAGCTCAAAAGTTTCTATTGGGTAAGTTCCGTGGTCGAAAAAAATTTAAAGGCTTTTAAGGGGGTCTTCCTGAATAAGAATTTTTCACCAAAGATAGTGAAATAGGGTATCAAATGAAAGGTCTTGCTGAGATTTTTGAATGAATTCCAATATAAATGAGGAATTGCAATATGAATGGGGAAGCGAAACAACACGAAACAAGTTGGGTTGACAGACCTACCCTCATGTCAGAAGGGTTTTGTACTTAACTTACAAAATGCAGCCACCGGTAACGAATAAAATCAAGAAACATGTCAAAGACGATTTTATTGGAGAAAATAGGAAATTCGAAGATCGTACTATTATTAACAAAGTTGAACGAGTTTTGACTTCTGAGCTATTTTTTAATTGTTATACTCATAAATACTTCTCTTGATAATGTTTTCAGATTTTTTAGATCATTTTTCGTGTAAAAAAATTATCAGTTTAGGAACGGTTTTGAAAAGTGCCCATAGAAAACTTTCATTTGATACTCATGTCGGCTACGTTCGATTAAATTTTTTTTCAGGGGCCACTCCCCTGGACTGTAATCATCGATTCATGGCCAATTTTTTCGAATCCTAGAATGGTTACAAAGCCCATTTACTAGGAGCTCTCTCCTGCCTCTTCGACTTGTTTCACCTATGAGTAATGATTGTAGGTTCTCATCTTCAGGCATTCATTTAATTGAATCAAGTGTTCAAAGCATGCACCTTAAACGTTGAAGCTGGGGAAAAATCACTCAAAATTATTCAATCTTCACATTTAGAACAGCCACTATTTTGTTTTACGATTACTGATACTACTAGCTGAACCAATTCTCAAAGATATTCATGAAATCTATCATTCCTGAAATGTTCATGCAATTCCTAGAAAATCTGTAGTGTCTGAGTCGGTAAAAAGCATAACCAGTATACATAAGGTATACTGGTTATGTAACAGATGAAGGTGAAAGGCGCATATTGTTCCATAGCCATATGTTTCCATAGTAATACAGGAAAATTCAAATCGCTATAACTTCGTTAAATACCATTCGATCGACAGATTAGTCGTATAACAAGTTGAGTAAGCAGGAGAGTGCTCCTACCAGAAGGTCTTTGTAAACATCCTAGGGTTAGAAGCAAGTTTTCTAATGGCGTGAATCGATAACTTGAATTATTCATCCAATACTTAGAAATGACATCGTTCAAACTTATACAAAAAAAGCACAGTTTCTTTCATAAGCACAGTGCAGCCGCCATTTTAATCTAGCTTAAATGATTTTTCTGAATGCTCGGCCGATTGAACATGTTCAAGTTAAACACTATTCCTTAAATTTTCATGAAAATTGAAAGAAAATAAAAGAACCTAAGTCAATTTTAAATATATATAGGGTTTTCCAATAAGAGGTGTTATTTTGAATAGATCTTCTGATTTAACACCTTGCGACTTCTTCCTTTGAAGCCACGTGATAGAAAAGGCCTATGCCAATAGCCCAGCGTCAATTCAAGATCTCAAAGATGAAATTCATGAGGCTATCGAGCACATAGGGCAGCCGCTTTGCGATTTGGTTATGGAAAATTTCATGAAGATGATATGGTCCTGTAAGCGTGTCGTAGTGGTTATTTGCACAATGTCAATGTCATCCGATCATTTATTTTGAAAATGGCATTTTTCTTTTAATATCAAAATAACACCTCTTATTGGAAAACCCTATATGAACCATAAACACGTGTTATCGTTGTTGTAATTCCATATAATTGAAATGGCTATAACTCACTTGATTATAATTCAATCTTAATTAAATTTTGTGAATATATATACCTTATGTCAGTCTATATAATTGCAAAATATCAAGAAGTTTAAAGGTACCGTTTTGATTTTATGAGCAAAAGTGTGAAATCTACAAATCATACTATTATTAACAAAGTTGAGCGAATTTCGATTTCTAAGGTATTTGTTGCCTTTGTACTGATGAAGGTCCACTTTCGTGATAATTTTCAGATTTTTCGGCTGAAAGGTGTCCAATCGCGAGGGGGGGGGGGGGGGGGGGACACAAATTTTGGGTACATTTTGCCTTCCCGTGGACCCCCTAATTCATAAAATGATTTTTTTATTTCAGATTCTAAAAGTTCTAATCAAGACCTTTCATTTGATACCCCACTCGACTACCTTTGATTGATGATTGATTTTTAAGGGCCAATTCGTTATTAGGGGGGACCCCCCTTAAACATTTTTTAAATTTTTGTCAATACCTTAACTTTTGAGAGACTATCACTTCTGACCTTTTCACAAATTTTGAGCATTCTAGCTCCAATAGTTTCTGAGGAAATCAGCTGTGACGCACGGACAGACGGACAGACGGACAGACAGACGGACAGACAGGTCGCGAAACTAGTAGGTCTTTGTAAAAAATTTTTTTACAAAGACCTAAAAAGTCATCTACGTGCTGAATTTTATTGAATTCAAGGGTACCGTTAAGATTTTATTAAAGAAAATGTAAAATCTATAAATCATACTATTACTAACAAAATTGAGTGAATTTCGACTTCTCACGTATTTGTTGTTGTTGTACTCATAAAGACCTACGCGGGGGCACGCGTAAAGTTCGTACATTTCCCCTTCCCCTGCCCCTCTCGGTACAGATAAGGCAATTTTAAGACTTGTTTTGAAAAGATCTCATTAAGACCTTTCCAACGACACCCTACCTGACTAACAATGGTGAAAATTTTGATTTTGACGGGTCATCTCAATATATGGGGAAAACCCCCTTAAACCCCTTCGAAAAAGTTTTCCACCCTTGAACTTTCAAGAAGTTACCACTTCTGACCTTTCCACAAAATTTCATGGGTCTAGCTTCTATAGTTTCGGAGAAAAACTGCTGTGGCATACAGACGGACGGACGGAGACAGGTCGTGATTGCAATAGGGTGTTGTATTTTAGTACAAAACCCTAAGAAATTGATATAGCCCCATGAAAAGAAATCTATTGGTGTTAGATGGCATGATCAAGGCGGCCATTCGACCGGACCATTTCTCGAGATAACACGTTCAGTAAATTTTCTTTTCAATAAATTGATTGTAAGGCACGCTGTGTGGCTAGTGGCATCATCTTGTTAAAACCACATATTGTTGACACCAACAATTCTGGCCACAAATAATCTTCTGACATAACACGATAGCGCTCTACATTGACGGGAACATGACGGTCGTTTTCATCCACGAAAAAATACGGCCCAATCACACCTCCGCCACGGAAGCCGAACCAAACAGTAATTTTTTGCAGGTATAAAAGTGTCTCGAGAACCACATGTGAGTTTGAGCCATTGAGCCAGAAATTAGTTTCATCGCTGAAAATGATTTTTCGATTAATTTCTTCATTTACTTCAAGCTTTGCCAGAGGCCAATTGGAGAAGTTTCGGTATTTCGAATAATCAAGTGGCTTAAGTTCTTGAGTCAATTCGATCTTGTAACCATGTAGGCTAAGATCTTTTCGCAAAATACGCCACGGTATCGTTTGATCGATGCCCAATTCTTGAGAACGACGTAGAATCGACTGATCTGGTTCATTTTGAATCGATGCGCTTACGGTTGTGATATTTCGTTCGCTTCGAGAAGTACAAAGTCTTTTGGGTACCAAAACGTCTAATAGTGAAAATGAAAGAATAGTCTCAATCTAGTCAACCCAACCAGCTCTCTAACATTGATTGACACTTGTCGACTTTTATCATAAGACATCACCAACCCATCGATGAAACACTGGCTATGCTAGAAGAAAAACTTTCATTGAACAATAGCCGGCAATTCACAGATCAACTACTCAATCCCATAAAGACGACAATCAAGCAGTACTATTTAAAGTTCAAAAGCAACTCATATATTATATACTCTCTTGAATAAGTTTTCATACCCGAAATCGTCAAAAGGTTCAATGTAATATTCGATAAATGATATGTCGATCACTGTTTCATCATTATTAACTTATAAGAAAATAAGTAAGATGAACTGTTTACTTATATGAATGAAATACACCCAAAAAATATTTCATTATAGAAAAATAAATAATTGAACCACTCAACTATATGGACCTAACCACGACACTCGAGCAAACACGTTTAAACTACAGAATATATAGAAACCCAACCACAATTGATCACGAAACATCTGATCAACTCGCAGTACATAAGCTAGGAGACTCCCAATAACACTCCAACGAACTCAACAACATTTACAATACAGCAACTAATAACAGATACAAACAACGTGACATTAACAAACTCATTACACAGCACAAACAACAGCAGGATCGCCAATCGACTAAAATTCATAAGGGTGACTGACAGTGGATTTTGTTAGCATAGGCAAGCAAACTAACAAACTCCCTCAGAAATAGAAACTGCAAATTGCATTCAAAACTAGCAACATAATTAATAACATACTGAAATTAAAACCGAATGACACATCAATATACGAGAACAGCTGCATATGCAAACGAACATGCAAGGACTGCGACATGGTATACATAGGAAGAACCACATGAAAACTAACAACAAGATACAAAGAGTTCTTACGAACTTTCTTACACAACGAGGCAGTCTCCTATTATGCGTCGCATCTGCAAAGCTACGCACACAAGTCTGACGCAATGGCAAACTCTTTGATATTTTCACACAAACAAACCAAAGGACTGAGTTTTGCCATTCTAGAAAGACTTGAAACAAATAAACATAGAAAAACAAATGGTAACATTATCAACGAATTACTAATTACAAATTCCGACGCGATTTCCTCAGTAATAGACCACACTCTCCGACAAAAACGGAAGCGACACAACCAGAACAAACAGACATTCAACAACTCAAACGACGAGAACCTTATATCCCTCTCCTTACCATCGAATAATTCAACACCTAACTGCTTAACCCATCCTACACCTATACGAGTATAAAGTCGTGTACTTCCACACATCCTTTAGACACTGAAGATGACTGAAAAGAGTCGAGATGCGTCTGTTCAGACAACAAAACTAGGCCCAACGGCTTTTCGAATAGAAAAATAATATAGTAATTATGATTTATGTATGGTAAACTAAATTTCTTTTAAGAGATATCATGTAGTCCCAACGAAAATAATTTTGTATTTTTTGTAGTGCATAAGCAATATATATGTGTGCGCGAGCACACTATGGCATCACTCTCAGCTTCAAACTGTAGCATAGGCCATATTGTGTGTTACACGTCGATGTATTATATTATGTATACTGTATAATAAATTCATTCTACTCTTAACTAGACTAGAGAACAGTTGTGTCACTTACGAACATTATCTCCCCAAATATACTACATTGGCGACGAGAAAAAACGGAGAAAGCGTGAGCCACACAAATGAGCAGTTTAGGCACATCTTGGATACAAACTCTGAATAAAAGTGAGTCAATAGAAGTGGACAAGCAAACGGACTTCTATTATACAATAAGTAAACGGTAGACGAACTGAGATGCGTATTACCCAAATTTGCAAGAGCACAAATAAATTCAAATAATGGTGACAGTATAAAAACATTATACGATATAATAAATGCAAGCGTAAGTGACAAAAATAAAGCAACGCAGTCATTGATAGTACCAAAGTGAAAAGTGACATAGCGAGTGAACATACCAGTGCTTAAAGAAACAAAAAACAAGTTGAGTAAGCAGGAGAGTGCTCCTACCAGAAGGTCTTTGTAAACATCCTAGGGTTAGAAGCAAGTTTTCTAACGGCGTGAATCGATAACTTGAATTATTCATCCAATACTTAGAAATGACATCGTTCAAATTTATACAAAAAAAGCACAGTTTCTTTCATAAGCACAGTGCAGCCGCCATTTTAATCTAGCTTAAATGATTTTTCTGAATGCTCGGCCGATTGAACATGTTCAAGTTAAACACTATTCCTTAAGTTTTCATGAAAATTGAAAGAAAATAAAAGTACCTTAGTCAATTTTAAATATATATAGGGTTTTCCAATAAGAGGTGTTATTTTGAATAGATCTTCTGATTTAACACCTTGCGACTTCTTCCTTTGAAGCCACGTGATAGAAAAGGCCTATGCCAATAGCCCAGCGTCAATTCAAGATCTCAAAGATGAAATTCGTGAGGCTATCGAGGACATAGGGCAGCCACTTTGCGATTTGGTTATGGAAAATTTCATGAAGATGATATGGTCCTGTAAGCGTGTCGTAGTGGTTATTTGCACAATGTCAATGTCATCCGATCATTTATTTTGAAAATGGCATTTTTCTTTTAATATCAAAATAACACCTCTTATTGGAAAACCCTATATGAACCATAAACACGTGTTATCGTTGTTGTAATTCCATATAATTGAAATGGCTATAACTCACTTGATTATAATTCAATCTCAATTAAATTTTGTGAACATATATACCTTATGTCAGTCTATATAATTGCAAAATATCAAGAAGTTTAAAGGTACCGTTTTGATTTTATGAGCAAAAGTGTGAAATCTACAAATCATACTATTATTAACAAAGTTGAGCGAATTTCGATTTCTAAGGTATTTGTTGCCTTTGTACTGATGAAGGTCCACTTTCGTGATAATTTTCAGATTTTTCGGCTGAAAGGTGTCCAATCGCGAGGGGGGGGGGGACACAAATTTTGGGTACATTTTGCCTTCCCGTGGACCCCCTAATTCATAAAATGATTTTTTTATTTCAGATTCTAAAAGTTCTGATCAAGACCTTTCATTTGATACCCCACTCGACTACCTTTGATTAAAAAAATTTTTTAAGGGCCAATTCGTTATTAGGGGGACCCCCCTTAAACATTTTTTAAAATTTTTGTCAATGCCTTAACTTTTGAGAGACCATCGCTTCTGACCTTTTCACAAAGTTTGAGCATTCTAGCTTCAATAGTTTCTGAGGAAATCAGCTGTGACGCACGGACAGACGGACAGACGGACGGACAGACAGGTCGCGAAACTAGTAGGTCTTTGTAAAACAATTTTTTACGAAGACCTAAAAATGAAAGTATCAACTAACTTGGATTTTGATATAAGACAAGTTGGGTAAACAGACCTACGCTCATGTCAGAAGGGTTTTGTATTCAATTTACAAAATGCAGTCACCTGATCGAATCAAATCAGGAAACATGCCAAAGACGATTTTATTGGAGAAAATATGAAATACGAAGATCATACTATTATTAACAAAGTTGAACGAATTTCGACTTCTGGGGTTTTTGGTATTGTTATACTGATAAATATCTCCCTTGATAATTATTTCAGATGTCCATCCGCGACGGAGGAAACACATTTTTCATGTATTCCCCGCGCTGTGCCCCCACTGAAGCAAAAGCTGACAGTTTAACAACTGTTTTGAAAAGCTCCCATGGGAACTTTTATTTCATACTCATATCGGCTACGTTTGATGAATTTTTTTCTTCAGGGCCACTCTCCTGTACTGTTATCATCGATTAATGGCCAATTTTTTCGAATCCAAGAATGGTTACAAAACCCTTTTGCTAGGAGCTCTCTCCCACCTCCTTGACTTGTTTCACTTATGAGCATTAATTGTAGGTACTCATCTCTTGAAGATTTACATGATACATATCATTCCTGAAATTTTCATGCAAATCCTAGCAAAACTGTAGTGTCTGAGTCGGTAAAAAGCGCATCTTGTTCCATAGCCATATGTTGCCATAGTAATAAATGCAGCGCATATTGTTCCATAGTAATACAGGAAAATTCAAACCGCTATAACTTCGCTAAATATATATATTATAAATAGACATCTACGTACTGAATTTCATTGAATTTAAGGGTTCCGTTAAGATTTTATTCAAGAAAACATGAAATCGATAAATCATACTATTACTAACAAAGTTGAGTGAATTGCGACTTCTCACGTATTTGTTGTTGTTGTACTCACCAAGGCCTACATTCCTGATTTTTTTCAGATTTTTCGGATCACAGGCGTCCAATCGCGAGGGGGGGACACAAATTTTTCGTGTATTTCCCCTCCCTGTGCACCCCTCGAAGCAAATTTTGCCAAATTAAGACTTGTTTTCAAAAGTTCTCATCAAGACCTTTCATTTGATATGCATATCGGCTACCTTCAATGAAATTTTTTTTTCGGGGGTCACTCTCCTATATGGGGAGACCCCCCTTAAATACTTTATAAATTTTTTTTGTAGTTGAACTTTAAAGAGATCACCACTTCACACCTACACACAAAAGTTGATGTTTATAGCTTAAGTAGTTTCCGAGAAAAACTGCTGTGACACACGGACGGACGGACGGACAGACGGACAGACTGGTCGCGAAACTAGTAGGGTTTTGTAAAATTATTTTACAAAACCCTAAAAAGACGAAATGCAGAATTTTGTAGATAGACTTGAGCAATATTTCGTGTCGAACGACGTGGAGGATGCTGGTAAACAAAGGTCCATACTGTTAAGTAATGTGAACGCCGAGACGTATGACGTCATTAGAAACATATGTAAGCCGAATAAGCCCAAGGACAAAACCTTTGATCTATTAGTCACTTTATAAAGAATTATTTACGTCCATCAGCATCTTATCTCGTATATTACTCGAACTTTAGATACCGAATGCAGCATGACAATGAATCTATAAATGAAAGTACTAGCCGAGGATTTTTAATTTGTTAACCTAGACGAACAAATTCTAGAGCAGTTAATCGTAGGGCTAACGAGTAAGGCAGTGAAAGCCAATGTATTTAAAATGGATAAGCCAACGCTAAAAACTGCTTTACAAAAAGCATTGCAGACAGAACCAGCCAGCGCCGGAGTAGAAAAATTGCACACACGTGAAGAACAACAACAAGGAGAGTTGTTCTATACAAAGTAGAGTCAGAACACGCAACATCGACGATGCAAGGGAAATAAAAGTTAACATGGCAACAATGCAGTTCACCAAACACGTCAACAAACAACGACCTTCTCTAGGGGATCTCAGCGAGGAGCAGTGAGTCGATCAACACGTAATACGCGAAGATTGTTACTGTTGCGGCAAGCCGAATTATTACGCTCGTGAATTTAAATATCGTCGCTATTTTTATTCCAATTATAGGCGTAAAGAACATATCGAAGGCGTTTATTATTGTCAATCACGAAACACAGGTAATACGTTCGAATACAATCGCGTATGCTATTTAGATGCGAAAGAAAAAGATAGCGAAAGCAAAATGGACAGTATTATTGTGAATTGGAAGATCTGTTTACGGAACAACGTATTGAATCATAGAATGGAATTACACATTCCAGGGAAAACTCAAGTAGAGCCTCAATTTATGTCAGTAAAAGTAAGTAGTAACGAGGTTAAAAATGGAAATTGACTCAGGCGCTACTATGTCTAATATACCTTATGACACGGATATACGATTTTTATATCACGACGAATAATGTTACTTTACTGTCAGATGTATACGTGCCTAAATCGACCGGTCCTCCTTTTATAGGTATATTTATTGGAAGTCCTTCATTTATGGCCTCTTTATAAAGGGTTAAATTAAACGTAATTGGATCGTAAATTAATGAAAAGGGAAAATGAAATCAATACTACTTAAGCACGAGAAATTATTTTCAAGAGGGAGTGGGCCATATAATAAAGAAAAATTGAATCTAAGAGATAATAGCAAGCCGGTTTTACTTACATCCACAAACTGTAGCTTTTGCGTTAGAAGGAAATGTAAATAAAGCACTGGATTATTTAGTAGATGTGTTGTGAGCGAACAAATACTACCTTTATACTCAGGCTTCACGAATGAAATTTCACACGCAAGCACATACGCCCATTGTTATCAAAGCACATACTTGTCGTCCAATGGGCATACGCAAAGATCAATCCGCAATTCACTTCATGCGTACATGATAAGCTTCACTACGATCAAGCACATGGGCGTTGGGGTGTGCTTCCAGCAAAGCAAAGCCGAAGAGAGAGCGCCAAAAGATAAAAAAAAGCTCTCCTTGGCTCAATTCCCCCAATTTTGTAGTAAAAGTCTACAAACACACGAAGAATAAGAGTTTCTGTGGAATGGGAGCTCACATGTTGCATATTTGGCAAATTTTGGCAAAATATGGAACAAAAGCTCGTTTTGTGACCATATATAAACACTTGATAGAGTACTGAAGTGAAGTCTTGTTCGAGTCCAATAGGGAGCGTGCTGCTACCCATTCTTTAATTTCAACAAGTAATTACGCGTGCAAAAGTTTAGATGGAGCGGAGGTGTAGTGAAAGTGTACAACGAAATGGTGAGGGGTGAGAGGTGAGGGGTTGGCTTGAGCTACGATCTTCAATCGGCCTTTTGGCGTTCCACGTCGTGTGGTCACCTCGAACCATTGGCACGTCATGTTGATTCCCTCTACAGCCTGGCGCTCACCTGAGAAGCGGGACAAGTTAAGGTGAAAGGGAAAAGTGCTTCACCCAACACTGATAGTTAGAGGTTCAAAATAATTAAACAAGTGAAAATGTAACTGATTAATTCGGTTGCAATATAAATGTGTAAAAAATGAACAATAAAATTAAAGTAGTTCCTTAAAAATTAACTCTCGTCCTTATTGATTTGGTTTAGATGGATAGAGTAGCAGGTAAGTGTTATGCAGGAAGATCTATCTCTTCACGAGAGCCTTGATGGTGTATATAGGATACACATCAAATCAAGCTCCCAGATCATGCCAGTATACATAGGGTATACTGGTTATGTAACAGATGAAGGTAAACTTATACCGGTTAAAATTCGTGAATGGGCCACTCCTATTGTGCCTATATTAAAGCCAACCGGAGACGTGCGCCTTTGTACCGATTTAAAGGTAACGGTAAATCTGCAATTAATAACGACTAGGTATCCGGCTCCAAACTTTGACCATACAACGGCTGCATTGTAAGGCGGTAATTAAAAAAAAAGATTTAAAGGACGCTATACTATACATGCACATAGATATTCATTTCATTACATATACCATTTTTCAGTCGATAATGGAGAACATTTTTAAAGGCATTCCGAGAGTAGCTATCGTACCCGATGACATTGTCGTAACGGGAAAACTGACGGAAGCACACGTAAACAGACTTGACCTTATATTAACTACGTTAGAAGAGAACGGGGTCAAGGTGCGTGTAAAAAAATGTTCTTTCTTTAAAAAAAAATTAGGTACTTAGGCCATGAAATAAGTAAAAATGAAATAATTATAGACTCAAATAAATACGAAGCTATTGTAAACATTCCTAGTCCTAAAAATCACAAAGAATTGCAATTACTATTGAGAAAATTTAATTATTACGGAAGGTTGCTTAAAAACGGAGCAAAATAACGAATGCGAAAATGCCTTCTATGTCGCAAACATTTTATTAAAACAAATTGTTGTTAATTACGACCCGTCATTACAATTGATACTTACGTGCAATGCATTACTAAACATGTAAGATTCATACATTAGGCAAATAGACCTGGATGGTGAAAAACCGACCGCATTCGCATCAAAAACGCCTACAAGAAAACTACTCGCAAATAGATAAAGAAGCTACCGCGATTATTTTGGAGTGATAAAATTTTATGATTATGTTTACGGAAGACAATTTACTTTAAGAACGGATAACAAACCTTTATCGCATATATTCGGCCCAGCAAAAGGTATTCCACGTTTAGTAGCGAGCCTATTGCTAAATTTGGCATATTTTTAAACAGTTTTTGATTTTAAAATTGACTATATTCGCGCTCAAAATATTATCGTAGCATATACTTTATCGAGATAACCAAGTAAAATAACTGATAGTACCGAAAAAGAAGAAATTCATAAGTATACGTATTTACACTATGTCGTACAAAATTATCAAACATGCTTAGATTATAAAGCAGTAGAGCGCAAAACGTCGAAAGACAAAACATTATCAGTGGTTAAGCGAATAGTAGAATACGGTTGGCCCGTGGGAAAAATAAAACAGTGGCAAGATGATTTACGAGTAAAAGCATTTGCTTTGAGGAAAGATGAAATTTCAATTGAAAGAAGTTGTTTAATATGGGGTCAACGCGTCTTTATTCCTTCGAAGTTACGTAGCTCTATTTTAAAACAACTACACGGAAGTCACTTCGGCATAGTTGGAATGAAAAGTCTCAAGAGGTCAGTGATTTGGTGGCCATATATAGACAAAGAACTGAAAAACCAAGCGAAATATTCCGAATTTTGTATTTAAGTTAAAGAAAATCCTGTAAAATCCCATTGGCGCCTTGGCCACAGCCTGAAAAAGTTTGGCAAAGACTGCATATAGATTTTGCAGGTCCGTACCTAGGTCACACATATTTTTTAGCAATTGACGGTTAGTCGAAATGGCCAGAAACATTTACAATGAAAAAATATGACAGCTAGAAAGACCATCAACATATCTGACAAAATATTGAGCGTACATGGATTACCCAAAATTGTCGTTACCGACGGAGGGTCTCGGTTCACTAGCGACAAATGCGAAATGTTTTTCAAATTTTTAGGTATAAAACATATTGTAACCGCGTCGCACCTTCCAGCAACAAATGTGCAGCAAAAAATATTGTCAAAACCTTTAAACGTAGATTTAAAGTAATTTTAGAAAGCATAAACATCGATGAGCCAACCGTTATTAATAAATTTTTCATCGCTTATAGAACATGTGAACACGTGACTACAGGTGAAACTCCAGCCAAACTATTGTTGAAACGTGAAACATTCTTGTTACTACGTCCTGATAAAAGAACAATTGTTGAAGCTATGCAAAATACACAAATAAGAAATTGCGCAGGACGAAGGAATGTAGAGTTTAATACTAACGACGTAATCATGACTAAGGATTTTCGTAAAGGTTACCCTAAAATTTCTAAAGCTCAAATTGTAAAAAACTTGTCATCTCGCAATGTACGAATTCAATTTGAAGACGGAATCCACAGAAGACATTATAACCAAATGTAAAAATGGCGTGAAAATGTGTCAAGCGGATATGATATAAAAAAAAGTTGATGTAAACATCGAAAAAAATAATATTATAAGAAGATCAACGCGTATAAAAAAAATCTGTTCAGTTCCATATCATATAAACATTCGTACTGCACTAATCTGTATTACAGGGAGAAGGATGTAGTGTATAAGCAACAATTATGTGCACGCGAGCACACTATGGTGTCTCACTAAAGCATCACACTGTACCATAGGCCATATAGTGTGTTATACGTCGATGTATTATATTATGTATCCTGTATAATAAATTCATTCTACTCTAAACTATACTAGAGAGCAGTTTTGTCACTTATTGTCTCCCTAAATATACTATACTTTGTAAATATAATGAGCATATAATTCACCCGTACATTGCTATAGCACTACAAGCCCTTTCTGGCCATTTCCCTGCGATAGTTAGAGTATCCCACTATGTTGATCGAATATATCGGTAGTCGAGAAGATAACAAAGTCAGTGCTCTGTTTTGGTCGTATATCTGCCCAAACAGCTATGTTGCGTTTCGATTCCTAACCAACACGTATCAGAACTGAGTCCGTCCAAAGAATCACTCGAAACAAATCGCGATGTCACGAACAGGATGTGAACCAAGAACTTACGGGGTGAGCGCTCTAACCACTACACTATGTGGACAACCTATATACAATCTAAGACAAATATTGCACTCATATTGGAATCCACATTCCAAATACAAGGTATATCTGCACAAAGTAAAATGTACGAGTATATACTGAATCGATAGATATATTTGCCACATCTACGAATACATGTAAAGGTAGTGCAGTAAACGAGATGGGATTTGGTTTTTCGATTCATGATTCGATTCTTTCAACCTGCTATCCCAAGCTTTTAAGTTAGTGTGAGCTTAAATAAGTCAATATTTAGAAAATATTAATTATGTTTCAGTATGTTTCGCAATGAAAGGGTTTTGTGGTAGAGGGAAGGAGGGAAGCTGAAATCAAATAAATTGTAGCAGAATGTGCTAAAGAATTTTTTTTTCAATTAAAAATAAAGTTTGGTTTATTTACCGGATTTAAGTACAAATTCAAATTATTTACAACTTCCCATACTCGTATATCCAAAAAGAAAATATTTTTGAGGTCTCAGTTATAATATCCCCAGACATTAGAATATTTTAATATTTCAATATACTCCCAACATCTACATTATTGTTCCATAATTTTATATTGTATATACCTGGAATAAAACTTTTCTTTGTCGTTTTTTTTCAGGCCGGGTTGTACTTACGGAAATGCTCTTTGAAACAATTTTTTGCAATGTCAAATTCAAAAACGCTTTATCTAATGCTAATCGTTATAAATTTAAAAAAATATGTAGCATATTCCAAACAATAAAAACTTTTAGAAAAAAAAAGAAAACCGACTTCAAAATTCCCCTTAAAAGGATGAAATAAATTTTATGGAAGCGGTGCCATAGCATTTTTCCCCAATTTTTTTGTGATGGTGCAGATGTTGGAAGTATTTATGTTGAAATGGGGAAATTCATTTGCCACCGCTTCCATAAAATTTATTTCATCCTTTTTAGGGCATTTCGAAGTCGGTTTTCTTTTTTTTCTAAAAGTTTTTTATTTCACCCTTTTAAGTAGCAAAGTTTTTCATTTCCAACCATTCAAAACTAAGTTTCTTGAAGACATTGTATCATGTTCTCGTATATTAAAATATTATTTTTTACGGCAATGCAAAAGCCACTACGGCTAAAATCTGCAGCGTTCATCGGAATCGAATTTAACTCTGGTACATTTAATCCATGATCTCATCAACGTCTACCTTTGTTTTAGATTTCATAGTAATCCAATATGAATTGTAGCTTTAAGAAATTTTCGAATTTTGATCACTTTTTTTTCGACCCTTGAGCGGCCGCCATTTCGTTTCAATTTGTTTGAGTTTGGATTTTTCATTGTGAGCTTTATCACAGAATTGAATAAATCTTTGCACTAGTTTTGGTACGAACTGGAGCTATACTATGGCCAGAACAGAAATATTGCTGAAAATTTGGCGTAAATCGAAGCAGAACGACGACCCCCAGGCACAAATTTTGTTATATCCTATGTAGACTCACACATACAACCAACCACACACATACACATATAGCCATATATATATATATATATATATATATATATATATATATATATATATATATATGTATATATAAATTTATATATATATATATATACATCTATACGCACATGTATATATATATATATATATATATATATATATATATATATATATATATATATACATCTATACGCACATGTATACATTTACACTTATATATATAAATATTTATATATATATATATATATATATATATATATATATATATATATATATATATATATATATATATATATATATATATATACATATATATATATATATATATATATATATATATATATATATGTATACCTACATATATATATATATATATATATATATATATATATATATATATATATGTAAACATTAAGTTCACTCCACAATCAATCTCATGAAATTTACTTAAAAATATCCTTCTTAACCGCATCATTCGTTCACGTTTATTCGATACCCATCGCCTTCATTTTCAGTTAATTATGGCACCTAATTTTCATGAAAGTTACAAGAAAATCATACCATATAGTTCAATGAAAACTCGGCTATGCATTTTCATCTTTATCTGTACAGTTACGATCAATTATAGCAGGAAACGTATCTCTTTTTAGGATTGCGGTTCTCGCCGGTTTTTAGTATGGAAATCACTAATTTTAGATTTCTGGGCATATGTTGTAACATACATATCATATTAACTGGAAAGTGAGCCAACTCTATAATTTGCAATCATTCAATCCTTATTATTTCTTCGGGGAATTTTATAATCCTATATGTAACGTAAGATGTAAGAAGGATCCTATACCAGGCTCATTGGTAAGCAAAGAATGAAGGCGGAAGAGAAAAGCATCCTGAAATGCTCGCCTTGTATTTATTCCACATTTAGAATTAATTTATTGGTTATTTCCGGTAGAAATGATGGACTAAAATGTACCGTTTATGTAGAAAATTAAGGATACTAATCATTTTCATCATCCCTCACCAAAGGACTCGGTATCTCCAACAAATCCTTGCAGAGTGCCAACTAATTGGCACTTTTCGTACGAAATATCATTTAAATTCAATTTCTCGACATCAATGTATCATATTTAACTGTTAATACCTACAGAGTCCTGAGAGGGATTTCAATTCCGTTCCTAAACATTTTAGATCAATATGTTGTCCTTCATTTGAAACCTCTACCATCAAAATCCTTACACGCGTCGATCAGTTATGCTGAAAAATCCGGGTAAAAGTCGGAATTTTTTTAGTTTTAACAGTAAAAGTGCTTTACCGTTACTTGAATCTCTTATCCTTTAAACGGAACCCAACTGGAAGAAAGATGTATCATTTGCCAAAAACAGGACTCTTCTATCTATCTCCGTTTAAAAGTTATGCGTGAACATACAAAAAAAAAAGCAAAAAAAAAAAAATATACGCGATGAATTGATAACCTTCTTTCTTTTGGAAGTCGGTTAAAAATACTAAAACTTAATGGCTCAAGATTATCTATCAAACACATTTATCCAAAAAGCAATAGCAAATTCAAATTAATTAAAGTTATTACATATTTTATCAATTTTTTGCAATAGATAGCCGATGCGGATATTCGATAAAAAGCACTATTGAGAATATTCAAAATGAGGAATTATGGTGTGATGATAGAGCTGAGAGGTGCAACCAAAGTCATAATACATGGAAAACTTGTTAGATGTCAATATCAATATCAATTGAAAGGTATCTATTTCCATTTTTGATTAGTAAAATAATAGCAATTGTGTAGAATTACAGTATCGGAATATCAATTTTCAAAGTCCCAATTATCACGACGAATTTTAAAAGCCATTTGTTCGTTATTGAGTTCCCTCATATGCGTAATTAAAAGTCAAAGACAATATGGTTTTTGTATCTGATGCTACAGTTTATTAAGTAGTTACTCTAGTCAAATTTTCGTAAGTAAGCATTAATTTCAAGGAAACACTGAAAGGAAATTTTTTACGGTGTCATATGTCTGAGTGCTTCAGTTTTCACACCAATTGATTCTATATAATCGATACTTTTACTCTAATCGCTGCTCAGGTGATATCAAACAGTACAGTGTCTCATTATAAATGATTGAACAAAAATGTACTTTTCTCTATAGCAACGTCTTTATCTAAACATTTTTAATCACCAAAAAGTTGCCAAGAATATCG
>OZ017738.1:318269864-318352364 GCA_963969285.1 Odontomyia ornata | reverse complement strand
TCGCATCCATCCCACTGACAGCTTTATACCAAGTGGCGGACTTAAAGACTCCACATTTCTCTATAATGATACTCTTGAGTTTAAAATCAATCAAAATATTTTCACGAATTTATTCCACATACGTCAATGATCAACGAACGAACATGTAACGTTTTTCACTCGCGTAAATCATCAAACCTATCGGCGACACCACTTTTTTCACACAGCATAAGTCCAAAATACACTGAAGTTTCACTTTTCTGTAATAAATTATCGCGTGGTTCTGGACCAACGTAAAGTTTCCACTTAGATTGAACGGGCTTCTCATGATTTTATGTTTGGTTAGACTCACCTGACAAAAGAAAAATACAGCACGTCAGTTCTTTTTTTTTTCTGCAAAGAATGAAAAACTACAGACTTCACTTTGTAACTCACTCGCGTTTACTTTCGTAGAATATGTTTTTCATTTGATATTTTTCAATTTTTCAATACGAAATTCGTATTTTATGAAGGATATGGCAACTAACAGCTCCACGTCAGCTGATACTTCCGCTTCAAAAACAGGGGGGTCCACGCAATTTTTATGGATCAAATATTTTTGAAAATATGGTGAGAAGCATGATTTTGTTGAAATTTGTTTACAAGAGTGGATGTTTGCGGATAGATAACGATACCTTGTGTATCAAACAAGAAGTAATAACTTACGATGACATTTGAATGTGCTAATAAACGATTTGAATTTGTATTTCGAAATTGATTTCGACATTTGAAAAATTTTACTCATCCTTTATAAGAGCATCAGCTGAAAATTGCAAAAACTTTCGGAAGTGAAAGTGTACGTATACGGAAGGTTTGATTGTATTAATTGACTTCAACGCTTTCCATGGTTCACTGACTTCAACGCTTTCCATGGTTCACCGTCTCATGTATGTACCTCTATGCCTATTATGTTGGGTTTGGTTTTTTGGGGTATGTAAAAAGTTCAAATCGTGGTTAGTTCAAAGTTTTTCCATTATATTTTATATTATTTTGCTTGTACAAAGCTTCTAACTATGAGAGGTACTTTTATTGCCTATTATATTTTAAGCGCACCAGACTTATTGAAATAAGCAATTCAGTTAAAAATACGAGCACGTTATATTGATTAACTTACCTCAAACAAACGGTCAATCTTTCCTTAATTTCAACAGATTTCCTCAAGGTCGTAATGATCTTCTCAACATTTGGCTGCAGTAGATCATGCAAATGCTCAAAATATTGTCATGATATGTGAAAATGTAAAAAACAAATTGGGTAGACAGAAATATGCTCATTTAAGAAGGGTTTCGTACTTAACAGACGATATACAGATGTAAAGAATGATTTAATTCAAGCTATAAATCGTTGAAAAACAGGGGGACATTTCTTCAGCCGAAGGACATTCGTAAATATTCAATTTGGCCGTCTGCTGTCACGAAAATGGCATAAGTGACCAAATCTTCTACTTGCTGATAACCACTTTTAAGATCAGTAAATTACCTCTTCCCCCAGAGATGTTCTAAACAAGTATCTATCAATAGCATCGGGTAAGTATCTTGACTGTAAATTTATTAATGGGCTAATAATCTACAGATTTTTGTATAGCTCCACCTTTTTTCAGAGCGGTACTAGAGCTGAAGTATAAGGTGACATACTTGGTCGAATGATACCACGATGTATATAAACATTTACCACTGCCTGAATTTGATATCTTTCGAAAAATGATAGTAACCGCAGGCGGTGAAAATAGGGGTGTAATGCGTTAGCTCAATTTTCATCTCATACGAATAAGGCACAATTTTGTCTGCAGAGAAAAAGTAAGAGGATTGATTGATAAATGACAGAAGTTGCTGCTTACATTCTTCAAGTCGTTCTGGGTCAATATCCGACAATTATTATTTATTGGTCAGAGCACATGTTTGCCCAAATATATCATTTTCAAAATGTCTTATATCCGACTGAAATAGCCACTGTGTTGCAAAGTCAGATGGTGGCTTCAAAATTTCTACCAATTTCAAAGCAAAAATTAGCTCAAGTTCATCCTCCTGACTCAGGATAGGCAAACAATAAGAGGCACAATCAACCATATTAATTTGATCAGGTCTGATGGAATCGACTGTGAGTAATCCAAAAGCATCAGGTGTACTGACTAACACCTAATATTTATTCATTTTCTTGCAGGAAGTACATCAATTTAACAAAGTTGCTTTCGATTATCGATATTTAATTCTACATAAATGTATATGCTTTTTGGCAAAAAATCATGGCCAATTAACAAAGGAGTAAACATAGCTCATCTAGTGGAATCAGGATGTTACGTTGAGTTGTTTCATACCTCTGTAATTAATCGAACACATTATTTTTCTGTATGACCACCGTTTATAAATATCTAAGCCAACGTAGCTAGTAGGCCGCAAGGTTCGGTAAAATGTATCAGGCACCCAACTAGCTTTCATGAAGCTGTTAGGACTAACGAAACGGAAAGAAATAATAAGTTGATAGTTTCAGTACACTTGTCACTTTGCGGATTAAATACGATCTTTACCAGTCATACACTATCCAGTTTGTCAATGATGGCATCAGCATCCTCAGTAGAAATAGCAGCGGTAGCTTGATTTTGTGTAGATGCCCATGCTGGATATTCCTTGTATCTATGATTCATTTGGCCACGTTTGAAATATGACCGACCAGGGCAACGAGGGTGTGCAGATTTATCGAATCGCAAAATACCAAATGCATCTTCCAAGTCCATAAGTTATTTGCAACATAATAATGTTGCTCGATAGTAAAACGAGGCACCATTGATTCAACCATACTTACGTCATACTTGACGGCAAACAAGATCAGCCAGGCAGCAGTAACATGGTAAAGGAGAGTCTGTTGTTGAACAGCAGTCACCTGAACAATTGCATAACGCAGAGAAGGAGCTTCGAAATTTTATTTGTCCCTCAGCAAACGTATCAATCTAATTCCAACTGTTTGTTTGACAATTCATCAAGCCGCGATTCATTATTTGAGGTCACATCTGCAGCAGCTGTAGCAACAGGCATTGGTGTAACGTAATTGGTACTGTCAGCAGCAGAATTAGCAGGCTCATCTGATAATCCTGAGGCCTCAGGCTCTTTTTGCATCTAGAAACAGTTCCATGTACAGACTATAAATAGCTGCTATCGAAGCAGCTGATAGAACTTCTACGTCAACCTCCTGCAACGCAGCACACATTTTCTCCCTTTATTTTCTGATCTGTTTTCACTTTTTGGTGAAATTTCTTTTGTCATAGTTATTTTAATAGATTCTATTTACATTTCACTTCCTAAGATGGCTTTGAAAGATAAAAATAAGTTCTGAATTTTATAATCTATTATCAATTTTCATCAACACAATAAAAATATATATACATACATATGTGTATATATACCTTCATATATATATATATATATATATATATATATATATATATATATATATATATATATATATATATATATATATATATATATATATATATATATATATATATATATATATATATATATATATGTATATATATATATATACATATATATATATATATATATATATATATATATATATATATATATATATATATATATATATATATATATATATATCAGGAAAAGTATCCATACAGAATCAACCGGGGGATTAAGTTGTTATAGCTTTAAAGTGAGTGCCGTTTTTTTTTTAAATTTTTTGTGCACTAGAATACATGATGACGCCCAAAATTAGCAAAATCAGTGCTGGGGAGAGGAAAATTATGCTGGAACTTAAAAGTTAACAGAAAACTTACCGCGAAATTGGCCAAATAGTACGCAAAACTCACTCCTATATCCAGTATGTGGTGAAAACATTTAATACAACTGGTTCGATTATGTCAAAACCTCGTTGTGGTCAATTCTCCATACTGAATAGACGCAAAAAAAGAAACGTTTTGCAGGCAGTTAAAAAGAATTCCCAAGTTATTGCTTCCCAAATTGTTACAAATATAAAAAACTCTTTTGGCAGGGTTCTTCACGAAGATACCATACGAAAAATACTAAAGAGAGATGGATATTTCTCACACATAGCACGTAAGAAGCCATACATTTCGGAAGTGAACAGGAGGAAACGTGTGGATTTGGTAAAAAAATATGTAAACAAGCCACCTGAGTTTTGGGAACAGGTCCTATTCTCTGGCAAAAGCAATTTTTTTATAGTTGGCATTAAAGGAAGAAAGTTAGTGAAGCGGAAGAGCGGTATTTTCCTCGGAATGAAAATTTCGTACCAACTGTTAAACATGGTGGAGATGGTGTGATGGGTTAATACGGCTACCTTAATATTTTGAAGGCAAATTTGAAGCAAAGCAGTCAGCAGTTGAGGCTTGGTGACGATTTCTGGTTCCAGCAAGATAATGATCCCAAGCAAACAACACACAATATAAAGCTTTGATTTGATATATATATATATATATATATATATATATATATATATATATATATATATATATATATATATATATATATATATATATATATATATATATTACATAGAAAGAATGAAATTTTGTGGGAGACTGACACACGACAATTTATCTTGACACGGAAATATCAGAGTGGTGCAAACAATTCAGTACAGCGCGGCTACAAATTACTGCTACCCACTTGCCAGAAAAAGGATTCGTACAACATCAAAAGAAATTAACATATTAGGAATATCATGCTAAAGAAAGCTGCTACATTTGTATATTTAAGCAACAAAATTTATTCATTGATTAAACTTACTTTTCTATAAATTTTTCTTGTGGCATTCCTTTAAAGACTAAATAAACTAGATAGATAAAAACAAAAAAAAACCTCACTTAAATGAATAAGAAAAAGTATCCGTACATGACCATATTAATTTGAAATATTCAAATATTTTATTACATATCAAGGTTTAAAAACTTGTCGGTGACCTTTTTTCTTAAGAACTTCCTTAGTCGATTTGGCATGAGTGAACCAATTTGGCTGTATCCTGCCTGGTAATTTTGCCCCATTTATCGACGATGACGTTTTTCAGCATTCCCTTCGAGGTTATGCTGTGCTGATGGATCCTGCGCTACAACAATTCTCACAAATACTCAATGGGACTAAGGTCTAGGGATCAGGGTGGCGTACACAGTTGATTTTTTGTGTTGTAGAGCAATCAAAGCTTTATATTGTGTGTTGTTTGCTTGGGATCATTATCTTGCTGGAACCAGAAATCGTCACCGAGCCTCAACTGCTGACTGCTTTGCTTCAAATTTGCCATCAAAATATTGAGGTAACCATATTGACCCATAGTTGATTCTATAAACACAAGTTGGCCAACTCCTTCTGCCGCCATACACCCCCAGACCATCACACCATCTCCACCATGTTTCACAGTTGGTACGAAATTTTCATTCCGAGGAAAATACCGCTCTTCCGCTTCACTAACTTTCTTCCTTTAATGCCAAATATAAAAAAATTGCTTTCGTCAGAGAATAGGACCTGTTCCCAAAACTCAGGTGGCTTGTTTACATATTTTTTTACCAAATCCACACGTTTCCTCCTGTTCACTTCCAAAATGTATGGCTTTTTACATGCTATTCGTGAGAAATATCCATCTCTCTTTAGTATTTTTCGTATAGTATCTTCGTGAAGAACCCTGCCAAAAGAGTTTTTTATATTTGTAACAATTTGGGAAGCAATAACTTGGGAATTCTTTTTAACTGCCTGCAAAACGTTTCTTTTTTCGCGTCCAGTCAGTATGGAGAATCGACCACAACGAGGTTTTGACATAATCGAACCAGTTGTATTAAATGTTTTCACCACATACTGGATAGAGGAGTGAGTTTTGCGTACTATTTGACCAATTTCACGGTAAGTTTTCCCTTCACTCTTAAGTTTCAGCATAATTTTCCTCTCCTCAACACTGATTTTGCTAATTTTGGGCGTCATCATGTGTTCTAGTGCACAAAAAATTTAAAAAAAAACGGCACTCACTTTAAAGCTATCACAACTTAATCCCCCGGTTTATTCTGTATGGATACTTTTCCTGATTTATTGTGTTGCCATAAATTGATTTTGTTTGAGTTTCAAGTCTTTTAAAATAGTAAATATTATGAAACATACCGGGAATCATGCAAAAGTGTAGATTTTATAATATTATAAAAGAAAGCATTCAAATTAAGTAGATATATGCTTTTTAATACAACGATAACTTTGTTATCTTGCATGTACGGATACTTTTTTCTGGCAAGTGTATATATCAATATATATATATATATATATATATATATATATATATATATATATATATATATATATATATATATATATATATATATATGTTTATATATATATATGTATGTATACCTATTAACGATTAAGGAATGAAAATTTATATATAATAGGGGTACCGGTTAATGCGGTTATTTTTTCGAAAATTGAAGCTTTATTGTGAAAAATTGCTTTTAGACGATCGGAAATGGTTTGTTGAGCGAGGCCAAGTGATTTTGCATGTTTGGGATGGATGTTGGTCGAGCAATATCTCTAATTCGTAATCTTCAAACTTTTTTTGCTGTCCGGGCCGTTCATCGTCCTTGAAGTCAAAATCGCCAATTTTAAACCGTGCAAGCGACTTCTGGCACGTACGCTCAGCTGGAGCATGCACACTATCCACTTCCACCAAAATACGATGACTTTCGGCATCCTTTTACTTCAATGAAGAGCTATTCCCCGCGAAAACACTTTATTCGGCACAAAATTCGACATTTTCAGAGTAAAAAAAGGTATTGTTGTTTACACTTTAGCTAAATGACAAATACTGATTCTAAAACTATATGACAGTAGCTTTCCAACACATATTTGGAAAGGTGGACCACTGGAATAAAAATCAAGTTACTCCATCTGTTGGAAATTCGCACGAATTAACCGGTAACCCTATATATATATATATATATATATATATATATATATATATATATATATATATATATATATATTATATATATATAAATATATATATATATATATATATATATATATATATATATATATATATATATATATATATATATATCTATATAAGAGGTGTTCTTTAAGAAAGCCCAGTATTTTGGTAAATGTCGCTTTTAAACCAGTCATTTTTTGACATTTAACAAGTAGAAACTACGCTAATAGTAAAAATGGAACCCTACACGCTTCGACAATGCATTGAAATTATTAAAATCCACTATCCGGAATTCCATCGAAAAATCATCTTGAGTCCACCTCGGTGGTTTCGTCAAAAAGCAAAATTGTCACATCTGGGGCTCGGAAGGCCCAAGAATTATTGTTGAAATGCCTCTCTATCCTCAAAGCGTGACGGTTTGGTGCGATTTATGGTCCAGTGGAGTCATTGGGCCTTACTTTTTCGAAAACGAGGCTAATGTAACAGTTACGGTGAATGGATTGCGCTATCAAGAGATGGTTAATGATTTATAATGGCCGAAATTGGATCGTATTGATCTGGACAATGTTTACTTTCTACAAGACGGCGCTACGTGCCACACAAGCAACGAAACCATTGATCTTTTACGGGAAAAGTTTCCGGACTGTGTTATTTCACGAAGAGGTGATCACAATTGGCCACGGAGGTCTTGTGATTTAACACTTTGCGACTTTTTCCTCTAAGGTCACAAAAAAGAGAAGATCTACGCCAATAGGCCCAGCGTCAATTTAAGCCTCAAAGATGGAATTCGTGAGGCTATCGAGGCATATGGCAGCCACTTTGCGATTTGGTTATGGAAAATTTCATGAAAAGGATATAGGCCTGTAAGCGTGGTTGTGGTGGTCATTTGCCTGATGTTATTTTTTAATATTAACGACATACCTACTTCTTCATAATGAAATAAACATTCGATAATTTATATTAAACAAGTTGGGTAAACAGACCTACGCTCATGTCAGAAGGGTTTTGTATTCAATTTACAAAATGCAATCACGCAGATCGAATCAAATCAAGAAACATGCCAAAGACGATTTTATGGCCATAGCCATATGTGAAAATATGAAATACGAGGATCATACTATTTACAAAGTTGAACGAATTTCGACTTCTGAGGTTTTTGGTATTGTTATACCCATAAATATCTCCCTTGATAATTTTGTCAGATGTCCATCCGCGACGGAGGAAACACATTTTTCATGTATTCCCCGCCCTGTGCCCCAACTTAAGCAAAAACTTACAGTTCAACAACTGTTTTGAAAAGCTCCCATGAAAACTTTTATTTCATACTCATATCAGTTACGTTTGATGAATATTTTTTTAGGGGCCACTCTCCTGTACTGTTATCATCGCTTAATGGCCATTTTTTTCGAATCCTAGAATGGTTACAAAACCCTTTTTCTAGAAGCTCTCTCCCAACTCCTTGACTTGGTTCACTTATGAGCATTAATTGTAGGTACTCATCTTCAGTCATTCATTAAATTGAATCAAGTGTTCAAAGCATGCGCCTTAAACGTTGAACTCAAAATTATTCAATCTTCTCATTTAAAACAGCCACTATTTTGTTTTACGATTACTGATACCACTAGCTGAACCGATTCTCAAAGATCTACATGACACCTATCATTCCTGAAATTTTCATGCAAATCCTAGCAAAACTGTAGTGTCTGAGTCGGTAAAAAGCGCATGTTGTTCCATAGCCATATGTTGCCATAGTAATAAATGCAGCGCATATTGTTCCATAGTAATACAGGAAAATTCAAACCGCTATAACATCGCTAAATATGATTCAATCTTTATGAAACTTTCAGGATAGATCAACCTTATGAATAGACGTCTACGTTCTGAATTTCATTGAATTTAAGGGTACCGTTAAGACTTCTCACGTATTTGTTGTTGTTATACTCACGAAGGCCTACATTCCTGATTTTTTTCAGATTTTTGGGATCACAGGTGTATATTTCCCCTCCCTGTGTGCCTCTCGAAGCAAAAATTGCCAAACTTAGACCTGTTTTGAAAAGTGCTCATCAAGACCTTCCATTTGATACCCATATCAGCTACCATCAATGAAATTTTTTTTCGGGGGGTCACTCTCCTATATGGGGAGACCCCCCTTAAGTACCTTATAAAAATTTTTTGTAGTTGATCTTTGAAGAGATTACCACTCTACACCTACACACAAAATTTGATGTTTCTAGCTTAAGTAGTTTCCGAGAAAAACTGCTGTGACACACGAACGGACGGACGGACGGACAGACGGACAGACTGGTCGCGAAACTAGTAGGGTTTTGTAAAATTATTTTACAAAACCCTAAAAACGGTATTTTGCTTAAATATCAAAATAACACCTCTGATTGGAAAACTCTGCATATAACATAATATAAAAAAACATTCCATCTGCTATATGAACCTATGGAAAAGTTTTTTTCTATGGGTCAATTCATTATTTGTTTAGAATCCATTTGAAGTTGACGTGTCAGTGAATTTTTAAACAATGGATAAAATCGAATATCGTGCAGTGGTAAAATTTTTTATTTCGGGAGGTTTATCAGCAATAGAAATGGTGAAAGTGTTTAAGGAAACTGCTTCTTCATTTCCTACTGTTTAAATAGTCGTACAAGCCTTGAAGATGAACCACGTAGTTGGCGTTCAATAAGTTCAACAAGACTAGAAATCATAGGACATATCTATGATATTGTTGCTAAAGATCCAAATGCAACTAAGCGTGAAATTGCTGATAACATAGGCATCTCGGATGAATGAGTATTTTATATTTCACATAAAGAATTACGTATGAAAAAGCTACTGAAAAGAGCTGAATCGAAAATAAATTTGTGATCGTCATTTGGAGCATTTTAAGCAGAATAAAACCGATTTTGCGCATCATTTTTTAACTACTGATGAGACTTGGATTTACCATCATGACTTTAAACTGAAACAAGAACGTTTACAGTGAACTGAAGCTGGTTGCTCAGCTGCGAAACAGGTCAAGTCAGAACAATCGGCAAATAAGTTTATAGAATTAGTTTTTTGGGGTTCAAAAAGGAATTTTGTCTGTTGATTATCCTGAAGAAGGTAAAACAATTAACTTTGAGTATTTTTGCAGCCTTCAAAACCATTTGAATAAAAATACTCGTGAAAAATTACCCAGCTCACAGAAGAAAAAAATTATTTTTCATCAAGACGATGCACATCCTTACACAAGTGCTTTGACGGTGATTTAAATGAAAAAATTAAAGTACGAATTGCTTAAAAATCGATTGTATTCACTCAACTTGGCCCTCTCCAATTATTATCTCTTCAGGAATTTGAAACAAGTTCTTCATGAAAAGCGTTTTTCGTCAAATGTAGAAGCTATTGCAGTCCTGGAACAATATTTTGCAGAGCTTCCGGCAAATCATTACAAAGATGGTATAAAATATTTGGAAGATCGTTGGAATAAGTGTGTTAAAGTTGAGGGAGATTATATTGAATGAAAAAATCTTGCTGGTACTATCAGCCGGAAAGACATACTTCTTATAGGTGTCCTTATTTTTAAAAGCAAATAATCATTTTATTGGCCCTGTCTTTGAAATTAAACACTTTTAAAAGACAAGTAAAAGTAGCAGGAGAGTTTTCCTATCAGTAGGGTATTACAAAATAATGTGTAAATCAAACAACATCTTCTGAATATCAAAACTTGACTCATACATATATTCCATGAAGTGAGCTCGGAAAAATAATATATAGTTATCATGTATTTTATTTTGCCGCCATTTTATTATCAGTCTGTTGAACTCAATGTTTGAGTGGCCATAATAACACATCAAAGTTTTATAATATTTCTAAAATTTTCATCAAAACCCTACCACATCTGTAGTGATTGATCCTTTGCATTTACACAGTATCACATGGAATTGTTGTTGTAATTGATAAATTTCAATTGTCTGTAATTTAGCTGTTTACGTTTCGATTTTAATGAAAATTTCATGAAACATGCGTTTTGCATAAAAAATCTAGAAACACCGTTTTGTCGAATTTAAGGGTCATCCTTTAATTTTAAAGATGAAAATATAAAATCCACAAAATGTACTATTTTTAACAAAGTTGATCGAATTTCAGCTTTTGGGTATTTGTTAGCATTGTACTCATTATGACCCACTTTCGTGGTTTTTTAAAGACTTTTCTGTCCAAATATGTCCAATCGCGAGAGAAACACAAATTTTTCGTATAGTTACCCTCATCCTGCATCCTTCCTTGTAAATGCTTCTTGTTTAGGACCTGTTTTGAAAAGGTCTTACCAAAAGCTTTTATTTGACACCCATATCGGCTAACTTTGGTAGTAAAAATCTTTTGAAAGACAACCCCCGTCCAGAGAGAGACCCTTAAACCTCTTGAAATTTTTTTCTGCACTGCAAGTTTTGAGAGTTCATCAGCTTTGACCTACGTAGAATATATCATCGCTCTAGCTCATGTAGTGTACGAGTAAACTTGCAGTTACCACGGATGGACAAACGGAAAGACGGGTAGACAGGTCGCGATTTTAGTAGGGTATTGCTAAAAATATTTTACAATACCCTTAAAATGGTCTTTTGTATAAATATTTCCAAGTTAAGCGAATAAAAAGTTTTCCATGGAAATATTCATTATTGCAGTTGCTACTTAAATAGCGAATTGCGCTTACTCTCTGGCAGAGCATATCTACTAAATAGCAGCTGCAATTAGAACAAATTTGATTGCAGGTGCTAGTTAGTATATATGCTCTGTCTCTGACATTTGGGAGCCGCCATTTTGAATGCGTGCATTTGGACTTTTTAAAATATTTGTGTATTAGGATCTTATCAGTCAATGTGCCGAATCTTGTCCAAATCGGATTTTCACTCGTGACAGGGCAAATTAATACATTTTTCAGTAAAATGGCAGCTAAAAATATTAGATTTTAATATTTTCTACTGTTTGATTTTTCACTGATCTCGTTTGTTATTTGTAGAATACAAGAAATTAGTACAGTTATCCATAATTCTAAGTTTCATTAAAACCCGTCGAAAAATGTGGCTGCTAAAGGGCCGCGAAAATCTGAACAAAGCATATTAGGTAAATTTCTCGGGAGAAATTTACCTGTTGCGGAGAGCATCATATATATATATATATATATATATATATATATATATATATATATATATATATATATATATATATATATATATATATATGGGATATAACGAAATTTGTGACCACGCTAGAGGTTGCTATTTTGCTTCGATTTTCACCAAATTTTGAGGAAAGGTGTATTGGATTATTATCTCGGTTAAGTTCGTTAACCAGCTATATCGGGCGAGCAAAAACAAAATGGCGGCCATTTTAGACGAAAAATCGCGATTTCTGTTCTGACCAAAGTGTAGCTCCGATTTGGATGAAATTTGGTACAAATGTTCATTGAAGTATGTGATGAATCTCACAATAAAAAATCCAAAGTCGGTACGGCAGAAACAAATTGGCGGCTGCTCAAAGGTCGAAAAACGTGCAAAACTTTGTTGTTATAATAGTGGTCAAAGCTTTCAACAGATTTTCATGAAATTCGTTAGTTTGATAGAAATTATAAGTATCTAAAGAGTTGCGTAAAAAAACTGGAGGTCAGGTTGCAAAAAACAAAATGGCGGCCAGTTGAAGGTCGAATTTTCAAAGGCTTTTAAAAGTCGCAATTTTGATCCGACGTATATGAAACTTGGTTTCAAGATAAACATAACTTACACCTAGAGTCTTTGATATTTTGGTGATCATGCATGTGCAAATTTCAAAATGGCGGCCGTTTAAATATGCGTTTTTTTCATGTTTTTGTGGCCCTCTAGCGGTCACATTTTCCAACGGATTTTGATGAAACTTGAGATTATGAATCCCTGTACTATGTTCTTGTATTTTGCAGGAAATTATTAAAATTGAATGAAAAATAAATAAGTCAAAAATTTAAAGCCTAATATTTTTAGCTGCGATTTTCTTTAAAAATTGAATTATTTTGCCCTGTCTAGAGTGAAACTCCTATTTGAACGAGATAGTACATTGATTGATGAGGTCCTAGCATACAAAGATTTAAAATAATTCAAAATCAGATGCATGCATTCAAAATGGCGGCCCCCAAAGGTCTGAAGGCAAGCGCAATTCGCTATTTTAGTGCCAACTGAAATGTTGATTATTTTTCATTGAAAGGTTTAAATGACTTTACTTGAAAGAACTTATAAACCAGATCATTTTTAAGATATTGTATAATATTTTTAACAATACCATAAAAAATTATAAAATCGCGACTTGTCTGTCTGTCCGTCCCTCCGCCCGTTTGTTCGTGCGTCATAACAAGTTTTCTCGCAAACCACATGAGCTACAATGAGGAAATTTTCTACGTAGGTCAAAAGTGGTGCCTCTTGAAATTTGCAGTGCAAGAAAATATTTTAAGGTATTTAAGGGGTGTCTCCCCATACAGGCGGGTCTCCCCATACAGGCGGATGGCATACAATTTTTTTTATTTCTGTAGCCCTCTAGCAGCCAAGATTCTCAACAGATTCCGTTGAAACTTGAAATTATAAGTTATTAAGGCAAGTTAATTTAATTTGATTATGCAAATCGAATGACAAATAAAACAGTCGAAAATTTACAGCTAAATATTTTTAGCAGCCGATTTCAATAAAAATCGAAACGACCGCCCTCACAGTTCAGAAAAAATTGAAATGTATATATTAATGGCAATGCAAGTGCTGATTAAACTTTTATGGAAGTCTTTTGAAATTAACTATTCGAGCTATTTAAGCCTTTGTGTGGTTACCACTGTGAACTGTGAAAACAGCAGATGCGAGAAGGGCGAAACCGGTATTTATACGTTTACAACAATATGTAATCCATACGCATGCAACTCAATTTAATTAGCAAAATATTTGCGCCCCGATAAAAGGTTTCTAAAAACGAACGTGGCCAGATTTTTTTTATGTTAATAAATACCCATGTGGTACTACGAAAATTGCAGAAAGAAGTTTAGTAGTAGGCAAGCCAAATTCTTTTTCGAAACTTTACGCTACATACGAGAAATTTACCTTTCCGGCTGGTGGTGCCAACAGGGATTTTTAGACTCCTGCCATTTTGAAATTTGCTTATTGATGAACACCAAAGCAACAAAATGTTTAAAGTCTGATTGCTTTCTATCTAAAAACTAAGTTCATACATAAAGAATCAAAGTTGTGACTTTTAGAAGCCTTTAAAATTTCGAGCTTCAACTAACCGCCATTTCGTTTTTTGAGAGTTGACCTCTAGGTTTTTACATAGTTCTTTAGATGCTTCAAGTCTTTACCAAACTACCGAATTTAATTAAGATACCGAATTTAATTTAAGCTAACTCTT
Organism: Odontomyia ornata; assembly: GCA_963969285.1. Taxonomy (NCBI): domain Eukaryota; kingdom Metazoa; phylum Arthropoda; class Insecta; order Diptera; family Stratiomyidae; genus Odontomyia; species Odontomyia ornata. Next base: position 318,338,015 of record OZ017738.1, on the reverse strand, counting down.
TAAAAATTATTTTTTAGAATAATGAGCCATAACAGATTCCTAGGACTATATATGTACATACGAGTATATGGATCTTAAATGAGCTACCTCGTTTGAAATCATTTCCTCAACTGGTCCCATACTCCAAAACTATGTGCGCATTTTTGATTGTGTAAAGAGATATTCCAAAACAAATTTCATGAAATGTTTACAATATTTTAAAATTTGTTTCAAACAAAATACTATACGAGTATATCGATTAATCTCAGCCACTGCTTTCTTAATATCAATGATGTAGCCCATGGTGGGGTTCAATTAAATTTGTTTTTGAGTATAATATATAAGGGTGCTCTTGAGACCAGCTCCTCAATTGTTTTTATGGAAGACATACGCTGTGAAATTTAATTTATTGTAATGTATGTAGTTGCAAGGAAGAACTAGTTTATGTTAAATTTACTCTTAATACGAATAAAATACTGAAAACATGATAACCTAATCTAAAGTTTAAGTTGCTACCAATAATATCCAACCCAATTTCTGGCAGATAATGAAATGTAATATATGTATACAAAACTATTTCCAACAGAAAAGGTAAAATCCCAGCTATGTTAATCAAAACTAATTCACATATTACGAGTGAATCAAAAAGGCCATATGATTCAGCAAAAGAAACTGCAGAGCTATATTTGTGCTCTTTAAAAGCGTAAACATGATAATTTGAAACCCCAAGGGCTGATCAGCAAACTTTACGCATCTCCATTCCAACACTAACCTTTAACTGTTCTACATTCAAGGCTGAAAGGTATTTGCTGCTCATTCCGTAACTGTTTAAATAACTTAAACTTCAAGGCATTTTCTTGTAAGTATTTGTTTCAAACTTCAAGAGAAATGCTTTCATGAATCGTTCTTGAAGTTTGAGTTGCATTGAAAAATGTTCCACTATGAATGGAAATTCATAACTTTTAACTTCAAGATTAATCTCGACCTATGACAAGCTTAGCGTAGCTTGGAATATTTACTAAAATTAGAAACTCATATTTTTGCAATATGAGTTCAATGCCAATATTGGAAAATACAATATATTGGTAAAATACAAGCAAGTTTTCTACCTTAATAAACAAGTTGGGTAGATAAACCTACACTCCTGTCAGAATGGTTTTATACTCAACTTACGACTATGCGACCAATAACGAATATAGTTAAGAAATAGTTCAAAAAGATGAACTTGCTTATAAGAAAATCAATTGTTCCTTCATTTTCAATGGTCGCTATTTTGTTGCAATGCGTCGCAAAATTATTTATTTTATTCATCTTATTTGGAAATTTTAAGGAGATCAAATCAAAACTGAAGTGTCCGATAAGATGAGAAGCCCAGAGAATACCATGCCCATAGAAAATTGTGCATTGTTGTTGTTGTAATTAGAGAAATTTCAAGCAGCTATAACTTCTGTGAAGACAAATTGATTTCCATTAAACTTAAAAAGTTGAATTTGAATTTTGTTGAGTTTAAGGGTATGCAAACGATATTATTGGGTAAATGTGAAATTCTGAAATCATACTTGGTATTATCCACAAAGCTGAGTGAATTTCGACTTCTCTGGTACTTGTCGTTACAGAACTCAGAAAGATCTACCTTCACAATTTTTCAGATCACCGGTGTCCAATCGCCAAGGAGAGACTCACATTTTTTGCATATTTTCCCTCCCCTAGAACTCTATAAAGCTGGCAATACTGCTTGAAAACCTGTTTTGAGAAATTCTCAGCAAGATCTCTCATTTGACTTCTCGTTCTTTTTTGCGGTAGCACAACAGCCCCTCTCGGGCCTTCGCTTCATGCAACAAGCGCCTCCAACTATCTTGGTTCATTGAACGCGTCCTCCGATTTGAAAATCCAAGCAGCGATGAACTGTCTTCGTCGACCGAGTCAGAATAGCGTTTCCTCGATCTCCTTACTGGTCCAACCAATACTTTTCTGGATATCCGTGACACGTCCATATAATTCACGTGGCTATCCTATGACAACTTCTGCAGTCTTACAATTGTTGAGACCTCAGCTTATCAAAAACTTCATACAGCTCATGGTTTGTCGAATTTGTCATTTGTCTCCATCGGGCTTTGCTCTCGATATCGTCCAATATGTTTGCAGATTTTTGGGTTAGGGTCTTTGTTTCAAACATAGAGCATAGCATATGTTTTATCGTAGATGTGTATGCTTGGAGCGTTGTTTTCCTGTCCATGCAGCGGGTCTTCAAGATTGTCAAAACTGAGTAAAATATTGTATTTGCAAACTCTATTCTTTGGCATATTTCGTCTCTGTCATTAGCGGTCCTCGTTATTTTGGCGCCAAAATGGAAAATTCTGCTTATGTTGCCAAATAATGAATAATAATTAAGTATATCTTTATTTGAGCCAAAAAGCTGACTGATTTATTGCATTAGCAGTATATCCAGGCATTATTTTACTGATGGGGCTATATTTGGTAAGCATTTGAAAAATAAAATACAAGAATAATTGAGTTAATTACCACCATGCACACATTTATTTTGTTGAATAGACTATTGAAACTGGACAGATAACTAAAAGTTGAAAACGGGATTTGCTACAAAACATATGCTTGGTTGATAAATTTTTCATAAATATAGCTCCCCTTTAGATTAATTTCATTTTCGAATGTATCTTTTTCTAAAGTTTAGAGTATATTGCAAACGGTATCATTCCTCAAAAAAGTCACTCTACTTGTCCATTTGAAATATTCAGTAACTTGCTGATATTAGTCCTGTAGAAGAGCTCCCTAAATGTAAATATTGTAAGGTTGAACTCATGGCTAGATTTTGTTGCTGTTCAGTATTGATATTTTAGTCAAAAAGTTTTGAATCAGCCGTAGACTTGAAAGGGGTTTACTGAATTAATGGGCTGATCATGTGAGTCATATAAACGAACAACGAATACCCAAAAAAGTATTCGCTGGGAGACGTGAAGGGCGGAAACCAGTATTTTTCTTATCATTGATAACCTGTCATGGCTTCTCAAACATTGAGTGCAGCACACTGACAACAAAATGGCGACAAATCAAAATACATAATAACCATATCTTAGTTTTTCAAGCTCAATTCATAGAAATTACAATAAGTATGAGCCAAGTTTTGATAATCAGAAGGCGTTGTTTTTTTTTTGAATTATTTTATAGTACCGTTGTGGCAGGGGCACTCTCCTACTACTTTAACTTGTTTTATATTATTGTCTCTTTGCACTCATCAAAGATCCAATCGTTCCTTTTTGTAGGCTGTTGGTATCCCAGTACTTCTCCGGCAGATATTTTGATGCCGTTCTTAGGGTTTTGTACTAAAATACAAAGCCCTATTGAAATCGCGACCTGTGTCCGTCTGTCAGTCCGTCCGTCCATCCATCCCTCCGCCCGTCTATCCACCTGTATGGCACAGCAGTTTTTTTTTCTGAAACTATTGAAACTACAACCATGAAACTTTGTGCAAAAGCCACCATTGGCGAGTTCCTAGAAACTGTGGGGTGAAAATTTTTTTCAGAGATTCTCAAGAGGGTCTCCTTATGTAGAGAGGTGACCCTTCAAAAAAATTGGTGGTCGAGTAGGACATCATTAGAATGGTTTCAATGAGGTCTTTTCAAAACAAGTCTTAAAATTTCGTTCTCAGTTCCGTGGAGAGCAGAGCAGGGGAAGTGTGCCAAATTTTTGCTTACCCCCTCGCAATTGGTCACCTTACATCCGAGAAATCTGAAAAAATTTATGGAGGTCGCCCTTAATGAGTACAATAATGACAAACACATGAGAAGTTGAAATTCGATTAACTCTGCTAGTAATAGAACTGTTTGCGCCGGGACTCTTTTGTCTCGAACTTTGTTTCATTATTTTTATTTAAAACATTCAGCAAAAAGCCTCAAAATTCGTTGAAAATATTTTGATAAACGTTTAGCAGCTATGATGTAAACCAACCAACAATTGAACAATGACTAAACTTTTGTTTTAAAGTTTTGACAAATTAAAAAATGAATAAAAAATGAGTTCTTTCTTCTTTGTAGCCCTACAGCCCCTTTTGGGCCTTCGCTTAGAGATAGTTAGAGTATCTCATTGTCATGATCAAATGTATTGGCACTCCACAAAGTGATATGATCATTATCACGCTTTAGCCGTGTGTCCGTCCACCCAGCTGCGATACGTTCTGATTTTAAACCAGCGCGTATCAGAACTGAACAGGTTTAAAGTCCGTCCAAAGAACCACTCGAACTAGATCTCGTTGGCGCCAACGAGACTTGAACCAGAGACCTTCGGCTTACGGGCTTAGCGCTCTAACCACTAAGCCACGCGGACTACCTGAAAAATGGATTACACGATTGTTAAAAATGAAAATGCTGTATTCGAAACTTAAAATATTTTCGCTTTGTGGCGAATTGAATTTAAATTTGGTGAACTGAATTTAAATGATCGATCAATTGATAAATCAATCAAATAAATCGAATTAATTATGAATGAGCAATCATTACAGTGCTAATTAACCTTAAATAACTATTAAATATAAGTTGATTGAAGCGTTGATGTTGCCGGATCAAGCCGTGATGGGCGCTCAGGGGTGGCAGAAGCTCAACAAGTAAAATTTACCAATTTTACATTTTCTTGAACGGAACAATTACTGTACCCTTAAACTCAATTAAATTCGATAAACAAATGGTCATTTATAAGATCAATCTGCCCTGAAAGTTTCAAAAAGAACGAATGGTACTTAACGAAGCAATAGCAGTTTGAATATTCTTGTATCACTGTGGAACAATGTGCGTTGTATTACTATGGAAACATATGGCTATGCAATTATTTACGCTTTTTATCAACTTGGTAGTAATCGAGCTGTCGCATAAGCAAACTGCTCGAAAACCGGCATTGCACTTATCCGAAATTTTAATTGTAGATGCGAAATATTTCATTATTCTAATTAATAGTTCTATAAATTATAAAATATTTGTTGATTTATTATAAGCATAAATTTTAAACTATCTTATTTCTCTATATTAGATTTAAATTTTTCTTTGTAATTATATTGTTTATGATATTTATCTTTCTTTATTATCTTTTAAAATTGTCTATATTATTATCTTATATTACTTTAATAATTCAATTCTACAATTGAAATCCGAACATGGCAACATCTTTTCACGCTGCACATTTACGTATTGCATTGCCGAAGGCATTTTATGCAGCAGAATGAACAGTTGCTCGAAATGTGCCGGTGTGACATCTAGCGAAGTGGACGACTGACGAAAAGGGGGATCTGCTTTGAATTGCCACAGCGATCACGTCAAAGAGTAGAAGTTTGCAATATCCCAAGACTACGCGTACGGAAAATTAATAATAGAGACGTTAAAACGTGTGGAAATTTCCGTATTTTACTCGTGTTTCGCTCTTTCTCTTTATTCCACCACCTACCGGAATAGTTTTAGTGTGTGAAAAGTGGATTAAAGAAGTTGATAGCGTGCTTGCTCTAAGTAACCAGCAACTGTGATCCATTTCATGTTCAACCTCGGATGACTTTGTTTAAAGTACAAATAGCAGGAATTCGTCAATATTTACCTCAACTATATGAACCAAATCCTAATTGAAGGGAAGCTGCGAACGTTTTGGTGGTAATACCATTGGAAACCGAAATCAAGTTCGTGAGTTTAAAGTGCATAAGACCATGAATCACGCGTAAGGCCATAAATCCATCCCCACGGCTATGGCGGAATTCCGTACGGCAAATGACGATAGTACAAAAACGTACAAATTATACTCATTCACTGGTTAAATTAGCTCATAGAGAGCAGGTGTTAAGTGTTGCCAATATAATTAACAGACCTGACAGCTATTATCAAAGGGGAATGTCAGCTTCCGTTTATTCAAGTTCACGAGCAATATTCACAAAACAACGCCCCTGGAAGTAGTACTCTGCAGTCGGATTGCTCTAAAGTATTCGTTCAACGGGACCACAGTGAAGGAACATCCGTCAAATTTCATGCAAGATTCCAAGTGAACTTGATGGTCATATTAAAAGGCACATCTTTGAACCAATAACAACGACACTTCATGATTATTTTGCTGAAGCAGAGAAAGGATCTGGCAGCACATACTGCGAAGGATTTTTGGCTTATCGAACATCCTATTTATTTTATATGTGCACTTAAACTCATCACGAAAAGACTTTTTGGAACATATCTAAATTTATTACATCCCAAAATGGGTTTATTTACGAGTAAAGTCCAAAAAGGCTGCAAATAACAGATCCTACATTTCGTGGTTTGCGTGTAATCGAAATTTCAATATTAGATCGACCTGATCGCATATGATTTGTGCCTTCCCATTCCAACAAAGAGTTTTATGTAACAGATGCCGGCAGAATTATTGTGTTTTTGACTTTTTGTCGATAAAGAAATAAGTAAACAAAAACTCAAAAAATTAATCTACATGCTTGTCAATTACTATGCTAGTTAGCAGCAAAAGAGAAATTTGAGCTTTCAGGCATCACGTCACCAGCGGGCGCCCAATTGCAGTGTTTGATTCTATGGAAAGCCCATAAAATACCAAAATCATTTGATATTGTTCTTGTAATTTGAGAAATTTCAAATGCTTACATAAATTATATGTAAACCTTTCGATTATCATCAAATTTACAAACAATGAGGACCTTTTGTAAGACTAATCAACTATTGCATTTCGTTAAGTTTAAGGGTACCCATACAATTTTTTAAATTAAAGTCAAATTGAATCACCATTCATTTTTTTGACTTTTTTTGAATTAAATTTTCAGTCAAGCGTAACTATCCCTGTCATGAATTCGTAAATGGGAATGAAACAAATTGAAGTAGCAGGAGATTGCTCCTACCAGAAGCCAACAAAAATCACTGAAATTATGAATTCCTAAAAATATTAATGTTATTGACCTTACTTGAAAATTTCGAGAAGATCAAATCAAAACTGCAGTGACTGATTCGATGGAAAGTCCATAAAATACCAAAATCATGTGATATTTTTGTTGTAATTGGAGAAATTTTAAATGGCTATAACTAGGTACGGAGCCCACCACATTGGCTGGCCCCTCGGCTAAAATGAGCTAGCCATCGAGCGAGCTCACACCTTTTTATGTGTTCACAGGGGCTCTTACAGGGTAAGGTGGCCTTTCACTTGCATGCCTATTTACGGCATAGGGTTATGTGATCCCCTCACATAATACAATGACATAAATTTGCCACCTTTATATTTTTCATTTAGAGGAAAAATTCAACTAAATTATGTTTGTATGAATTTGTCACTCAAATGGAAAATATACGATCCAATTGGGAGGGTGCGAGGGGGCGCCGCTTTCATCTGGATGCTCCACTCTTATTTCAGGGTCATTAGTATCGTCGGTAACGACAAAGTCCTCTTAATTCTGTCTGTTTTCTCCCGGCCCAGTTTTTTACTGGCTTTAGGCAATTTTTAACCCTTAGTAGGTTACCTCCCTATCAACTTCGGTCGACATCTATTCAAACCTTGAAATTTGTGGATGTGAAATTTTTTTGCAGTGGGTCCTTATGCTGGGGAAAAGAACCATTCTATCTAACCACTATTCATTACAACTCAGATACTACAGGTTCGCTAAGATTTGCATGAACGTTTTAGGGATGATAAGTATCATGAATATCTTTGACGTTTTCTTCAACGAGTGGCATCACAAACGGTAAAACAAAATGGCGGCTGTTTCAAATGAGAAGATTTAATAACTTTGTGTAATTTTTCGCCAAGCAACATTTAAGGTACATGTTAGGAATATTCCCGAAGAAGCCTCATATGCGCCCACATACAATATCGCCCAACGTTAACACCAACCACATAATCAGCAGATTCCAACTGAGAACATTGGCCGCAAAGTCAGCACATAGGAGAGTGACTGGAACTTGCAAAATAATTAAACCAATGCGCTTGAACGTTGCCCGTAAAATCAGCATTTGGGTGAATGACCAAAATCTGCAGATCAGCAACATAACTATCTCAAACGAAAATTGCTGAGTTTACCGCACACCATGTATAAATAAAGATACCAAAGAACAATAAAGGCACCTGTGATTTACAATCAAGACAAGTCGTTTCAATTATTATTCCACAGCCATTGTATTTTATTCCAGAGCAGTACATATTATTCACGCTTGATTGAGTTTATTGGTGAATGGCGGAAGGTGAGCACCTACAATTCAGAGGTGAAACAACATGAGTAAGTAGGAGAATGCTCCTACCAGAGGGGCTTTGTAACCATTCTGTGGTTCAAAAGAAGTTTTCTAATGGCATGAGTCGATGAGTTGAATTATAAATCCAATATTTGCATAAGAAATTATTAAGACTTATCCAAGAGATGCAAAGTTTTGTTCATAAGTACATAACGTATGCCATTTGGTTGCAGCTTAAATAATTTTTCTGAATACTCCTCCAATTGTACATGTTCAAATCAAATACTATAACTTAAGTTTTCATCAAAACGCGAAGATAATAGAAATACATAGGTAAATTTGAAATCTGCATCAAACATCAACACTTATTATTGTTCTTATAATTCCATAAAAACGAAATGACTTTAACACATTTGATTATGATTTTATTGCCAGGAAATTTTGTAGGCATAAGGGCCTTATAAAAACTTTCATAACTGTAAGGTTTTAAGAATTTTAAAGGCACTGTTTCGATTTCTAGGGAAAATGTAAAATTTACGAATCTTACTATTATTAACGGAGTTGATTTCTGAGGTATTTGTTGCCCCTTTATTCATAAAGACCTACTTTCGTGATTTTTTTTGGCTCAAAGCTGTCCAATTGTGAGCGGAGGGGACGCAAATATTGTTCGTACATTTTACCTTCCCCTGGACCCCTTACTGCAAAAAAGACTTTTTGTATCTGATTCTGAAAGTGCTAAGACTTTTCATTTGATACTCTACTCGACTACACTTGATGAAAAAAAAATTTGTTAAGGCCCACTTCGTTATGAGGGGTGACCTCCCTAAAAAGCTTTGAAATATTTGATAAGGCCTAAACTTTAGAGAGATCACCGAAGTGGTGATCTCTCTTTCTAAAGAAACTTCTTCTGCAGAAACTTCTTGCAACGCATGGATACACGGACAATGGACTTTCTAAAATTTCTTTTATAAAGCCCTAAGAATTATTTAAGTAGATCCAACAACAAATAACTTAGAGGTTGAAATTCATTGAGCTTTGCTAATACTAGTAAGATTTACCAGTTTTATCAGTAGGTTTCAATAAAATTTACAGAATTTCGAATTTCCTCCAATTACAATAATCATATACGATTTTTCTTCTACACGGGCTTTCCATCGAACCAGATATTACACTTTTGATTCGATCTTTTCCAAATTTTCAGATAAGATAAATAATAACAAGTTGAAGTAGCAGGAGAGTGCTCCTGCCTGAAGGGAATTGTAAAACAGTTAGTAAATCATACAATATATTCTGCATATCAAAACTTGACTAGTATACTGATTTCATAAATTGAGTTCGAAGAACTATTATGGCTCTTATATTTTTATATTCGACACCATTTTGTTCCAAGTGTTTTGACCCCGTTGCTTAATTAGTCACGATAACCTATCAATGGTACAAACCATTTCTAAAATTTTTATCAAAATTCCTACATATTTATAGTATCTAGCTCCGTTGCAAACGTGTATCTCCCTAGTATCACGTGTTAATGTTGTTGTAATTGTAAAATATTCAATCGGCTATAATAGCTGTTTATTGTTCGATTATTATGGAACTTTCAGAACACATACATTTGCTTTCAGAAAACTTAAATGTTAGTTTTTGAGAAATTTAAGGGCTCCATTTTGATTTGATAGGCGAAAATGTAAAATTTATAAAATGTACTATTATTAACAAAGTTGATCGGATTTCGACTTCAAAGGTATTTGTTGCCCTTGTACTCTTAAAGGGGGGGGGGGATACAAAATACAAAATACAAAATCATTTTAAGTTTTGTTTTGCAAAGTCCTAATCAAGACCTTTCATTTGATACCCATATTGCCTACATGGGATGAAACTTTTTTTACGGGGGCCTCTCCCCTATATGGAGAGACCCCCCTTCAACACCTTATAAAATTTTTTTTGTGATGAAACTTTGAAGAGGGCGTCACTTTACACTTACTTACAAAATTTTGTGTTTCTAGCTTATGTATGTAATTTGCGAGAAAAAGTGGTGTAACACACAGACAGACAGCGGGCAGATAAGACGTGATTTTAGTAGGGTATTGTAAAATGATTTTAAAATACCCTAAAATGCATTAAAGATTCTGATTAATCAATAATTTTAGCAATATTGAAACATGAATATCGTTGGCTGGTTAAAATGAAGTTCTTTTGAAGCAAGAATATATTTGTTGTGCATGTAAACTAGTTGCTCAATGGTTTCGTTTATGACAGACTGATGAGTTCTATTCTCTAGAGCATTTTTCAGAGCAGAGCAGAAGCATCGTATTTTATCTGTGCAGAATTTTCTTTGAAATTCTGTAGATCAAGCCTTGGAGTCCGGCTTCAGTTTGGGTGTATGATTTGATTGATGCGGTATTTGTATTTGGCTCTTACAAGAAAGTCATTCGTGTTATGGCTCATGCCGCGAAAAGATCGTACATCCAGGAGATTTGGCGCAGCCCTTTTTGTGACAAGAATATGGTATGTTTGTTTGAAGCTACCACCTACCACGTCATTTTATTGGCACGAAGATGTAGGCAGCGAGTTGAGTTTACAGCAAGATTCTTGCTAATAGTAAAGTCAATGCGGTTGATCATTTTCGTTGGAGTCGTCATCAAGTCGGTGTCCCCTCGTTTGTGTATTTACTCATCTCCCAGCTTAGCATTACAGTTTCTAACTCAGTTTTTTATATCATTGAAGAGTAGTACCTCGAAAGTTTCTTTGTGATATTGGGTAGCTGAGTTTAAGCGAGTTTATACGAGCTGCCAAGATGAACACCGCAGAAAATGTGAAGAAAATCCACAAAATGGTATTAAATGACCGTCGACTAAAAGTGTGCGAGATAGCAGACATAGCAGGCATCGCATTTTGATCGAAAATTTGGACATGAGAAAGCTGTGAGCAAAATGAGTGCCGCGTTTGCTCACAATGGAGCACAAACAGCAACGTGAGTATGTTTCCATCGAGTGTTTGATAATGTTTCGCAGCAATCAAACCGAGTTTTTGCTTTGATTCATAACCATGGACGAAACATGGGTCCATCATTTTACACATGAGACCAAGGAGCAGTCAAAGCAGTGGACTGAAAAGGGAAACCGGCTCCAAAGCAGGCAAAGTCAGTTAAGTGAGCTGGCAAGGTCTTGGCATCCGTTTTCTGGAATTTGCGTGGAATAATATTTATTGATTATCTCGAAAAAGGAAAAACAATCAACGGCGCATATTATGCAGCCTTATTGTAGCGTTTGAGTGATGAAATCAAGAAAAAACGGCCCCATCTGACGAAAAAGAAAGTTTTGTTTCATCAAAACAATGTACCAGTCCACACCTGCGTCATTGCGATGGCTAAAATCAATGAGTTGAAGTTCAAATTGCTTCCTCACACACCCTTCTCACCAGATCTGGCTCCCTCGGATTATTTGATTTTTCCAAATTTGAAAAAATGGCTCGGCGGCAAAAGATTTGCCAACAATGAAGAGGTAGAGTCTGCGGTTAATAGCTATTTTGAAGAGGTTGACGGTTCCTACTATAAAGCGGGTATCGAAGCTATTTAACATCGTTGGGAAAAGTGTTTCGCACTGAAAGGAGAATACGTTGAAAAATAAAAAACATTTTTGCAATTTTTTTACTGTATTCTTTATTGGGTCGCGTACTTTTGGGACCGCTCTCGTAGATACAAAATCTCGATATTCTAAAATGCAATTGCAGCTACCACAATGTATAATGCAAGGAATAAAAGTAATTAAATAGCAGCAGCACTCTCCTGCTAACTCAAATTAAGTGCATTATTTATATTGTTGAAAACCAGTCTATCAATCTTTTACACCTGAAATCCACAGTCTATACAATTTATGGACTAGAAGCTTTAAATTTAACTTTAAGTCTAAGAATGAAGTTTCTAAAGTTACCATCAAAATCAGAACCACTTGAAAAATTTTCAATTTACTATAGTCTCTTTTCATGGGAGTATTTCTACCCTGTTGATAAATCTAATTGCATCCTGGATGAGAGTACATCTAGCATTTTCTTCTGGGCAAATTACACTTCTCCAGTCTTAGTTTATATATTCTCGTAGATGTAAATCAAATAAACTAGGGCGAAGTTTTGAGACTTTTATCTCATAATAGTGCAGCCGAGTCCGCAAGCTAGGATAAAAAATATAAACTTTTGAAAACTTTTGCATGCTGTCAAAAACATTGCTTGAGAACAGAAATCCCTTACCAGAACCCAAAACCTGTCCTTTATAAGTTCTTGTCATAGTAGTATCAAGGTATTGAAAGTTTCAGGCAATTTCTATTCCCTGTCAAGAAGGTAATGTCATTCAAAATATTTTTTTACTATACTAAAGACATCATCTACAATATAAGGATAAAACGTGACTGAAAAGGAACGACAAATTTTCGTTAACGAAAGTTTTTTAGTGCATGTCCCTGTGGAGAATTTTTCAACATATTTTGTTTTGCAAAATATAGCATTTCTCCACTTCTTTCAAACTTTGCTGGGAGTATTCAGTAGCATAACGCATGTTATGAAGATTCTTATGCGTTCTGCTCTCAAATGTTAAATTAGTACCACGGGACTTGTATGTGCTTTGTAAAATTGTCACTGGCAATGTGATAATTTAACTTTAATCAAAGAAAAAACAAGGATCATTTATGAGAGTCTAAATAGTAATGTAACTTAGAATTAGTTTTAAGTAAATTAGATGCATTTGCAAATGCAGCAGGCTTTCTTACTTTGATTACAGGATATAGTAAAACCTGACATACAGTAGCTCAAAGTTATAATGGAATAGCATGGATATATAAGTTTATACCTTGATAACAAATTAACTAAAAATATGTTACTAACATCATTTTTTATTTTAAATATTGTATTTTAATTTATATATATTAATTATCAACAAAAAAACTTTAACAACATTCATATTGAAAACAAAAAAAACTGCAATACATAACAAAACAAGTTCTTCAGCCTCAAGGTTATAATGGAACACTGTTTAAAATTATGCGAAGTTCACTGTTGCAACTTCAGCCAACTTTATTTCATCGATGAATCTGTGCCGTTAAATTTTATGGTACCTCTAAAAGTTCCATTTTGCATGTTTAGTTAATTTTTCTGATCGGTAACAAGTACAATAGCACTGCGCCGCGCGGTAAGCAAACATCAGTTGGGCGGAAAGAAGACATAATTCGATTATCAAAAGCAGGTGAATCGGTATGAAATATTAGTGGAATTGTTAATTGAGCACCAAAAACTATTTTTAACATAACCAAGCGGTACAAAAGTATCACAAACTTCAAAAATAAGTCGAAACCGAGGGGTCGCAATATTTTTCCGGGGTCAGATGAACGTTGGCTACTCAAAACTCTTTCAAAACTCCAAATACCAGTGCTCCAAAATCAACATCAGAAGCAAAGAACTATCTTGAGAAAACGGCCAATCCTGAACCAGTTAGAATTGCGCTTAAAAAGCATCAGTACCATGGACGAGTACCTAGAAAAAAGCCACTTGTAAGCAAGGCCAACATACACACACGAATGGAGTTTTGCCAGAAACATGGTTAGTGAAGATTTTTCATTCTGGGAAAAACTTATATTCACAGATAAAAGTCAATTCACCGTTTTCCGATCAGCTAATGAAGAGTTCAAGAAGGCCAACCTTCTCAATAATGGCATCGGGTGCGTAAGTAGGAGAGTGCTCCCACCTTAGTATTCAAAACAAGTTTTCTTATTGCGTAAATCAGTGACCTGAACTATTAATCCAATATTTAGGTAAGAAATCGTTAAAATTTATGCAAAATATGCCGAGTTACCTTCATAAGCACGTTGCAAACACTATTTTGTTCTTGCTTAAATAATTTTTCTGAATGCTCGGCCGATTGAAGATATTCAAATCAAATACTATTCCTTAATTATCATTAAAAATGGAAGAAAATACAAGTCCCTAGGTCGATTTGAAATACGTATCACCTATCAATATGTGTTATGGTTTTTGTAATTCCATACCATTGAAGTGCCTATAACTAACATAATTATGATTTGATTTCCGTATTTGCATTTTGTGAGCATAAGATCTGATATTAATCTATACAATCGCTAAATTACAGAAGTTTAAAGGTACCGTTTTGCTTTTATGGGCGAAAATGTGAAATCTACAAATTGTTTTATTATTAACAACGTTGAGTGAATTTTGATTTCTGACGTATTTGTTGGTTCGGTTCAAAGGTGTCCGATCCCAAGGGAGTGGGACACGGTTTTGGTACATTTTGCCTCCCCCTGGACGCCCTCATGCAAAAAATTACTTTTTAAATTCCGATTCTAAAAGCATTCGAGTACCTTTGACTGAAGAAAAAATGTTTAAGGGCCACTTCGTTATGAGGGGAGACCCCCTTGAAAAATTTTGAAATATTTGATAAGACCTCAATTTTTGAGAAACCACCACTTCTGACCTTTTATTAAGTTTGAGCTTTCTAGCGTCTACAGTTTTTGAGGAAACTTGCTGTGACGCACGGACAGACCAACGGACGGACAGACAGCTTGCGAATCTAGTATTCCTTTGTAAAATTTTTTTTGCAAAGACCTAAAAATCATCACATAAAAAATAAAATACTTTGATAGCAGCCTTAAAAGAAGAGTGGAAAAAATTCCGCCATCTTTCTGTCGAAAATTGGTGGAGTGGATACCAAGTCGCATAAAAGTGGTCATACAACGAACTGGGCTCCCAACGAAATTTTAAAACTCAATTAATTTTTTTTCTAACCTAAAGTACTTGTTTTGTTATTTGATACAGTTTCTTTTGTTTAAATGAAAGAAACTCCTTCAAAAAGTGCCAGAAAGTAAAGTTCACATAGACGCACAACAAGAAAAAAGACCTGATGCAAAACAGGAAAGACAGAAGCGCCGACGCAAACCGCGGCAGCAGGCACTGCTCGTAAAACTCCAAGATGGTCGATCCTACGTGGAGGCGCTGCGGGACATTAGGGAAAATGTAAGGCCCAAAGACACCAACCGTACCATGAAACCAGTACGACCAACGCGATCGAGCCACATACTGTAGCCCAGTCATATTAGGTAAAAAAAGGGGTCAACCTCGGAATGAAAGATAATAAGCTGCAAATTGGTATGAACCTTTGTTTTGTCATTCTAAATGTTGTCTCAAAAGTCACAATCGTTATCGTGTCCACGTCTCAAGATATTCAAGGTCAAAGGTCACAAAAATCGGTTTTTCGCGAATATCTGGCTTCCTATCGGTTAAATGAGATTTGCATTTATTATAAAAGTTGTAGGCTATAAAATTCCCTACAACTTTTGTTTAAACTTTTTTTTCATACGACCAACCGTTTTGAAGGTAGAGCGCGAAGAGTGCACATCGTACAGTCATATACGGCCTAATGCAAGGTCAAGCGTGAGTTATGGTTATCAGTACGTTATAAAGTCAATTATTTACTTGGAAATTATAATTATTAAACAATGCCTATTATTTATGTACTCACTATTAATTATTTATATTTAATTAAAGTAAGTAACTTGATTTGCAACGGTACAATTTCAAACTAACGAATAATCTTGACTCATACAAAGTGGAGAGAGTGGCCTTGAATACTATAGAACATCTGTCCCGGCAATGAATAGAAAAGGGCATAGGGTAGGGACAAGTATTTCCACGTATATAAGTATTGAGAAATTTACGCGTTTTAAAGAAAAGATATATAATGTCGTGTTAACTTAAAATAAAACTAAAATATATAATCCAGAATTAATAATATTTTATACTTAAATAGTTAAATATGAATAATTATATATAAATAATCAAGTTACTTACTTTAATTAAATATAAATAATTAATAGTTAGTACATAAATAATATATATAATTATTCATATTTAACTATTTAAGTATAAAATATTATTAATTCTGGATTATATATTTTAGTTTTATTTTAAGTTAACACGACATTATATATCTTTTCTTTAAAACGCGTAAATTTCTCAATACTTATATACGTGGAAATACTTGTCCCTACCCTATGCCCTTTTCTATTCATTGCCGGGACAGATGTTCTATAGTATTCAAGGCCACTCTCTCCACTTTGTATGAGTCAAGATTATTCGTTAGTTTGAAATTGTACCGTTGCAAATCAAGTTACTTACTTTAATTAAATATAAATAATTAATAGTTAGTACATAAATAATAGGCATTGTTTAATAATTATAATTTCCAAGTAAATAATTGACTTTATAACGTACTGATAACCATAACTCACGCTTGACCTTGCATTAGGCCGTATATGACTGTACGATGTGCACTCTTCGCGCTCTACCTTCAAAACGGTTGGTCGTATGAAAAAAAAGTTTAAACAAAAGTTGTAGGGAATTTTATAGCCTACAACTTTTATAATAAATGCAAATCTCATTTAACCGATAGGAAGCCAGATATTCGCGAAAAACCGATTTTTGTGACCTTTGACCTTGAATATCTTGAGACGTGGACACGATAACGATTGTGACTTTTGAGACAACATTTAGAATGACAAAACAAAGGTTCATACCAATTTGCAGCTTATTATCTTTCATTCCGAGGTGAAAGCCCTAATATGACTGGGCTACTGGTCAAATTCAGAGCACAGGCCGACAATAAGGAAGCATTCTACGACGCAGTAAAGCAAGTCCTCGACAAAAGCGCAACTATAGCCTCGCTCGAGCCAATGACAACGATCAAAATAAGAGACATTGACTGCGTGACGAATCTGGCCGAGGTAGAAGAGGCCATCAAAAGGGAGCTCCCTAGCGCGGGAAGGATCAAAGCGAGACTGACACCAGAAAACAACAGGGGACAACGCATGGCCATAGTTGACTTGACTGAAAAGGACGCCGAACAATTCCTGAACAAGGGCAAAGTACGAATAGGGTGGGTTGTCTGTAGGATACGGCGAAGAGCAATGCCTCTTCAATGTTCCAAATGCCTTGGCTATGGTCACACCACACAAGTATGCAAGGGACCCGATAGGAGCTCTCTTTGTTACAAATGCAGTGAAATGGGACATAAAAGAAAAGAGTGTACGAAAGAGGCACATTATATCCTTTGCGAGGAGGCTAATCCAAGACCCGATTTTGGACACGTCTTGGGATCAGGAAAATGCCAGGTTTTCCAGGAAGCCTTAGCTAAGACAAAATCAGAGCTTTGATGACCCGCATCCTGCAGCTAAACCTACACCGCAGTTCAACCGCCCAAAATCTGCTTGAGCAGTTTGCGAAGGACATGAAAGCGACTTCTTGCTGCTGAGCGAGCAACACCATGATAGAAGTCCTGCGTCATGGTATCTTGACGAAACTGGTACTGCCGCTATCTGGGTTCGGAACAGAGATTTTCAAGCGGAGAGTTGTGGGCGGGGGGAACGTTTCGTGTGGGTTCGGTGCTCCGGGAACACCTGTTTTAGTGTGTACTTTACGCCGAACGAATTGATATCGTCTCCCCAACCGAAGCTTAATGCTCTGGATTGCACTGTCCCGAACACAGAGGGCAACGTGCTCGTTGGGGGGGACCTCAACGCTAAAGCAATTGAATGGGCATGCCTCAAACAGATCCGCGGGGATAACAAGTCCTGGAAATAGTAGCCAGGATGGCGCTCGTCGTACTAAACTCCGGAAATATGCCAACTTTCCGCCGTATTGGCTGTGTGAGGGAACCATATCGGACGTGACTTTCGCCTCGGAGTCCTTAGTACGGAGTATACACAATTAGAAAGTATTAGTGGACTACTCAGCCAGTTATCATCAGTGCATTCTGCTTGAGATCATTGATGTTGCCTCTCGACCTCCGCGCTCTCGGCTTTCTCCAACTGGATGGAATATCGGAAGGATGGACGTTGAGAGGTTCGTCGAGGTTCTAACAGCAGGTGAGCCGCTGCTGGGAGCTTCAGAGGGGACAGAAGAATTGGCAGCTCTAGACGTGGTGAACTCAATTATGAGCATCGTCACGGTTGCTTGTAAAGCAACCCCCTAGTGTACTGGTGGTCTACTGAAATCGCTGAAAATCAAAGGGAGTGTCATAAGCTTCGACGTGAGACTCAACAGGCGCGGAATGGTCACGAGGCATACATACGGATGGCAGCATATAAGTCGATTGGGAAATGCCTTCGCAAATTGATTAACAATAGCAAGGCCCACTGCTGGCAATACCTTGTGGACAATGTGAACAAGAATCCGTGGGGCCTTGGCTATAAGCTGGTTATGCGGAAGCTTGGCGCCCTACGGAAGCCTTGCACACATAATGCGGAAAAGATGGATAAGATAGTGCGGGCACTCTTCCTTGGCCATCCCGTCCGTGTTGATGCTGTCCATGGTGAAACTGCAGTTGAGTGTCCACTCTTTACACAGCTGGAACTGGAGGAGGCAATCTTTTAATTGAAAGAAAGGAAGACTCCAGGCCCAGATGGTATTCCGACTGAGGTGTTGCAGCTTGTCTATCACGATTTTCCTGACTTGCTGCTTAACACATTCAACGCTTGCCTACGGGACGGGATTTCCCCGGTACGATGGAAGGTAGTGACGCTCGTGCTGATCAGCAAGGGGAAGGGAAATCCCGGATCACCTTTTACATACCGCCCCGTTATGCATGCTAGATATGGCTGGGAAGGTGCTAAAGAAATTCATCAAGGGAAGACTCACTGACGCGATTCGTGCTGCTCGGTACCTATCTTCTCGGCAGTATGGCTTTGGAGCAGGACGTTCTACTATCGATGCGATTACAGAGGTAGTGTGCAGAGTCCAAAAGGCAGAGGCACATAGTCGCACCAAGCGATGGATCGTCCTGCTAGTGACACTCAACGTCAGGAACGCCTTCAACTCCACTAGATAGGTGGATATTCTGGATACGTTGGAAAACTCTTTTCAAGTTCCAGAATATTTAATGCGGCTTTTGAGGAACTACCTTAAAGACTGAAGCCTGCTCTATGACACGACACAGGGCCAACAAAAGATGGCGGTTACATTGGGTGTTGTCCAGGGATCTATTCTTGTTCTAGACCTGTAGAATGTGTCTTATGACGAGCTACTGAGACTGGAGATGCCAGATGAGTCGCGCTTGATCGGCTATGCGGATGATGTTGCGGCTCTGGTCACCGGACGCACCGTTGAACAAGCGCAACTTAGGCTAGGTATTAATGCGCCGAGTGAGGGACTGGATGATTGCTCGTGGGCTCAGTTTAGCACTGGAGAAAACCGAAGTGGTTATCTTGTCAAAAAAGAGAATCTCTAGAATAAGGATGATCAGTATCGGAGACTTGCAAATCGAATCGAAGCCACCGGTAAACTACCTGGGGCTACTGATTGACTCAAAGATGAGTTTTTCTGAGCAAATCAGGACTACGGCTGAGAAGGCTGCTTCGGGAGTATCGGCTCTGAGTCGACTTACGGCCAACGTAGGGGAACCCAGCCCATCAAAAAGACGCCTCTTGATGAATGCTGTAGGGTCAGTGCTACTGCACGGAGCAGAGGTATGGGGCGACGCTCTCAGTAGGCAGGTTTGCCGAAAACGCCCGACACAGGTGCAGAGAAGAGGAGCGCTGAGGATTGCATCTTCATATCCAACAGTCTCTGATTCGGAGGTGAAAGTCATTGTGGGCGTGAGACCTGTTGCCCTCCTTGCTAGAGACCACCGGTCTATTTATCTGCGTCAAAACAAGGATGCGAGAGAGATGGTTGTCCGCGAGGAAGAACAGCGCTCACTCAACGATTCGCAGCAGTCTTGGGTGAATTGCACGAAGGGAAGATGGACTGCGCGCCTCATCCCGAATATGAGACCATAGTTAAATCGAAGGCATGGTGAGACTGACTTCTATCTGACCCAGCTTTTGAGTGCGCATGGATGTTTTCAGTCTTAGCTGCACAACATTAGTAAGTCACGGTCCCCCGACTGTCGATTTTGCCCAGGAGGGGAAGACAATGCCTGCCACACATTTTTTACATACAGAAAATGCAACAGGCTGCAAAGGACCCTCTACAAGGAGACGAAAGAGCTCACCCCAGATAATATAGTCGCGGTGATGCTCGAATCGGTTGACAAATGAACCAGGTGGCACATTATGTTCGGGCAGTCCCAAAAGATAAAAGAGACTCACAGCAGCCGTGGGTGTTTGGGCTGTGGGATCGCTTGTCTGGCACTTCCTATACTCTCCCTGCCCGTTAGAAGAGGGATCTCCCAGCTTGAAGGCGCCTCACAGCGTTACAAAACGAGACCTGGCCCGAAGTAATGTGTCAAATGGTTCCAGGCTGGGTTCACAGGTTGACAGGGGAGGTTTTTAGCGGGTAGTCCAGTCGCCTTCTTGCGAGCATGGGTGTCCCATATCATATGCGTAAATAGGCATTCATCTCCCTACCACAAAAAAATAGTGAATTTTTGATAATAAATGCATATTAGTTTTAGTACTTGAAATAAAAAACAATGCTAAGAAGCGATTTTTAGTTAATTTGTTGTTAGGGTATAAGCTTACATATCTATGCTGTTCCGTTATAACTTTGAGCCACCGGAATTACAATTTTAATGAGTCAGGAATGATGAATTACTTAAGGGATTAAACATTTTCATTTGAAACGATAAAGCAATATCTATGAAGGAAAGGGTACGATTTGCCATTTTCTCCAACCCATGAAAATTTAATATTCAAACTTATGTTCCGATAAAGTTTTCCATCAATATTTTTAAAGACGCCTCTAGATGAGTGCTACTATGCCGACCAGAAAGATAGGGTGATGCTCTCAGTAAGGAGGTATGGGTGACCGGGTACAAAAGTAACAGCGGATCGAAAGTAGCAAATTCTCTGCAGGTTTCTACTCCGTTGCGATTAGAAGACAGCTGGCGATGTTTCAATTGCTTGCATTCAGTTAGCACACGCGCATCATCCCATCAATTTGTGTTAGAAGACGTCACGTGATTTTGCGTAGCGAAAGTATGTTTTTTGACATTTATTCAGTTAGTGTTAACGTGGCACTAAAAATAGGAAACTCATGTGGCTATTTGCGTAATTGTTTTTGATGAGATTGTTGATTTAGTGCATAAATTGATTTTTGTGTGGTAAGCTCCATTTTCCAGTAGGTATTCATCCATGAGCAAAAAAATTATGAAAGACAAAAGTAGCATAGCACTACCGGGACAAAAGTAACATGTTACTTTTGTCCCCGTGATGTGATAAGTATGATTTATTTGCGTATTACTTTCATGTTACCTTTCTTTATCTCAACAAAATTTCAAGACTGCGAGTTGGAAAAATGGATCGAGGGGCTACTGAGATGGTAATTTATAGAAAAGCTGCCGATGAACATTTCAAAGATATTGGTAAAATTAAATGCCTCGCCAAAAAAATAGAATGTCTGCCATGTGACATTGAGCAGATATTTAAAAAGATTAAGAGAAGGAAATGCTCATGCGATAGTTGGTTACCGTTGTGTCAACTGGGTCTTTACGGCTAGCAAAGAAGAAAAACTACAGGGCCACTTAATCGAGAGCTCGGGAGTTTATTTTGGAGCAGCCCTATGAAGTATGTAAGCTTTCATACAAGTCAACAATTAAGAATGGCAAAATTCCCGGAAAAATGGTATGACACTCAAATTAAGGGCAAGGAATGGTTAACAGGTTTCTCAAGACGACACTCGACCTTATCCTTGAGATTTCCGTAAGCACTGAGTCTGTCTCGAGCATCAAGCTTTAATTAGTACGATGGTAATCTATTTTTGATAATTTAGCTGATGTTATGGATACATATAAATTCTAACCAAAGGATATATGGAATATGGATGAGACAGTGATGACCACAGTTCAAAAATCTAGAAAAATTGTAGCTCAAAGAGACATTAAACAAGTAGGTGCAGTAAACTCAAATGAACGCGGGAAATAAGTAACAGTTGCCGTTGTGATTAACGCTCAAAGGGGACAATTACCTCCTTTTTTGTATTCCTGATAAAGGGGTATCAAGACCACGTTATACGCGAAGCTCCTGTTAGATTTTATGGTGCAAGAAACGCCAGTGCATTAATGCTCAAAGCAGAATTTTTGCTATTTTTGGGGTACTTTATAAAAGCAAGTTTAAACAACGGTTGATCATAAATGTTTGCTTTTGCTCGATAAATACGCATCACATGCATCTATTCAAGCTCTAGATTTTTGTAAGAGTAATGGGATAGTTTATATGTCGTTTCCACCCCGTTGCACACACAACCTTCAACCACTGTATAGAGTAGTGCTTGGAAATTTCAAAAAATGATAAATACAGCTGTAGACAACAAGATGCGAGATCATTCTGGTCAAACACTGAACATACATTACATTTTTGCGATTGCCAGAGAAGCATTTCTTCTTGTCGGTACCATTAAAAATGCTATTGATGGGTTCACTTGCACTGATATTGGTCCATTTAATAGAAATATATTTACAGCCATTGACTGTGCATCGTCATCAGTAACAGATCGTCCTTTGCAAGTCAGCGAAGGAATTCTACATTATTTTTGTCAACTAGATCCAATGCATCCTCAGCTCTCGAAGTTGAACCAAATACATCAATTGACGGCTTCAAGTCTAACTCTCAATTAATAGGATCTAGCGAACTACAAGCAAGGTATTAGTCAAGATGTTGGGCCCTTTCCATGAGCAGGTCCAAGAACTGTAACAAACAAGCGGCGCAAGAGACGTAAAATTGCTGTTACGACAACAATCATTAACATATGCGAGTACTAATTGCTCGGAATTCCATAACAGTTTATCACGCGCCCACGCCTCGCTTACGACACGTCACGACAACAATCATTAACATATGTGAGTACTAATTGCTCGGAATTCCATATCAGTTGATCACGCCCCCATGCCTCGCTTACGACACGTTACGACAACAATCATTAAAATATGCGAGTACTAATTGCTCGGAATTCCATAACAGTTGATCACGCCCCCATGCCTCGCTTACGACACGCTACGACAACAATCATTAACATATGCGAGTACTAATTGCTCGGAATTCCATAACAGTTGATCATGCCCCCATGCTTCACTTACGATACGTTACGACAACAATCATTAGCATATGCGAGTACTAATTGCTCGGAAATCCATAACAGTTGATCACGCTTCCAATACCTCGTTTGTCGCAAGTAGTACTTTTCTGCGAGCCAACAAGCAATGTATGCTTCACCGCCCATACTTAGGGAATGTCGACACACCTATACAGAATACATAATCACAATGTATTGTATATAAGAACCTTATATCTTACGTTTTATTGGTCAAGTCACTAAATTGGCTCCCCGGCAAATTCCACACGCATCTATGGTAGTCCATATAATTCCCATATTGAGAGCACACGGGGGACATGTACACAATTGAATGTGTGTACCATGCGCAGTCCGCTCAACTGAGTATTAATTCGCCGCAACAACCAACTCAGAAATCATATGAGGAAAAGTCGCCGGATATATGAATACTGAAAACGAAAAGAGCAAAAGCATAAAATTGGAGCTGGCGTTCCTTTTCATGCAACAAGATTATTCCCCGGGAACAAGAGAGGAATGAATTCGCAAAGCAGGTTAAAGGGAACTAGCACACTAATAAACTCAGCATTTTGCGGTTAACTGGAGTGAAGGTCTACAACTCCCACTAGCAATGCAAGCAATTTGTTTGTATTTAAGCTACTGGCAAATTGGGCGAGGGGGCCAGCATTAACACAAGTCTCGAGGAGAGACTGCCGGAGTCAATTGTGGACGTCATCTGCTAAGAAATTCGCTGTAAGGAAGAGATATTTCCGCCTCCAACAAAACGTAAGTATAAGGAGTTAAAACAGAGTTTCATTCCCCCTCTAGCTATCAAAGATTGTGGTAGTGCATCGTGAGGTGTAATCATCACGCTAGTACAGACAGGGTGCTTGCATATTTGTAACACTGCAATATTGACTGATACGCCCAAAAAATGCTATTGAGGAAGAACACAATCAAAGGATTACAGCTAAGAAAGCAGTTCTTTAACTTAATAAAGGTAAAACCACGAGGAAATTGGTATTCAGGGAGACAACATAAGGAAAGGACAAAAATTCATCTGACGAAAAATATTGCTTTTGTCTCATTTGTTTTTATCCTTACCGCAATTGTCGGCAAAAAGAATAGTGGATACAGCGTATCTCACAAAAATTAATTTAAATATTAATTATGTACTTATATTTAAGAATAATTTCTGACGAGAAGTCAATAATTTTGTTTATTTTTTATGAAATATGCACTATTTAAATGTTACAAGTACAAACGTTTGTTTGTTATAGGTACTAATTAATATTTACGTTTATTTTTGATTCTAATGAATGAAAGTTTATTTGCGATGCTAAAAAATATCTTCATAATAAATAATGAGTTGATTTGATATTACATTCTATATTCATCCCACACCTTTATCATGTTACTTTCGACCCACACCGTGTAACTTTCGCCCTGGCTTTGCGGTTGAAAGTAACAATCGACAATTTTTTTAAATCACTGTAATTCAATGCAAATAGCAAATAATGTGGTAAGATTACAAACAAATTCTTAAGCATAAACAAAATTTATATATGGCTACAATTGCTTCTAGAAAAATATAATAACCAGTGAGAAACCAGCGCTAAGGTAAAAACTGTTACTTTTGTCCCCGGTCTCCCCTATACCGAAAACGCTTGGCATTGGTATAGAAAAGAGTAGCACTGAGGATTGCATATTCATATCCAACACTCTCTGATTCGGCGATGGGAGTTATTGCAGGCGTTATACCTATTGCCCTCCTTGCTAGAGAGCGCCGTGCTATTTACCTGCGAGGTTGCAAGGGAGAAGCTTGCCCACGAGGATAGACAGCGCACACTCAACGATTGGCTTCAGTCTTGGATGTATTGCAGGAAGGAAAGATGGACTGCGCACTCATGCCAAATATTAGACCGTGGGTAAATCGAAGGCATGGTGAGACTGACTTCTAGCTGACCCAGCTTTAGAGCGGGTATGGGTGTTTTCAGTCGTACCTTCACAAGATTGGTAATTCACGGTCCCCCGATAGTTTGTTTGGCCCAGAAAAGGAAAACAAAGATTGCTACACATTTTTGCGTGCACAAAGTAGGGACCTATACAGGGAGGCGGGAGAGCTCACCCGGAATAGTATAGTCACGGTGATGTTCAAATTCGTTGACAAATGGAAATGGCCCATCACGTTCGGGCAGTCCTTAAAGATAAAACGGCCTGACATCAGTTGGGGGCATTGGAGCTGGAGCTTCGTTTGTCCCGATAGAAGAAGGATGTCCCAGCTTGAAGGTATCTTATGGCGTAACAAAACGAGACTTGGCCCGAAATATTGTGTCAAACGGTTTACAGGAGATGTGTTTAGTGGAAAGTCCAGTTGCTTGCGAGTATGGGAAATATTGTATCAAACGGTTAACAGGAGATGTGTTTAGTGGAAAGTCCAGTTGCTTGCGAGTATGGGACCCCACACTGTGTGCGTAAATGATCTTCACCTTCTAGCCACAAAAAAATCTATCCCCACGAAAAGGCGACATACAATTCCATGGTGCATCGCCTCATTGCTTATCCACCAATAAAGAGAAATCATATATCGTCAACACCGCCATTAAAAATGGAAATAACCCGATTATGATAGATCGACTGATAACTGAAAAGCAACACCAAGCTTTCAAAAACACTTTCTTTCCACAAAATAGCTTAGAGAACAAATAATGGACATGTAATCCCATTAATGACTCTTTTTATAAAATTAAATCTTAGGCATTTTAATATCCGCGTCGTAGCATCCACCAGAGGCAGCACCCTTAAACACCGACTACGTAGCGAGAAGGTCCCTAATATGGCGGAAATGAGCGGGATTTACAAGATTAGTTGCAATGAGTGCGATTAGTGTTACATCAGGCAAACAAAAAGGTTAATAAAAATGGGTTTCCAAGAGCACATGAACTAAGTTTTTAGCGAAAGTAAACGAAGTCTCATCACAGTACAATCAGCGGTGGCGATACACACTATTGTGAAAGGCCATACTATCGACGAAGACAATTTAAAGCTTGTTAAGCACGTCAATTGACCCTATATATTGGACGCTTGGGAGAACCTTCTCAGAATCCGATAAGATTCTGAAAATCTATTAAATACCGATCAAGGAAAATAATTAAAAAAACCTCAAAAAATAATTTAAAAAAACGTATTATATGTATAGAATAATAAGTTCATTCATATTTGTATTTTTTACAATTATCTCCTCTACTTACTATTTATTGATGTATATAGTAATAAGTTCATTCATATTTTTACCTTAAAACTATAGAGTATTTACAAGGTTTAAAATTGTCAATGAAATAGTAGCTATTGTACTGAGAAAGGAGTAAGTCGCCCCCGAAAAGAGCATATGCAAAAAATAATTATTGTGGTTAGAGTAGTTGCGTGTTTTAATAAGTTTAATGGTAACACATGATCTATCCTAAACGACACGTATGCATTTTGGGCAATATTGCTGACCATCTTCAGTACTAGATACGAAACTACTAATAAACATAAAAATGTAGAAATATTAAATAATAACAGGTAATTTCATCATATAAATTCAGTCAGAATAAATAAGATATAAATTACCGGACTATTGCCAATATGAAACGAAAATTCTGTTATGATATTTCCATTATATTATGGGTTGTGATAATTAATGCAAAGCGCTAGTAAAGTTAACTATTAATATATCTTATCTAGCCAAATTAAATAAATTCGAATTTATTGGGCTATTTTCAGTATTCACTGAATAACCGTTGTATGTATGTGAACAGATTTATATGCGTCGAGTTTTCATGGATTAGTTCACTTTTTAGGGTTTTGTAAAATAATTTTACAAAACCCTACTAAAATCGCCTCCTGTCTGCCCGTCAGTCCGTCCATCCATTTGTGTGTCACAGCACTTTTTCTCGCAAACTACTTAAACTAGAACGTCTAATTTTGTATGTAGGTGTGAAGCGGTAACCTTTTTAAATTTCAACTACAAAAAATTTGTATACGGTATTGAAGGGACGCCTCCCCATATAGGGGAATGACCCCCCGAAAAAAAATTTCATCAAAGGTAGCCGATATGGTTATCAAATGAAAGTCTTGATGAGAACTTCTCAAAACAGGTCTTAATTTGACACTTTTTGCTTCAAGGGGCGCCTAGCGAATGGAAATACACGCAAAATTTGAGTCTCCCTCTCGCAATTGGACACCTATCATCCGAAAAATCTGAAAAAAATATGGAGGTAGATGTTTGTGAGTACAACAATAACAAATACCTTACAATTCGAAATTCGCTCAACTTTGTTAATAATAGTATGATCTTCGAATTTCACATTTTCCCCAATAAAATCGTATAGATACCCTTAAACCAAACGAAATTCGATATTTAGGTAGTCCTATAACAGTTTTTAAACTTTGTAAGTTTGATGAAGATCAAATGATATACACGGACATATAACATACATATAACATATGATTTGGTATTTTATTCCATCGAATCAGTCACTGCTGTTTTGATTTGATAAGGTCAATAACATTAATATTTTTGAGAATTCATGATTTGAGTGATTTTTGTTGGTTTGCAATAAAATGGCGACCGTTGTGAATAGAAAAACAATGGATTTTCTTTGAAACGTGCACATCTCTTTGACATATTTCTTGACTTTATGCGTTGCTGGTGACAGCATTTCTGAGAAGTGGAGTACAAAACCCTTCTGACATGAGCGTAGGTCGGTCTACCTGACTTGTCAATAATTTAAAATGATCAACTATTGGTCGCGTGTAGCGTCTTACTGTGTTGTTCACTTACTTACATTTACTTATGTCTTTATTCGCAATATATTTTTTGTGTTCCTTGAGACGAAATTCTACTGCACGCTTAGTTTGCCTAATAGATGTGTAATGTGACGCCTACGCCCGGGAATCGAAGTGATTCCGATCCCGAACCCTTGCACCCGGCCAGATGGGTATGACCTCGAAGTGCAAGTGGACTTCGTCTTTCGTGCGGATATCGTTGCGCAGAAAATATTTTTTTTTTCTTCTTTCCAAATATTTAGATCTGTGGATATAAATATTTGAAACGTAATATTAATCAAACACCTATACATTTCGAGGCATATACATCTGGTAATGCCCCCCCACCGTTGCCATCAAAACACTATGCCACTGGCGACCAATAAAACTGCACGTTGCCGCCATGTGGCGTTCCATTCCGCGTCAGTTGCGACGACTCCCAGTCCACATCTGTTTTGTCGGAGGTTCAGATTGACAGTCCGACGCAACGAGGGAGAAAACACGCGGGAGGAAAATACTGTATTTTTCGTTATCCCCCCACAGTCTTAGGATTCAAAAGGGACGAAAATATGAACTAACGGTGGGTAAGGAGTAATTGAATTGTTTTTCATTTGTCGAATAATAATTTTCTTAACAGAAAAATAAAGGAGAAAGCGTGGTAGTGGTGGTACAGCGGGAGGTGCATCTAAAACCGATAGTTAACCTTATGCCCAAACAAGATACGTCTAGAGTGCACATACAGACGATCAAAGCAGAGCCGAATCGTCTGATGGACTTAAATTTGCTGCATGAAGAACTGCATGTATCATCTCCTCCTGCTTTGATGGTGCCGTAGAAATTTTTAAAACTAAAAATGTTGACCATTATTGCTATCACAAATTCAAACAAACAAAATCATCACGATGCGCATAGAACCAACAAAGAGGCTCAAACTCATCATAGTCTATAGATGCTACGTGACTGCTCATATATATTCGAAAATTCGAGATGCCAGTTAACAACGATTTCGAGGTGAGGTTAGAATACGAAAATGTAGAAATTCATTGAGGATAGATCAGGTTAGAAGAAGAAATTTATAAAATTATTGATGACATTAATTTTGAGACGCAAGGAAATAATATTAGTGAAAAGTATATCAGGGGAAGTTAATTTAATTTAAGACTAGTAGAAATGAATGTTTGTTTTTCATATCACGTGATCGATTTCGTGTTTTTTTGGTGAGAATGGATATTCTGTAGAGCCAAGGAGTAAGCCAAGCTTTCAGATATTATTGTGCACAATCTTAAGATTGGCTTTGCTAAATTCCTTCTCGAGAGAGGTGCGAATCTTTGGAACATATGCCATAGGTACATGCCATTCAACAATTCTTGCTATGAAGTGTTGATGGAAAGAGGTTAAAGCCTTCTCTCTTTCTATTTTCTGCACACATTTAGCAATCAATTTATCCAGAAACGCTATTTCGTATCCATTCATTTTTGTCAAGTGTACGATATGCTCATACTCGTTCTTGTGACCTGCCACTGATAATGTTCAACGGCATATACGATATACATACATCATCGATCTAAACGCTGCAATTTTGTTCTTATGTAGACACTACGGTTATTTGGTGATATATCTGTCTATTGTTGTTTGTTTTCTATGTATTGAAATTTTTCATTTTTCTGCCGTTGCTCGTAATATTTAAATCACGTAAGGGCAGCGTTTTTTCTTCATTTTCCGAATCAATGATAAATTTTATGCTGGGATAACGGCTGTTGAGCCATGCTAAGGTTCGATTTAAACTTATTTTCTTCATCAAAGCATGCATACCTGTCATTTACGATAAAACATATACATATTACCATGTTGCATGTTGATTATATTTATGTAATTTAACACTTGTTTTATTTTAAATTAAATTATTTGCAATCCATAAGGGTATGAAAAAACTATATTAAATTTTAATTAAGATACAGCATTAAGCCCTAAATCAGGCACTTTCTTATGGATGGTAGAATATTTGTGAAGCCATAAATAAATCCATAAGATATTCAAACTGTAATTAAAATATTTGTAATGCATTTAGTTTCTAGTTTGTTAATTTTGACATCCGAGCCTTAAACCTTGAAAATGACCTAAAGATGTGCAGTGTTGAACAGTTGTAACAAGCAATACTATCGTGGTCAACAGCTTGGCCACACAGCAATCTACAAGTTTGGTGACTGCTTATAAGCTAAATAGTTTGGCGAAAAGTTTGCTTGAGCTTGCATCACTAGCAGACTTCCCGTTCGTTCATAATTAGTTCAGCAAACAAGATATCCAAATTTTTAGATACGTTGCAATTTCATTATTAGAACATACTCTGTCCTAATTTTCAAACTTCTGTCTTCACTTAATAAAAACTACAGCAAACTCAGGCACGTCACTGACTCCTGAAAATATTACATATACTTGACTTTAAAACAAAGTCGTTCAAACAACGCTAGCGAAAAAATTGCAAAACAAACAAGGAATAGCCTGAACTCGATCCGAACACTGAAAATAATTAGTCACGGATTTAATTTAGAACCTAATCATCCTATAATATACCCATCCATCTGTTCCGATTCCTCCTAAAATCCTTATTCTGCCAAAAGGAAAGTCAAAATGTTCAGTTACGGTGCATATTTACTTCGAAACTCAATGTTTCACGATGTATTAAAGAAAATAATTATCTAATACAGCTATTCATGTCAGTCGGACGTATGAATACGACGTTCTTCATGCGATCAAAGATTTAATTAAAATTTTAAAAAAATCCGTCGACACCACCAGCCGGAAAGGCAAATTTATCAAAGGAACCCTATTTTTCAAAGGCAAAATAATAATTTGATTGGCCACCACCTTAAAAGTCGAACGCTGTTTTAAAAAAAAAATGCTCTGTTGTGTAAATACGACCATTGTAAGCCATCTCAAACGTTTTCATGAAAATATATTTCATACTTTATGATCTTTGCGGGCTGCAATTTTATATTGAAGCTTTTGATTTTGGATTATTTTGAAGGATATCCAACTAAGAGTGTTTTCAAGTACTATTGCAAATATCGTTTCAATCTGAGTTTAATTCTGAACAAAGCAAAATAGTTCAATTATAATTATAACCAAGCTAAAAATATTAAGATTTGAATCTACCCCTTTTTTATGATCTGATGTTTACAGTTTTCTGGAATGTCAAAGAAACTGTGTTCAATAATCTATAATTTAGAGTTTCATCAAAATCCGTCGAGGAACATGGCCAGAAGTGGACCACGAATATCTGAAAAATCGCTATTTGAACTATCGCTATTTTGAAATTGGGGCATTGATGATCACCGAAAGAACAGAATCATTAGGTATAATTATTACGTACTATAATATTAAGCTTCATATAAATCGAATCAAAATTTTGACTCTTAGAAGCCTTTAAAATTTCGAATAAATAGCTCACTTCACGAAATTTTCGACCTGTCCTTAAAATTTATTTTATGATTGTTTAGATATTTATAGCTTCTAACATATTGCCAAGTCTCTCTAACATCAGTAGAAGGATTAGGCCAAAAATATGTTACCAAATTTTTGCACGTTATTCGACGTTTAAGCAACTGCCATTTTGTTTCGGACGGTTTTGAGTTTTTTATCATAAACTTTATTATATTGTTTAGTATAAATCTGTAGCCAATTTCATCCAAATTGGAGCTATACTTTAGTCAGAACCAAAATCATGGATTTTCTCCTAAAATAGTCACCATTTTGCTTCCGCTCGTCCGATTTAGTTGGTCTTAGCTTAGACATTTGCTTAATATTCTTTTCCTGAAAATTTCGTCAAAATCAAAGTGAAATTGTGATTACCACGGTGCTTGCAAACTTTTTTTTTCACCCCTGTGTAATAATAATCCATTGTATAATATTCCAAATGCGAGCCATTATTACATCTGTGTAAAACTTCTGAGGTTTATCGGCGAAAAACTTAGCCAAGTGACTTTCATAGCCCCTTTTTGAAGTGAATTTCTCTTCATTAAGGAAGTTTTGCAGAGACCGCAACGAATAGTTGTTTGATGGTGCAAGGTCTGGACTATACGACGAATGCATCAAAACTTTCCAGCCAAGCTCTGTCAATTTTTGCCGGGTCATCAAAGATGTGTATGGTCTGGCATTGTCATATTTGGAAGACAACGCCATTTCTTTTGATCAATTCTAGCCGGTTTTTTGAATTGCTTGTTGCAGTCTGATTAATTGCTGACAGTACAGCGCCAAATTGAGTGTTTGGCCAGGTTTTAGTACCTCATGATAAATAATTCCTTTCCAATCCCACCATACACACAGCATAACCTTATTTGGTGTCAATCCTGGCCTTTCGTTTGTGATGATTTACATTTTTTTGACCATGATCTTTTTCGAACGACATTCTCGCATCTTACCCATTTTTCATCGCCCGTAATGATTTGCTTCAAAATGGCTCGATTTCGTTGCGTTTTATTAACATTTCGCAAATGGAAATTCGGTCGATCAAATTTTTTTGTGTTAATTCATGCGGCACCCAAACATCAAGCTTTGTGTGTATCCAGCCTTAAGCAAATGGTTCGAAACTGTTTGATGATTAATATTCAGTTCCGGAGCAATGCCATGGCTGCTTATGTTTCAGTTTTCTTTAATATTTTGTAAGATTTCATAGACTTTTTCAGTGATTGGTCGATATGAGCGCGGTGCATCTTTGACATCAAAATTTCCAGAATGAAAGCGAGTGAACCATCTCTTGGCTGTGGCTTTTGATAAAGTATCTAGGCCGTAAACACCACAAATTTTTTCACAAGCCTGCGATGCATTCTTACCTCCTTATAACGGGCCAGTCAATATCAATTAAAAATACAGGCAGTCCATGAAACGAATTGGACTGAAACCGACATTCAAGACATGAGATCGCACACAATATTCAAAAAAGTTAAGCCTATTGGAAAAAGAGAATTCGGAGTGGTCTTCATTGTGGGTAGGGAGTTCAAATCGCACGTTATTGATTTTAAGGCAGGCAATGAACGGTTGTGTGCGATCCGTATAAAAGCGAAATTCTTCATAATCTGGCTGATTAATGTTCACGTCCCGACCGAAGAAACGGACAAAGAAACGAAGGAAATCACCTGGCAAGACTGGTCGACTCATTACCCACAAACGAAGCAAAAATCATTCTGGGTGATTTCAACACTAATGTTGGCAATGAGCTATCTCATCGGGGTACAACTGGAGGATATAGCCTCCACGATAAAACAAATGACAACGGCCAGCACCTGATTGACTTTGCATGTAGCAGGAATCTGGTCATACGTTCGACTTGCTTCCCACATCAACGCATTCATAAAATGGTCTGGGTATCACTGGATGGCAACATACAAATCCAGATCGATCATGTTCTGATCCAACAACGTTGGGCCTTGAGCATACTTGACGTCCGTACATACCGAGGAACCAATTGTAACTCAGATCATTACTTGATCAAATTAACCTATCGATGTCGTATGTCAAAGGCATATTTGGCGAAGACCAGCCCGCTACAATAACTTGACATCAAAAGGCTCCAAACGGCGTCTGTGGCCAAAAATTTCACGGAGACTCTCGACAACCAGCTTGCTCCCATCTTATCAGACGCATCGTTAAAGACGAGCAACGAGCTCTGGATGAAAGTGAAAGCGGCTATCAGAACCGTGGCAGAACAGACGATCGGACATCAAGTCCGGCGCAAGAGGAATGATTGGTTCGAAGATGAGTGCCAGAATGCGTTAGATAAAAAGAATCAGGCGTACAAAGAATATGTAGTTACGTTCTGGTTTCGATTTGCTCAACGGGAAACTAATGGCACTTGCAACCAATTCAGACAAATTAAACCTATCGCCACTGCAACTTTATCTTCCTTGCTATCTAGCCGACTTTGCTCCTGTTCACAATTTCAAATGTCAAAATATAATTTGAGAAAGTTTTCATATTCAACTTTCCTATTTCCATAATTTTGACAAAAATAGAAATTTTTATTGTTGCCTTAAGCAATTAATACATAGTTAAATATTCAAGAGCCTCCTTGATAAGTTTTACACTACTACTGGGACTACTGCACCATATCCATAATGGCGTCTTGATATCCTCTCAATCAGCATAACACCTTCAAATGGTTTCCATTTAGAATGTTGCACCTGTGACGTAGTCCGTGATTATAAACGACCCACAAGGCGCATTCGAACAAGGAAATATGCAACCTCACTCCGTCAAATACAATTCTATGATAACAAACACTATTGAGGGGAACAATTTTCATTCATAATTTATGCAATGATTTATTCCAGAGGACAAATTCTTATTGATCAAGCAAATCGATTTTCGTGTAAATGCATCAAAACAAAGCACATAATCTCTCACATTTTGTTAAAAAACAAGCACTCGACAATTGACGTGTCGAGAGTAAATTATAAATGTAAGGGAAACTAAGAAATTAAAATGCGTGCATCACATAAAGTATGGGCGAGATCACTTCAGGGCGCACGCTCGTTGTCAGGAATTTTATTTGGTTTCCAATATTCATTCACATGTTGGGCCTAGATGTACAATAGTACGCATGCAATACCGAGAAGCACAGTAAATTCGCTAAATAGGTTAAATAACGTTTTTAACAACTCCTGTGTGTGTAACTGTATCTAATATTATACGGCACGAGGATCAATAACAAGGGCAAAATCTACTAGTCAGAAACTATTCGGTATAATTTCACTACACTTTTGTAAATCAATTTTCGTACGGGTTGCAAATATCTTATGTTCAATATCCTTTCTAGACTTCCGTGTTTTCTTGTTAGTCGTTCCTCCTGTCTATTCTGTGCACCGGCACTCCACGACCCTTGTTCATTCCGCTGCACACTTGCCTTCGTCAATGTAATACATGCATGTGCAGCGGGAAAAGGTGTTTCCATGACCGCATTTTTATTGCAGATTTGAATTATTAAAAATAATAATATAGAAAAATTTAAATAATATAATGATAGAAAAAAAGATAGATATAAAGAATATAATTTAAAAAAAAAGTTTCAATTTAATATAGGGAAAAGGCGGTATAAAATTTATATTTAATAAAAAAAAAATATTTTATGATTTATATTTAACTATAAATTGAAATAATTAAATTCTTCAAGTCTGCAGTTGAAATTTCGGATTAGTATTATGAAGGTTTTCGAGCAGTTTGCTTAGGCGACTGCTCGATTACTACAAGAACCTTCTCTAATTTGCATTTGTCATTAAAAGTTAACTATGTTTAAAAATGCATTGATAATTTCCCTCTTTTCAATTAGCAACGAAACGCTGCAGGTGTAAGGTATGTTAACTATTGCTTTTCTTGTAATCACTACACTCATTCAGTTGTATTGCAAATATCCATACGTATTTGTAAACTCAATATCGTGCAAAAACTAATAATTTAACCGAATCAGAAATACGAAAGGAAAATGAAGGCTTCATTGAATGGAACTCAATAAAATCATTTTCTATGCATAGATAGTTCTATTATTTTGAAGCATGCTCTTAAAATTAGCATCTCAATACTGGATACTGTAGGGTTGAGGAAATTTGTATTTGCAGCTTATTCCTTAAGCCAAATTAGGTTGTAAAACATTATAGATTTTATAAATTCTTTGCGAAAATTGGTACTCAAGTGTAAATAAATTATTGGCATACTTTTTCTTTGAAAGTTTTTACTGGAATGAATATGCATATTCCACTGGAACCATTATAACCCCAGAATTTCAAAGAAATGCCACCCAATAAGGGTGCATTGTAAATATTAAGAGAATTAAAAGCAAATTAGTCAAAGATGAAATGAAAAGCAAGTTCATATTAATATTAATTAGATCTTGATGTTTCCTACTCACGAAAATTTGATGAAATACAAGTATTTAATTATGCAAGCCTTTTAAAAGTTAAATGAAGGTCTAATAATAATTATAGTTATGCAAAGAAAATTTGTTTAATCAATCATTATCATTCCACTTCCAAGTAATTTATCACATGATAACATTTGTTTTTCGAACATGCTGAAAATTCAACATCAACTGAAAACTCAGGAAGCAAAAACAAGAATAAATTCATCAGTTCTGACGCCTTTAAAGTGAATATTGATTTCCTGTGGAATATTAAAATAATGGCACTTTAAAGCTCACTTCAGGCTTTCAAGATGACATAAGAAACAGATTGCTAAGACTAATCATGAAATCATCAATCTCGTTAGTATTTCTCTGAAAGAAGCGCTATGCTCGACGATGGCTGAAATAAAGCACCAATTCATTTAAATATAAACAGATGCGGGATGATGAATAACATCCTTCAAAACAATGTTCACAAATGTCAGTGGCTGAAAAAGCCGGCTATCTGACGAAGACGCTGATCGATTTTCCTTCCTTGCGCCAGCGGAAGAAGAAAGTCAACCTCCGTTAGCCGACGCCTTTGATGACATCTTTCACACATGAATACATTCATAAAATTCTACTTGAAGACGTGACGAGCTGATTCCTAGACGTACTGACAATCTAGCTAGAGAATAGATTAATGACCTTCATTATCCTGAGCGTCGCATCAAAGTCTCACATCTCGCATCATACCGTCGCGCTACGCCACTAGGCCGTATAGCCGGAATCGTGGACTGTTGGTAAAAGTTGGTCGATGTGTTGTTAGATGTAGGGATGTTTCTGGATTTACATGAAGTCGATACTTATTATTGTAAATTGCCTGGAAAATATTTTTATAGTTTAAATGCAGAAAGTAATGTTTCAGTAATTGTATATTATTCTGGAACATAGAGTTCTTACATCGAATTGTTAGCTTAGGTTGGATATTTCCCAAATAATCGTAAAGCATGTTTTATCGACAAGCATTCATTTCTGTATGATTTATTGAAAGCTCTAAAGATAATTGCAAAGAAAGTGTTAACAATTGTTAGCTTCCAAACACTTTTAATGGTTAATAATATTATGTGAATAGCGGTGAAACTTGAAAATATTTTCGGAGAAAGTTGTATTCAAGGATTTAACCGTAATATAAATCTGAGTGTGTAAATTGTTGTTGTCACTTTTTAAATGTTTAGAAGTGTTTTAAGTTTGTAAGCATCTAATATGCTTTGCTTTGCTACAATATTTAAATATATATATATATATATATATATATATATATATATATATATATATATATATATATATATATATATATATATATATATATTGTCACATGTTATTGTTCGCGGCCAATAATTTTAATCTTCCGGGAAAGTGAGAACGCAATGTCTTTTAAATTAAATTAAAAGAATTTATTTAATTACTTAAAAATGCACAATCACTTATTTAACTATTTCACAATTTTAATTTTCACTATTTTACAAGTCTTCTATCAATTTCTACTTCAACTGTCCACCTAAAATCACTTCGCACTCAAACAATCAATCGCCTTTACTTCGCGTTCCACTACATCGCAGTTTTCTATCGCGGTTGTAATGAATGATGCCCCCCATTCATTCAGCTCGCCTTTATATAGGGTCTCTACATATTCAACCCATTTCTCGTACATTGGCGAATGTTCTGCCGAGAGGTACCTGGTATGTTCGAGCAGTTTAATGAATGGAGTGACGTCACTTTCAGATGTTGATCATGCTTGGTGGGTTCTCGCGGTTTCGAGTAAATTCATTTTGTTGATGTTCTTAATGGTTGTGTCCCCGCAGGGGGAATGCCGGTCGACAAGAGCTCTCTTGGAGGCTAGCATTCTTTGGGGAGTTCCGCCCCCACGTACCCGAGGAAACTCCGCAGGGGGAATGCCGGTCGACAAGACCACTCTTGGAGGCCAGCATTCTTTGGGGAGTTCCGCCCCCACGTACCCGAGGAAATTCCCGCAGGGAGAAAGCCGGTCGACAAGAACATTCTTGGAGGCTAGCATTCTTTGGGGAGTGCCGCCCCCACGGACCCGAGGATATGGGGGGTGCCGTGAGGTTCCCTCTTATTGTATCTGGATTACGCTTTGGACAACGAACTGGAATTGACGCTTTGGGCTGGCGGATGTGATGGTTTGGACCTAGTTGCTTTGCACAGTAGCGCCGAGGTGAAACTCGTGTGTGAACGGCTCCAATTCAACTATCATACCGTCTCCGTCCCGGTAAAACCTTGGCAGGCCTCGGAGTACGTTCGAAGTTCGCACCATTGGGTTGGTGGTGTAGGTTCGGTTGAG
Organism: Odontomyia ornata; assembly: GCA_963969285.1. Classification (NCBI taxonomy): domain Eukaryota; kingdom Metazoa; phylum Arthropoda; class Insecta; order Diptera; family Stratiomyidae; genus Odontomyia; species Odontomyia ornata. Next base: position 318,299,761 of record OZ017738.1, on the reverse strand, counting down.
ACGGACTCCCGATTAGCGCTGGTCTGGCTCTGAGCACTTGTCCCCATAAGGGCTTGTGCCAACCCTCGCATGGCCTCCCTGCTCTGCAAAGATAACCATGGGACCAAAAAGGCGACTACACACACGAACGGAGATAGCGGCTCCGAGGGGGGACCCAATAAAATGGAGCAAACAAATGAAACCACAAGCAAACAGGACGCTAGCACGGAGAACCCTTTCAGGCAAAAACCGCTGTTGGCAAGAACACCGATAAAACAAGTCACCGATTGCGGGGGGAGGCAGCAAACCCCAGAAACACTGTTAAAGTCAACACCACAGGTTAAATCATCGGAGACAGACCACAGACGGACTAACGAACGAAAGAAGGCAGAGTGCGTTGTGCAACCTGGCATCATTGCAGCCTTTGGGCGCAGTAGAAGGACTATGCGCACCCCGGAGCGCCCAGTGCAAGACGTACACAATCCGGATCAAGCTGCGACACCAACGAAGGCCAGTGTAAGACTGGGGGAGGGAGAAGTTTTGCCGTTGGCCGACGCCACTTCAAACGCGATCCAAGCGATAGAAGCAAAAGGGCTAGGAAACGGGGGCCTCTCCCAAGAGGTGGCGCCAAATAACACAATCGCCCTTGACCGCGCCGAAGAGGAGCGGCTTACTCGGAAAGCGGGGAATATCGTCAAACAACTGAGGGCTGCCTGCGAAGTGCAGAAAAACATAGGCAAGAGTGTCAAGAATGGCATTCTTGAACTGGAGGAGCTTTTTGGCCGCATAACGCACTACAGGCGGAGGTGGCTTGCAGCCGAGAAGCACCAAAAAGACACGCTCTCCCTCGAGGCATCAGTGGGTCCTAGCAGCAGCAAAAGAATGGCCGGTAGCCCAATTGAAGGCGACTGTGAGAAAAGGAGGAAGGATGAGACCATAAACCAAGTTGACACTCCAGGCGAGGAGTTTCATGTGGTGCGAAACAAGGCAGCGAAAAAAGCGGCCAAAAAGCTACTCCTAGAAAAAAAAGACAAAGAGCTCAACCACGAAGAGAACAAGGAGCCCCCCGCTATACCGCAGAAAACAAAAAGCAAACCGCGGCACAAACCCTTGCGAGAAGCACTGCTTATTAAACCTTTTAAGGGCCGAACCTACGCAGATGTCCTGCGTGAAATTAAAGGAGCGGTCAAGCCAGACGACACCAAAACTGCCATCAAAGCAGTTCGACCAACCCGGACCGGCGGCTTGCTGGTGGAATTCGGGCCAGAGGCCACAAACAAAGATGCATTCCGTGACGCGGTTCAAAAGGTTCTTGGAGATGCGGCAACGGTTGCCTCGCTCGAACCAATGGCCACCCTGGAAATCAGGGACCTCGACTGCGTCACGGACAAAGCTGAAGTAGAGGATGCCATTAGGAGGGAGTTCCCCAGCTTAAGTGAAGTCAAGGCAAGATTGACGCGTGAAAACACAAGGGGGCAACGCATGGCTATTGTCGAACTAGCTGATAAAGACGCCCAGCAAATCCTGGCGAAGGGCAAAATTAAGATAGGTTGGGTGATCTGCAGGATACGGAGAAGAGCGATCCCTATCCGCTGCTTCAGATGCCTCGAATACGGACACACCGCGTATGGCTGTAGGGGACACGACAGGAGATCTCTGTGCTACAAATGTGGTGAAACGGGGCACAAAAGGAAGGAGTGCACGAACGAGGCAAAATGCATTCTTTGCAAGGACGCTAAGCTAGCACCCGGCGACCTCAAACATGAGCCGGGGACAGGGAGATGCCGGGTTTTCAAGGAGGCCCTAACTAAAGCCAAATCGATACTCAAATGATCCGTATCCTGCAGGTCAATTTGCACCGAAGCACAAACGCCCAGGACCTACTTGAGCAGTTTGCGAGGGATAAGAAAGCTGACCTCCTGTTGCTGAGCGAGCAACATCATAACAAGGACTCGCAAGCGTGGTACCCTGACAAAACTGGTACCTCGGCCATCTGGGTTCGAGACAGCGCCCGCCTTCAGGTGCAGGGCCATGGACGCGGGGATGGTTTTGTGTGGGTGCGGTGTTCAGGGATAACATATTTCAGTGTTTATCTGACGCCTAACGAGGCAATGCGATCCTTTCGAACCAAACTCGATGCCCTGGAGGACGCTGTCTCGAACACAGAGGGCCACATGCTGGTCGGGGGAGACTTCAACGCTAGAGCCATCGAATGGGGTATGCCACAATCCGACCCAAGGGGAAAGCAAATATTGGACATGGCGGCCAGAACAGCGCTTTTTGTCCTAAATACTGGTAACACCCCTACTTTCCGCCGCTGGGGTTGCGTAGGAACCATACCCGATGTGACACTCGCTTCGGAGTCCCTGGTACCTAGAGTACACAACTGGCGAGTACTAGAGGACTACTCGGCTAGTGATCACCAGTATATAGCTGTTGAGATTCACGACGGTGCCACTCTGCGTGCATATGCCCAAACTTCAATCCTCGGATGGAGGACTGGGAGGATGGATGTCGAGAAGTTCACTGACGCGCTTACGGCAGGCGCACCGTTGCTGGGAGCTCCGCCAGGGAGTGGAGGGCCTACAGCCAAGGACTTGGTGAACTCAACTATGAGTACCATCATAGCTGCTTGCGAGTCTTCCATGCCCCGCCGAAGACCCCGACATGGTAAGCCTCCAGTATACTGGTGGTCAAACGAGATCGCCGAACAAAGAAGCGAGTGTCACAAACTTCGGCGAGAGGCCCAGCGGGCGCGAACACGGGAGGAGGCAGACACTAGGCTAGCAGCATACAGGTCCGGCAGGAAATATCTTCGCAGGCTTATTAACAAGAGCAAGGCCCGATGCTGGCAAGACCTCGTGGACGATGTAAATAGGGATCCGTGGGGCCTAGGTTACAAGCTGGTCATGGGGAAACTTGGTGCCCTACGGAAGCCTTGTATACATGACGCGGAAAAGATGGACGCGATAGTGCGGGGACTCTTCCCCGCACATCCCGTCCGTGTTGACGCTGTCCATGGTGAAACAGCAGTCGAGTGCCCACTCTTCACACAGCTGGAACTGGAGGAGGCAGTCCTCTCCCTGAAGGCAAGGAAGGCTCCAGGTCCAGATGGTGTACCAGCTGAGGTTTTGCAGCTCGTCTATCACCATTGTCCTGACTTGCTGCTCAGCACATTCAACGCTTGCCTACGGGACGGGGTTTTCCCGGTACGATGGAAGGTGGCGAGGCTCGTGCTGGTCAGCAAGGGGAAGGGAAATCCCGAATCGCCGTCTGCATACCGCCCGTTATGCATGCTAGACACGGCTGGGAAAGTGCTAGAGAAACTCATCAAGGGAAGACTCACTGACGCGATTCGTGCTGCTGGGGACCTATCTCCTCGGCAGTACGGCTTTAGAGCAGGACGTTCTACCATTGATGCGATTGCAGAGGTGGTGAACGCGGTCCAAAAGGCAGAGGCATATAGTCGCACCAAGCGACGGATCGTCCTGTTGGTGACACTCGACGTCAGGAATGCCTTCAACTCCGCTAGATGGGTGGATATTCTGGATACGCTGGAAAACTCTTTTCAAGTTCCAGAATATCTAATGCGGCTTTTGAGGAACTACCTAAAGGACCGAAGCCTGCTCTACGACACGACACAGGGCCAACGAAGGATGGCGGTTACATCGGGTGTTGCCCAGGGATCTATCCTTGGTCCGGACCTGTGGAACGTGTCTTACGACGGGCTACTGAGACTTGAGATGCCAGATGAGTCGCGCTTGGTCGGCTATGCGGATGATGTTGCGGCTCTGGTCGCCGGACGCACCGTTGAACAAGCGCAACTTAGGCTAGGTATGCTAATGCGCCGAGTGAGGGACTGGATGACTACTCGCGGGCTCAGTCTAGCACTGGAGAAAACCGAAGTGGTCATCTTGACAAAAAAGAGAATCCCTAGAGTAAGGATGATCAGTATTGGAGATATACAGATCGAATCGAAGCCAGCGGTGAAGTACCTGGGGCTACTGATCGACTCGAAGATGAGTTTCTCTGAGCAAATCAGGGCAACGGCTGAGAAGGCTGCTTCGGGAATATCGGCCCTGAGTCGACTTATGGCCAACGTAGGGGGACCCAGCCCATCAAGAAGACGCCTCTTGATGAGTGCTGTAGGGTCAGTGCTACTGTACGGAGCAGAGGTATGGGGCGACGCTCTCAGCAAGGAGGTATACCGAAAACGATTGGCACAGGTACAGAGAAGAGGAGCACTGAGAATTGCATCTTCGTATCCAACAGTCTCCGACTCGGCGGTGAGAGTGATTGCAGGCGTGATACCTGTCGCCCTCCTTGCTAGAGAGCGCCGCGCTATTTACCTGCGCCGAAACGAGGATGCGAGGGAGATCGTTATCCGCGAGGAGAGACAACGCTCGCTCAACGATTGGCAGCAGTCTTGGAGGAATTGCACGAAGGGAAGGTGGACTGCGCGCCTCATCCCGGATGTGAGACCGTGGCTAAATCGAAAGCATGGTGAGACTGACTTCTATCTGACCCAGCTTTTGAGCGGGCACGGGTGTTTTCAGTCTTACCTGCACAAGATCGGCAAGTCACGGTCTCCCGATTGTCGGTTTTGCCCAGGAGAGGAGGACAATGCCTGTCACACATTTTTTGCGTGTACGAAATGGGCCAGGCTGCGAAGGGAACTCTACAGGGAGACGGGAGAGCTCACCCCGGATAATATAGTTGCGGTGATGCTCGAATCGGTTGACAAATGGAACCAGGTGGCACATTATGCTCGGGCAGTCCTAAAATATAAAAGGGACTCACAGCAGCCGGAGGCGCTGGGGCTGGGGGATCGCTCTTCTGGCAATTCCTCTTCCCCCCTCCCCTCCCGCTAGGAAAGGGACTCCCCAGCTTGAAGGCGCCCCACGGCGTAACAAAGCGAGACCTGGCCCGAAGTAATGTGTCAAACGGTTCCAGGCTAGGTTCTCAGATTGACAGGGGAGGTGTTTAGTGGGTAGTCCAAAGGTATCCTCCATGGGAGTCCCACACTGCCAGACTCGGCGGGCATAAATGCCTTCACCTCCCTACCACAAAAAAAAAAAAAAAAAAAAAAAAAATGGTTGTGAAAACAATTGCGACAGTAGCTCACATAATTCTTTGTACACGTAACAATATATATATATATATATATATATATATATATATATATATATATATATATATATATATATATATCAGTATATATATGTATATATGTATATATATATATATCAGTTTATATACATATATATATATATATATATATATATATATATATATATATATATACATATATATATATACATATATATATATATATATATCAGTTTATATACATATATACATATATATATATATATATATATATATATATATATATATATATATATATATATATATATGTTTCAGTATATATATATATATATATATATATATATATATATATATATATATATATATATACATATATATATATATATATCAGTATATTTTTATATATATAGATATATATATATATATATATATATATATATATATATATATATCAGTATATTTATATATATATATATATATATATATATATATATATATATATATATATATATATATATATTTATATAGATTGTATATATTTATATATATATATATATATACATATATATATATATATATATATATATATATATATATATATATATATATATGTAAAAAAAAGGCCTACGATTGCAGCTGATAGTAATTAGAGGCTCAAATGATGGGCTAACCTTCCAGAATTTAGGAACTAGAGTACGTACTCTACGATATTAGTGCAGGCTACTTTTCTTTTGTTTTCCAGTGGAGCACATTTTTTCCGCTCTATTTTACAGTTCTCGTCTATTTTCTAGCTGGGCCGGCCACTTTTCAATTTTAATCATAGGACGTGATTTCCAGCAATACTTTCCCTACCTGCCAGTACACCAAGTGTTCTTTCCAGCGGCGCCAGAATCGGGAGGCAAAGGAACCCGTAGGCACTCCCTAAATTTAATCCGGGCCTGTTCTGCGTCGTTCGGGCCCTTTGTGAGAGTTTTCGGCAAGACTATGAGGACAAATCAAAGCCATATAAATAAATGGACGAGCAGCGAGAATCTGTGCACTCGTCCATGTGGGAAGCAAATTTAGCACATAAATAAGTTATAAATAACTTAGGCCCTCGAAACTTTATGATTCCCTCTGCTTCTCCTTCCCCTTTGTTTACAGACAGGTTTTTCTTTCCCCTCTTCAGAAGAATCACTTTCCCCATTGACACACGCGCATACCGACAAAATTTCATTTCACGTGCACACGATCGCCACTTCGTTATCATTCGTAGAACAGTTTGAATACAACACAACTAACGTTCTCTCACATTAAACTCGAACGTCAAAGCTGATGAAATTCGTTGAGGCGACAATACTCATGTGTCAAAGCCGATGGCAAATTCATAAGTTTTTAAAGAGAATTGAAGTAGCAGGAGAGTGCTCCTACCAGAAGGGTTTTGTAAAACAATGAGCAAATCAAACAGTATATTACTCATATCAAAACTTGACTACTATACAGATTCCATAGAATGACTTTGAAAAATTATTAGGGCTATTAAGTTTTTAAATTCGCCGCCATTTCCTTTCAAGTGTTTTGACCCCAAAGTCTAATTAGTCATGCTAACACATCAATATTACAAACCATTTATACAATTTTTATCAAAATTCCTACATATTTGATGTGTCTAGGTCCGTTGCAAACGTGTACCTCCCTAGTATCACGTAGTAATATTGTCCTCTCATTGGAAACGGTGAAGGTCCAGATGGAGTTCCGGCTGAAGTGTTGCGGCTCGTCTATCACCATTGTCCTGACTTGCTGCTCAGCGCATTCAACGCTTGCCTACGGGACGGGGTTTTCCCGGTACGATGGAAGTTGGCGAGGCTCGCGCTGATCAGCAAGGGGAAGGGAAATCCCGAATTGCCGTCTGCATACTGCCCGTTATGCATGCTAGACACGGCTGGGAAAGTGCTAGAGAAACTCATCAAGGGAAGACTCACTGACGCGATTCGTGCTGCTGGGGACCTATCTCCTCGGCAGTACGGCTTTAGAGCAGGACGTTCTACCATTGAGCGATTGCAGAGGTGGTGAGCGCGGTCCAAAAGGCAGAGGTATATAGTCGCACCAAGCGACGGATCATCCTGTTGGTGACACTCGACGTCAGGAATGCCTTCAACTTCACTAGATGGGTGGATATTTCGGATACGCGGGAAAACTCTTTTCAAGTTCCAAAATATCTAATGCGGCTTTTGAGGAACTACCTGAAGGACCGAAGCCTGCTCTACGACACGACACAGGGCCAACCAAGGATGGAAATTACATTGGGTGTTGCCCAGGGATCTATCCTTGGTCCGGACCTGTGGAACGTGACTTACGACGGGCTACTGAGACTCGAGATGCTAGATGAGTCGCGCTTGGTCGGCTATGCGGATGATGTTGCGGCTCTGGTCGCTGGACGCACCGTTGAACAAGCGCAACTTAGGCTAGGTATGCTAATGCGCCGATTGAGGGACTGGATGACTGATCGTGGGCTCAGTTTAGTACTGGAGAAGACCGAAGTGGTCATCTTGATAAAAAAAAGAATCCCTAGAGTAAAGATGATCAGTATTGGTGACTTACGAATCGAATCGAAGCCAGCGGTGAAGTACCTGGGGCTACTGATTGACTCGAAGATGAGTTTTTTTGAGCAAATCAGGACAACGGCTGAGAAGACTGCTTCGGGAATATCGGCTCTGAGTCGACTTATGGCCAACGTAGGGGGACCAAGCCCATCAAGAAGACGCCTCTTGATGAGTGCTGTAGGGTCAGTGCTACTGTACGGAGCAGAGGTATGGGGCGACGCTCTCAGCAAGGAGGTTTACCGAAAACGATTGGCACAGGTACAGAGAAGAGGAGCACTGAGAATTGCATCTTCGTATCCAACAGTCTCTGATTCGGTGGTGAGAGTTATTGCAGGCGTGATACCTGTCACCCTCCTTGCTAGAGAGCGCCGCGCTATTTACCTGCGCCGAAACGAGGATTCGAGAGAGATGGTTGTCTGCGAGGAGAGACAGCGCTCACTCAACGATTGGCAGCAGTCTTGGGTGAATTGCACGGAGGGAAGGTAGACTGCGCGCCTCATCCCGGATGTGAGACCGTGGCTAAATTGAAGGTATGGTGAGACTGACATCTATCTGATCCAGCTTTTGAGCGGGCATGGGTGTTTTCAGTCACGGTCACGGTCCCCCGATTGTCGGTTTAGCCCAGGAGAGGAGGACAATGATTGTCACACATTTTTTGCGTATACTAAATGGATCAGGCTGCGAAGGGACGAGAGAGCTCACCCCGGATAATATAGTTGCGGTGATGCTCGAATCGGTTGACAAATGGAACGAGGTGGCACATTATGCTTGGGCAAACCCTAAACTATAAAAGGGACTCACAGTAGCCAGGGCCACTGGGGCTTGGGGATCGCTCTTCCCCTCCCCTCCCGCTTGGAAAAGGGCTCCCCAGCTTGAAGGCGCCCCACGACGTAACCCAAGTAGCGATTGGGGCTCGATATGGTTTAAAATTGCAGTATGAACTTCTTTAAGATTTATATAAAGCCTCTAATCAGAAAATTTGGTATTGCCGAAAGAGTTTCTGTTTTAAATGCTCCTAAAAAAACTTAATACGCGTAAATCCAGCGGTTTTATGGAGAGTTTAGATTAGGCTTGCATTAAGTTTCGGAAATACTTCTTATAAAAACTGCTAGCAGTTGTGGCTTTCATAACGTTTCGAACAACAATGTTATGGAACTAGATATTCAAGCTTTGCATAAGGGCCTCCGTAAACTCATAGTGGGAGCTTTAGAGAAACTGTATTTTAAAACTTGTAGTGAATAATGAGTTTCCTTAATGTCCGTGAAGGACCGCAGCGATGTTCTGCTGCCTCGGCAGAGGAAGGTGTTGATTCCTGCCGAGAATGCCCTCGTCCGGAGACGCGTGAATGCGCTGGCAGGCTAGCATTGCGGTGTCGTGGGGCGGGTTCGTTTCCCCGGCACGAGGACTCACTACAAAACATTTCGCATTCACGAATTGCTTGCAGAGTTCGAGAGGACGACCGAAGTCGCAAATCAGTAGATAACCTCCACGATGGAATTACGACTTGTTGCGAGAACAAGTGCAACCTGACAAGAAAGACTAATTTGGGGTTGACCTCGTCTTTACCCAAATACATTCAGGGCCCACAAATGAAAGAGGGGCAACCGGGTGGTGGTGGAGCCCCTTCATGCCCACCCAACCGGAATAAATCCAATGTTAAATCGTTGAGGTGGCCAGGTATTCCTCTTCTGAGTGGAAAACTCATACAACTTGAATTATATGAGCTTTCCCATCAGAAGGGGAGTACCCCGGTGACCAATTTATGTCATAGAATTATACAATGGAATTGCATAACTTTATGCCATAAAAAGGCACTTGGCTTGGGCCACTCAACCCATTAAGTCACCTGAAATAAAAAGGATTAAATTGTACCCGGTGACTGGCTCATATTTTGAGGGGGGAGCCTGCCACCGTACCGGGTCCTATACTCGGTCAGAACAACCGGAAGGGAAAAGACCAATTTCCTAGTTTAATTCTTCATTTTTTTTTATTTTTCTTTCGGTTTGGTTATCACAAAATAATATAAGCTTCTCCACGACAAACCAAATTTAAGAAAGATAGATCGATTACGAGTAATAAATAAATTATTGCTGATAAGATACTCGTATATCGGATATACTTTGAATAATTATATAAGAAAAAAATATTAATAAATAAATTAAATCAAAAGGACTCACCGCATGATCCGTCGAGCGCTCGATGGGTGCTGGATACGTCCTGAAAATCTTCGTTTTTGGTTAGGTTAGACACTATAATGTACTTCGATAATGGTTTAAGGTCGAATAATTCACCTATCACTATAAAAGTTCTTTGGCCGAATGCCATTCAAAAATTTAGTAAGCAAATCACTTGAAACGGGCGCTAGTGTGAATCCGTTTTCAAGAATTGTTCGTAATTCTTCTCATCCATAAGTTTATCAATTTCTGAAGTTTCGCTGCGCTTCACTTTGAATAACCAGCCTTTTCATAGCACGATGTATTTCTTGACCCTGGGGTATCCTCAACTGATATGTTCTTGTCTACCACAGTTCCTGACACAGGAGAATATAATTCACTCGCTAGCGGTGGGTGCAGAACACAAAATCATTTCGATGATTGTGGGGCCAGTTGAATACGCTGCAACACGAGGAACTGTCGATCCGATGCGCTTTGAATGCCAGGAATGGCGAATGTGTTTCCGTTAACCAGCTCGTCCCAGACAATGATCAGTAGAGCGGGGGGGGGTTGCCAAAGCCTTGAAAACGAACCAAACGCGGCATCCGCTAATTAGTACTGCTCCAGTGCTGGTTCTTCGGACGGATTGAAATCGTCATCGAAATGGGGCTTGGGTATTGTATGCGTACGAGTAGTTATCAATCGCTGTAATCACGGCAGACCATGGCGTAATTGCGGCTTGTCCTCAATTCAAATGGCGTTGGGTACCCGTATTTATCCTTGCACTATCAACACCGTGATTGCATTGAGAAAGTTTTGGTCAGCTCTAGGTGCACGGCGACTGGTAATAATTAATAGAAAAGTTCACATCACCAGAGTATTCCCCGCAAATTTCAATTGTTGGCTGTTTCGACTCACCAATAAGTTCGTAAACACACTCTCTTATTTTAAAATCTATCACGCGCGCAGATAACAGATATTTGTTCTTCGCACATCACGGATATTTTTATTTTTTTAGTTACAAATAGTTTTAGATTAAGTTTATGTTGAATCGTCATTTGAAGTGTTTGCACGTTATGAAAATGATTTAATACACATGCCTTGTTTTAAATACTAGTGTGCACTATTTTAATTTTTAATGATAATTTTAGTTTAATTGTAGGTAGGGTTGCGTTCGGGCCAATAAAAGTTTAATATATTAATAATTGGTTAAGAACTTAATGAACTTGTTATGTCCCGCCGAATAAACAGATACGACATTGTATAACTTGTATAGAATGCTTATCGCCTCCTCAGGATTCACCACTGAATCACTAAAAGCTGGCATTTGACTTTCGTTCAGGGAATCTGATTCCAAGGAATATTCACTTACTCCCGCAAGGTTCCGGAATCCTTCACGTCTTCCCGCTAGATTCGTTCTTGCTAGTTGCCTGATAAGAGGTTTTAGCCTCGTGATGACTTGATCCTTTGCTATCGGAAATAATTGGAAGTGAAGATGTTTCTGTATTTTGTGATTCTCTAGGAGTATCACAACTGCTGGTTGATTGGTAATCGTGGTCCAGCACCGTGCTATTTACAGATTTCTTTCCCGAAGTACGATTACCGCGCGTTTTGCAATAGTAACTAAGCAGGTTAGGCTTATTTTGCGTAGTAGACAAATGTGCAGCTAAATGATTTGATTGTTGCTGTTCGGTTGCTTTACCGAAGATTTGGTTTGGAGGCTCCTCGTTTTGAGATATTGATGGCTTTCCAACGACTGTTGCAGCACTATGTTCCTTTCCAACACGAACGTTATTTACTTGCTTTGATCGATGTCTGCCGTAAGTTGTGGGCTGGGGTACTGAAGTCGTCTGAGGTTCGCGATCGTGTTCTAGAAGCTACACAATCCGTTTGGACGAGTTGTTTTTCTTCTTACTTGAATCCTTCTGGTGAGATTTATCGTGTTCTCGATTAGTGTTATTATCGGATGGGTTCTGGCGAGGTCTCTTGTGACTTGAATGTGTCGGTAAATCTTCACAACTTGGCAACGAGTTTCGGTCCGATATCCGTTTTCGTTCAAATCTTTTGGGGTGCAGGATTTGGTGATTGAGATTTATACGACCTAATAGATCCACTCGTGTTGGTCCTATTTTCTAACAGGCGTTGTTGTCGACGTCACTGTGTTGCCAACGTTACACAAGGAGTCGGTGTTGTCTTCGTTATGTGTCGATTTTGTTCGTAGACTTCGCGAGTTTTTCCCGATTTGTGTTTTTGCTACTATTTTGGTGGCTATTGTAATGTGAATGGCTACTGGAAGCTTGTGAACCTGGCGCCGTGGTCGTGTTGCTACGATGCCCCTCCGTCGCTGCCGAGAGCAATTGATTGTTAACGGGTTCGGCCATAGACGACACTTAACCGTTCACTCTATGTCACTAATCATGCCCCTGAAGCGAATTTTTCCTGTCCTTGTCCTATTTAATGTTTTGATTATACCGAAAATTGTGGGGGAGAAGGGAGTTGATCGATGTGAACAACACTAGTTCCAATGTCTAGGGTACCCCTTTTTTATATGCCGTTTGGGTAAGGTGACTGTGGCAGTGTGCGTAATTTCTACTCGAATTATTTATCAACCAAAATATTGACCGCACTACAAACGCAACCGGAATTTTCATCAAATTTCGCCGTTACTAATTGGGTTTTTATTTGTTCGCAACGATGCGACAATAAAGGAAATCAATACTCACAAAAAGTTGCCATACAAATAACAGTAGAGTTCACATTTTGCATTGCACACACACTCCCTATCCCGACGTATCTTGATTCCGGATGTGCTTTGCATACATGAAGGAGCTCCAATGAGAGGTAGCTTATAATATGAACACATTCTTGGCCCTTGATAAGGAAAAATAAATCACTGGTATTATTCCATGCTATTTCACTAACCTGTTATAATGTTCCACAATAAAACTGTCTATTGCGGCATTTAGAGTTTCGTTCTCCATTTGGTTGGTTTGCCGCTGCTTCGTAAAATTGAATCGAGAATTCGAAAATATCTACACCTCAGAACAGATATTTTCCCAAACAAAATAGCCCAATTTCCCAAAAATTCCGATGGAAGCAATATTTAGGCGCGAAAGACTTGACAAACGTTGGCGTCAAGTCTAGAGAATTAACGAACACGAATTTTCTCGAAATCTTCACAAGACCTTCGACATCATTGAGTCACCACTATTTTCTATTCAAACTCAACTCGATAATAAATAACTAAACAAACCAATCGATCACGATATTCTAACACTCAAGTATGCTATTGAAATTCCCGCCAAAATATCGCGAGAACAGTTATCTGCACTGTACTTCGCGCTCGTATCGAGATTTTTTCCAGTTACACCGACTACGGGTGCGAGCAAGCTCCCCAATAGGCAAAAAGAATGAAACAGCGGCAAACCATCGAACCAACACACTTTGCAAACCGTTCTCTCGCTCGTTCACACACACTTGTCTAGGACTAGCCAACATTCTTATGACACTTAAAAATATTTTGAACTCGCTATCAGCGCTAGCAATCAGATTTCTAATTAATTCCCTGAGGCAATTTTCATTTCTTCACTGAATAATGTCCATTTGTGTTTAACACAACACGCAAGTCTGATTGCCCCGGCACTCTGCCTAAAACACTTAACTACTCGCAACGGCACCATACCAGCGGACGTGTGTCCGTCACTATTTTGCCTTCGCCTAGTGTGTACCGTACGTACGTGACGGTTGAGGTATGCTAATGTCGGACCGTACGAAGAACAGGAACATTATTTTTCACGGCTTGAAATAAAATTTACGTAGATCGATACGCGAAAGTGTCGAAATTGCAAAAACATTATATTATTCACTCGGACTCCGCGGAGTATGTCGATAGCTCCCGACAGCAGAACTTTCGTCACTCCCGTTGGTATACTGAGAATGAACACACTAATTAAAACTATTAGCGAAAGCCTTTTAATGATAAATGTGAATAAACTTTCGAAACAAACTAGAACGGAAAGTCTTCTAACCCGCAGTAAAAGCCAAACGCGACAATAGAATTAAAATCCCGCGGACACCACGCTCAAAAGCAATGGCTGTTTGTTTCGTACTGCTCTGCCTGCTCGTGTTTTGCCGCCGCGCGCACACTCCGGCGCTCGTCAGTGCAATCATTTATTTGTTACACTCGCGCATGCTGTGTTCAATGCACTTAAAAATAGCGAGTCATTTTCAAAAACATCAGCTATTAAATTTTGATATTTTTGATGCACCTTCCCATATTCTCGACAAATTGAATGTGAATATTTTCACCTTTCAGCGTAAATATTGTTTCAATGCCCTCCTTTTTGATATGATCGAGGAACATTTGTTTGAGCATATCCTGCCATCGATCTGGTATGGGTTTCAGGAGGACGTACATATTCCGTAGATCTTTTCGTTTCTCTTGTGATACCATATCTTTGCATTCAGAATAAAGGAAATCAAGATGGTCATTTATAAATCGCTCTTCACACTCCTGACCTCTTCAGTTACTACAAACTTCGATTTAGCTTGCAATCATTTATTTACGGAGCCTTAACAAAGGCTCTTGCCAACCCAAACTTGTATAACTTTCATAATCGAAGCTTGTTTTTATTTTATGTGACGTGCATAATTGAAAGTGAGGAAATGTTTCCGTCATGGAAAAAAACGAAAAGATCGGGGAATTTCCACCGAATTATTGTAAAGGAGCAACAAAAAATTTTAACTAGAGCTCTTGAGTTAGATATGGTATCCAGGAGGGATTCAAGAGAAGTCTTGGCATCTACATAAAAAATTTCCGTAACAGCTAGCGAAAATCAGAATTGTAGTACTTCATCTCGTGATCTGGGTACGTATGATCGAAGTGATTCATTTAAGGTATTAACGTTTGTATATTATTATGTAGATATTGAAAAAACCACCAGCATAATCGTAAAAGATGCAAAGAACAGCGGAGGTACATCATTGTGTGTCTACGACTCGAGCGAAGACGAGGAAGACTTTGAAAAAACGTTAAACTTCGTTCAAGTTTAAGAGATTGGGCAATGGAATACAATATAAACCATTGAGCGTTGAAAGGGGTAATGGATATAATCAACGTCCGTTTGAAAAACGATAGGAATGTTCTGCCGCAAGATCCACGAACACTGTTGAGAACACCCCAATCACTCAATATTTTGGTACTTGGCGATGGAGAGTACTGGCATCACGGTTTAGTAAATTGCCTGAATAAAATATATTACAATATCGCTGAGCCTACAGCGATATCATTGAATATAAATATTGATGGTTTACCATTATTTATAAATGCAAAGATAGAATTCTGGCCAATTTTATTCAACATCGCAGAAATGCCACAAGTACCAGCAATGGTTATTGGAATATTTTGCGGGAAGACTAAAACGAATAGTTTTGAATTATTTCTTAACCCATTTGTCGTTGAAATGAATAGCATTATGGCCAATGGTGGAGTATACATAAATTAAAAAAAAAGTAGAAGTACATATTAGATGTGTGATATGTGATTCGCCAGCACGAGCTTTCGTTAAAGGCAAATATAACATTGAAACCGATGCCTGTTCCAATAAAAATCTTTTCATATTTTCGGGAGTCGCTAATTTCAATTCTCAGCATGGCTGCTTGAAATGAACCACCATTGGTGAATATAATTATGAGAGCCACACAAATATACTTCCACGAACGGAGTGTGAGAAACGCACGAACCAAAAGTTTCGGGAGAAATTATATGGATCACATCATAGAGCCGATTCTCCATTATTGAAACTAAACATACACATGATCGAACAATTTCCAGTCGGAGACGAGTTGCATTTACTTCATCTAGGTGTTATGAAACGCCTTTTGCTTGGTTGGCGCGACGGAACATTCCGTAATTCCGACACAAAGTGGAGAGCTCAAACGATAAATGAGGTTTCCGAATATTTATATAAATGTACGATGCCTAGAGAATTTCACCGAGCAGTGAGAGAGCTAGACTGTTTGCCGCATTGGAAGGGAACCGAATATCGTACCTTCTTACACTATATAGGATTTGTGACACTAAAAGATCATTTGACACCGGAAGTGTGAAAATTTGTTCTTCTGCACAGTACTTTCATTTGCTTCCATTGGCTCACACGATGCTTCTTCAATATATTAAAATATTTGCAGAAATTTATGGTGAGCAGTATGTTACCAGCAACATTCACAATCTATCACATTTAGTGGCTGAGGTAGAAAGATTTGGTGAGCTTGCTTCCTTTAGCACGTATCCGTTTGAAAATATGGTTGGTAGAACTAAACGCCTACTGCGACACGGAAATCGCCCTCTGTCTCAAATTGCTAGACGAATCATGGAAGATATGAATAGTATGGAGCCATATAATCATATTGACACTGAAAAGCTTAATCCATCCCATCTAAACTGCATATTGACCAAACGAAATAATGGAGAAAACATCCCGGAATCGTTAAAATCGTCAAATAATGTTGAACTATCGTTTTATTCAAAAATCCAGCTGAACAATTTTTGCCTTGGTACAGATCCATCAAATTGTTGGTTTCTTTCTAAAGAGAATAAAATAGCTTATGTCGCTAACATAATATTTTGGAGCAGAATATATATGTATATACAATTATATTGCAAAAGAAAATTTTTTCACACTCCCAATTGAGTCGAGACATTTTAATATTTTTTGTAGCCTTCCAATGCTTACCTGAAACAAAACGTACCAAGACTATTTAATATAAGTCACGTAAAATGCAAGCTGGTACGCCTTCTTTATCATGATCTATTTGTATACATGCCTCTTTTGAACACCAACAACTTACTAAATATTAAAAAATATGTTATGAATAGTTTTCAAGACATTTATTTTTGATTGACTCAAAAAATTCATTAAATACAAGTAACAAAATTAAAAAATATTCATTATAAGTAACAAAATAAACGTTGGTTTCTTTAATAAAAAAATGTTGTATTCAACCTAAATGAGATTGGTTATCCTCGCTGGAGCTGTCATGATTATGTTGATCAATATTTGTTACATTTGACGTCTTTGATTCATGATGTTTCAATGATGATCTGTTTCGACGTTTCACCCGAGAAGCCCGCATAGCCGGTTCGGTGAAGCGCCTTGCAGAATTCGATATGATTTTTTGAAAGAAATCTTTCAAAGTTTTTGTTGTATATTTCGTATCAACCGACTGAACTACATCAAGGAACAGCTGGAAAGTTGGAAGCATTCCTTTTTCGACTTCCAAGAGAGACCGGTCCACGTAGTGAGTGTGAACAGTCGCCGGGTAAATACATGGTCCACGAACGCGTCGGCCACATCGTCCCCATACATGCCACTATTTTGGCCGCAAACAGACTGAAGTTTTCTGATCTAAAGTGAAAGCAAAATAGAGATATTACAAGTAACACATTTATTTAAAACTTTACCACTTCTTGCGCATATTCGCTATCTTTTAAGTTCTCCTCAAAATCAGCTACCTCGTCGATAGTATCCATTCGGTTGAATGCAGAATTAATCAACACGGGCTGGGATGATGAAAATGGGGACTTCAAAGACTCGAGCGATGCTAAAATTTTATCCTGCCCCTTTGCCGGGTAATCCAATGTTGCAGCGTGTTTGGCTTGCGTTTCAATTATGGCAAGAAGTGTGCTCATAATTGAGGGTTTAGACAAAGTAGTACCTTCACTAATTTCTACGTCATCAAAAACTAGTTCTTGCGCGGATGGTTGAAAATCACTTTCATTTTGAAAAATGTACGTGATTTGGCCAGAGTTCGTTGGCATATTGTTTATTGTGCTGCTTAGGAGTTGAAGTGGTTTTGTAGGGCCGCTAGTGGGAACCGGCTTTGAATTTTCCGTAATTGAACTATACGCAGTTGACTTTTCTGATGAAATGAACTGGGTGAAAAGAAAATGCTCAAATTATTATCACTTACAATGTGTTATTCATTTATTACCTCGTTGTAGTTTGTTCGGCTGGCGTCCCCGTTTTCCACAAAAACTTTTCTGGAAGCGGCAAAACGCCTAGGAAACATTTTTTTTCTTACTGGCTCCTCCATCTCACTAGTGTCGCTGTGACATGTTTTTCACTTCCTGAATAACCTCCACATAAGAACTAATATTGCGGCACTTCACAATGCACGGGTATTCAACCCATCCGTTAGTTACAGCACCGGGCGGCTGTAATGGGGTTTTAATTGCTTTGCCATGCAATTTATCCGGTGGCCACATAAGTTTTCCCGATATCTCCCACGCTGATGGCACTGCAGCTATCTTTTTGATTCCACCTTCAAACGTTTCGACCACTTTAAACTCCATGTTTCACAATGCACCTCAACTCACTATGCACCAATTTGCACTACCGTGTGGTTCGAAGTTTTTGGTTGTGTGTCCAATACAAACTGAGAGCTCGGTAAATGCTGTAAGCAAAACCGCTTTCGAAGCTTTACCGAAGTTTTCATGCATAGTTGCAGTGCACAGTTTTTAATGTTTTCTGTTAGGTAGCGCGTAAACAACGAACGCTTGCCACTCCACAAGAGATTGTATATAAAAATTTTCGTGCCCTTAAATTTCTGCCAAATACATTTGGATCACTTATTCGTGATATAGTTGTCGCAAACTGCCACCGTTTATACCTTCACAAGCTGAAGACTCTATACGCTTTGTGGGCACTTCTGTAAAGTTTCTAAAATATTATTGTTTGCAGCGTCTATCGAGGCTTCAGCTCGCTTATAATATACAAAGACCTTTTATTTCAGTACAAGATGTTTAACTCAGCCAGGAAAATGGACTTCCGAATACATTATTTTGAACAGCTTTGCTTTGAGGAAATATCGCGAAGGATACTTAAATATCGTTACATAATCGGAAATGAAGAAAAATATATTTTGTTTTCATTTCGATAAAATATAGTTACATGTATTTACATGTTTTCCTCCCAAAGCATGACATTGACTGCAAGCTATTTTTCGAAAAGTCTGTAGCAAGGTGGAAATAGTTTACCTTGATTTGAGAATTAAAAACAATTACTCTTCGCATACGCTAAAATTGTTTTCTTCTGCTGGATCAAAATGGATTTTGCATGTTTCGCTATGATATTGCAATGAAATACCACTTCTCATAAGCATATTTTGCTTTCAGTGTTTTTAGAGAAGCTTAATAGAGATCATAATATATAAAGAAGTGGACGAATTTAAAACCTGTATCAGCATATTACAGGTTTGGCTCAGAGGTAGAACGTCGGACAAAGAAACGCAGGAACCCAGATTCAAATCCCCACGCAAGAGTATTTCATCATTCCATTCTTGAATACAAATTAAATATGTATAACAAATTAACAAACAGATAATACGCCAGAAATACTATGCTAACTGAGTGCGGTATCTAAATGGAGGGAACATTCTTATATTTTTGCAGTTTGCTTGCTTGTGTAAAACCCTTATAAATTGCTTGTAAAAGACCTTTCCGAACCTCACTAAAGAAGCGATCAGCTCTTGATATTAGTCTTCGTAAAAGAAGTATCCCTTTCTTAGCGAAGTACTATGGAAGCAGAAAAAATTATAAGCCTCCTTTAGGCTTCCTTTAGGTCTTTTGGAGAATTCAATGAAACATGCGAAAGATCTAATAAAATACTTACCGAATCATTACAGAAGTTTAGAAACGTTAACTTCCTTAAGTCTTTCTTTAGGTATTTCCTTTAGGTCTTTTAGAGGAGCCAATGAGACTTGCGAGAGATGTTATGAAAGCTTTTGCGGAACCGCTATAGATGTAAACAAGCTTCGGTAAACTAAGAAAATGTTCTCCTTTTTAGCCTCACCAAACCTTTTCAGAAGCTGTAAAGAAGCAAAATAGGCAGCTCTATAAGACTTATTAGATGTGAAATTGCTACTTGGGAACAAAACGAGACCTGGCCCGAAGTAATGTGTCAAACGGTTCCAGGCTGGGTTCTCAGGTTGACAGAGGAGGTGTTTAGTGTGAATTCAATCGCACATGGGGTTCCCACACTCTGTGATAAATAGCATTCACCTCCCTGCCACAAAAAAAAGTTGTTGTATTGTAATTGTTGAATATTCAATCGACTGTAATTTCGCTGTTTATTGATCAATTATTGTGAAATTTTCAGAATGCATACAATAGCTTTCAAAAATAAAATTTAAAAAGTAACATTTATAATATGTACTTTTGTTAACAAAGTTGATCGAATTCCGATTTATGAGGTATTTGTTGCCCCCCTGTGCTCCTAAAGTCTCACCTCTGTGAAGACATATAATTTCCATACATTTCGCCTTCCCCTGCATCCCTCAAGGCAAAACTTGTCATCGTAAGACCTGTTTTCGAAAATTCTGATCAAGACCTTTCATTTGATACCCATATTGCATACATGCAACAAAATTTTTTTTCCAGGGGCACTGATGAAACTTTGAAGAGGATGTCAGCTTGCACCTACCTACAAAATCTTATGTTTCCAGCTTATGTGTGACACACGGACGGACAGATAGGACGCGATTTTAATAGGGTATTGTAAAAGGATTTTACAAAACCCTAATAAAAAAGAGAACTAAAGTGCCGATTCTGTACACGCGATTTTCAAAATTAAAAACTTTATAAACGTGAACGTGTTTCGGAGTGAATTAAGTGCCAAAACAAATACATATCACTTCAAACCGCAACTTCACACAACTTTAGCGAATGTGTCTAATCGCTCCGGCTCTCGCGACTGGTTACGGATCTAGTACTCTCTATATCTTTGGGACAAATGAACTAAAATACGGTGACATGAATATTTACGGACACAGTGCTCATGCGAACCACTACTACCGAATAGAAGCTGTTTCTTCTTACAACTTTGATTAGAGTAACTACATACCTACACCAGGGCCCCTAAACTAGAACGGAATAGAAGATTTTAACTTTTTCAGCACTCGGTAAAGACGTAAGATACTTAAATGAGTATTCGTATCAACAACCAGTTGATGAGTTCCAGTAAGCAAAACAAATATGCATGACAGGAAATTACACAGAGTATGCATTGATTCATATCGTTGTATACACTCACATAGTATATAAACACGCAACATAGGCTACGGAAAAAACCAAACAGCATGCACCATGTGCTTAACAGCAGGTAACAGCAATCTTCTACCCAATTAATCTTAACGAACGAGCAGACAGTGACTTGAAATTCACGTGGCAATCAATTTACATGGCTAATGCAAGTGTGCATTAATTAAACAATAGATCCGAGCATGTCGTGCCCCGCCAAGTTGTCAGGCCCCTGTAACAATCCTGAAAGTGTGCAACACAGCGTAAATGTAACCTGTGGGTAAATGTAAGCTGTGTGGAGATTTTACAATGGTTTCAAGCTCAAGTTAGGAGTGACGAATAAAATACCTGTGGGTACAAAAAATGATCAAGTTGACATAATTGGTAGCATATTCCGGTGGCGTCAATATGATGGCACGTTCAATTTTACATGCGTAAGGAGCATTTCTGACCTAAGAATCTGAAGCAAACTAAATTGGCTTACGAGTTAATGAGCCTAAAACTAAACTCGTAGCTCAAACGAGGAAGAAAACTCCAGTTCGACAAAACCTGACCGTAGATGACTCAACTTTGAAAGTGTGTGAGTCCATCCATCCTAAGAGTCAACTTGAATACTAGAGGTGCCGAAAAGGATGTGATTGGACACCACAAATAAAGCCTATTAGTCCGTACTTCCCATTTGATGGTCAAGAGCTGTGCACTGGCAAGCCAAACTCCACATTTACAAAGCACCAGTCAAACCTGTTTTGTTCTATGGAATTGAAATATGGACCCTAATGCGCAAATCCGAAAAGATAGTGGATGTATTTGACCCCATAGTGCTCCAAAAAATCGACGGCCCATTAAAACAAGGAAAAGGGTGGAGGCTATATTACAATGATGAGCTGAATGAACTTTTTGATGATCCAGCTCTCCTTTGGCGTAAAGTAACGTGAATTGCAATGAGCGGGTACTGTAGAAATAATGAAAGAAATCTGCTACCCAAGAGAACATTAGTTGGTAGAGCACAATGTAGACGTTCAGCGGGAACACCAAGGACTCGACCCTTGTTGGGAGTAACCAACTGGGAGACAAGGTCGTGGAACTGTAATGATGGGAGAAGACTAATCCTGGAGGTCAAGGCCCAGTTTGGGCCGTCGCGCCATATATAATGATGAAAAAGAGCTATGACCACCTTAAAAATGCAAATTATCTTTCCAGTACGCAAACAAAACAACCTCAAACTTTCTCCAACAATAATAAAAAAACATACTTCACGTCATCAACTTGACTATAGAAATGGTAGGCATTCGTATTTCTACTTGCGGAATTTCGCCTGCGTTATTTAATGCTTCTACTAATACACCATATGTTATTTTTTCTTCACAAAGTCAGCGTTATCATTCGGAAGCGTTGAATATTTTGTAGGAATTTTGATTCAATAGTGTGTCCATTCATAATTTCAGGGTGGCTTAAAGAGTCCCAAAAGAACTCATGAGCTGCTTACAAATTAGTATTAAGCTCGTTGGGACATCTTGCTTGCAGTCATCAGGCTATTGGTGGAGAGAGCATTTGGGTGCCTTGAACTAAAAGAGGGGCTTTAGTAAAGAAAAACTGGCTATGCTATGGTATACAGAATGAAATTTGCAAATGTTTTCCTACAAAATCCTGAATTAGAAGTATTGCAGAAAGCCCTTTTTTCTCACTGATGGTACGACAGACATTGCTGGAACCATCCTCTTCACTTAACCGCGTCCTCCAATTTTGAAATTCGAGCGTTCTCCAATTATGAAATTCCAGCAGTGATGAACTGCCTTCGTCAACCGAGTTAGACCACTGGTTTTCACCCTTCGTTTCTCCCAACAAATAGCGTTTCGGGTATCTGTTCTTCATCCAAACGATTCATATGTCCAGCGTATTGCAGCTACCGCAGCCTTACAATCGTTGAGACCTCCGGCTCGTCAAAAATTTCATACAGCCTATGGTTGTATCAAATTCACCATTGATCTAGCTTCGCTTCGATTATCTGCGACAGGACCCATCTTGGATTAGGGTCCATATTTCACACCCATAGCAAAGCACAGGTCTTATCACAGATTTGTATATGAAGGTCTGATTTCCTGTATATGCAGCCGGACTTCAAGATTGTCAACATATGCTTTTGTTGCCAAATGTGCTAGATGACTTTGTTAATAGCTTTATGGACTCAACTAGAGCCTCATTCATGCCCGGCGTTTTATTATTCCTTAGGGCTTTTATGACGGCACAAGCTTTATCCTGAGTTGGTGGATTCAATGGACTCCGATGTTCTGTGGCTATGCGGAGAATTAAGGAGGTTCTTGAAATGTGATGCCCATCTTTCCTTAATCTTGGTTTCATCAGCGATGATATTGACGATGTCATGATGGCAGGGTGTTGTTTTGGGCGGATAACCACGTTTGAGGCTTTTCATTACTTTGTATGCTTGTCTTGTGTTGTTCCTTGCTCAACTCTCATCTATGTTTCTCAATTGGTCATCATAGTATTTTCTTTTATTAATTTTAATTATCTTATTCGCTGCGCTTCTAAGATTATCATAATGTTCTCTCTTTGTCCTAGTTTTCCTACCAACGTAATCTTTGTACACCTGATTCTTTTTGTTTAACGCATTCTGGCTCTCATCATCGAACCAATTATGCTTCTTGCGCCAGGCTTTATGCCCCATCATCTGGCCTGCCAAGGTCTTAATAGCTGCTTTCACTTCTATCCAGAGTTCGTTACTCGTTTTTAACTATACGTCTGATAAGATGGGGCCAGCTGGTTGTCGAGGGTCTCCATG
This sequence comes from Odontomyia ornata, assembly GCA_963969285.1. Taxonomy (NCBI): domain Eukaryota; kingdom Metazoa; phylum Arthropoda; class Insecta; order Diptera; family Stratiomyidae; genus Odontomyia; species Odontomyia ornata. The sequence goes on along the minus strand of OZ017738.1, from coordinate 318,276,064 downwards.
AAATTTTTAGCCATGGATGCTGTTTGGAGCCTTTCGATGTCAAATTTTTGTCGTGGGCCGGTCCTCGGCGAATATACCTTTGACATACGACATCGACAGGCTAATTTGATCAAGTAATGATCTGAGTAACAATTGGCTCCTTGATATGCTCGAGGCCCAACGTTATTGGATCAGAACATGGTCGATCTGGTTTTGTGTGTTGCCATCTGGTGATACCTAGGCCATTTTATGAATGCGTTGACGTGTGAAACAAGTGGAACGTGTGACTAGATTTCTGCTACATGCAATGTCGATCAGGCGCTGGAAAGACATAATGGAGTCAGCGAAAAGGCGCATTTTTAGCAACATAAAGGTTCAAACGGGCTTCATCCATTCTGAGTCTGAAGATATAAGGTCCATCAAGACTGCGTGTTGTATGCTTCACTAATTGTTGCATACGGGTTTTACCACCGAAACCAATTATTTTGTTTATTTCCCTTCGATACATCCTCGAGGCACCAAAGGTGACCAAAATTAGTCGAGACGCATCTGTTTAGAAAAATTTTTTTTGTGCTGCCTAGGTTTATAGAGAATCACTCATGAGTGAGGCCAATTCGTAAATTTTACCCACTGATAACTTCATCAATATATGTGACGGGCGAAAAGTTATTCTCCGAGGCTATCTTGCTAAAGTCGGGAGATTTAATACCGCCTTCGCATTAAAAATATCAGTTTTAGTTTGTCAACATGCTGAGCGGTTTTCCAAGGCTTTACGAAAATAAATGACCACTGGTTCCAAACACGCCACTCAAAGTCGGTATGAAATATATGATGACATGAACGACATAGGTTCTGAATGTATGTGGACAGAGATGGAGACAATTATTGTCAAGCAGAATCTCATAGTAATCATATCAAACCCACCCAGAGTTTGAGCGCATCTGCATACTCGTAGATTTGGCGAACTACGTGTACCGAAAAAAAATTGTGTACAGGCAACACAAACTTTGAGGCGTTTTCATGTGAAATAAAATCTATGGAAATTTTCCTAAAAAATTAAATAAATCATCCTAACTCAACTTCAGTTACCGATTGACAAAAAAAAACTTTCAATTTATGATGAAATTGTAAAATAAACGAATTTTCTTAACTTAATTTTTCCCTATCCATCTTTCTGCTATCCACTTGACCTGACACTATTTTGCTTAAGATCCTAGATGTGAGATAAATTAACATTAAGATTCTTACCTACTCATTAACATCTCACGATCACAAGTCTAAGGCACTTTCATTGAGCCAGGGGGCGCGTACCAGGGATCTACTGTCAACATCAGTTGAATCTTTTCCTTATCTTCTTGGTGTCTGAACTTGACGTTTCCTTTGGCTCTCTACCCTTCAACGTTTTTCAGGGGAGCCTGTGCTTCTCCATTCGTCTATATATGCTGTCCATTGTATGTTGTGTAGCTTTACGCATGTGGATGTAGGAGATTTTCATAAAAATTATGAACTTGTCATTGGAACAAAGTCTAAATATACCAACTGAGGTTTTATTAGTGACTCGTATATGTATATGAATTTTATTTCCCTTGGGCACATTTTTAGATCCAAGCATAAGATTAAATCGATTTAGGATTTATTTTTCGCATTTATTCTTTCTCATATCCTGCTCTTTTCTACGCTTTTTTCATCAATATGGACTAATGAGTGGGCACACTATCCATACTGACGTTTCCTAAGGTCAAGTTTTATCGTATAGGCATGTTCTTCTCATTGACTCCTGCGGTATGAACACTTCCTTCATTTGGAATTGCACTGACTAGGGGATCCGAGAAGGCAATGTACATATTTGAGCGCAAAGAGCTCCGGAAAATCTACGGCCTAGTGAAACAAGGAACAGAGTGGAGACTACGTTACGATGATGGGTTGTATGAATTATTTGACGATTCACTAGTTTCCCTTGCCTAAAGTTACGTAAATTGCAATAAGCGGGTCATGTAAAATAAATGAAAAAAAAACTGGCTACCCAAAAAACATTAACGGGTGGAGCACAAGGTAGACGTCCAGCGGGATTACCGAGGACTCGATGGAAAGACATGATAGAAGCTGACACCAGATCCTTGTTGGGAGTAAACAACTGGCAGACAAGGTCGCAGAACTGTAATGATTAGAGGAGATTTATCCTGAAAGCCAAGGCCCACCTTAGACTATCGTGCCATAGATGATGATAATTCTAACGTGGCTAGCACGCACTACTTGTTGTGTGAGCCCTTAGAGTAGCATCCCCATTGTGTCCGTTGGTGTCTTCCTGACTACATGTTCTAGGGAAATGTTGGACAACATTCGTGCAAGCTCAACCCCCATTTTAGGTCTGAGTTTATCAGAAAGTGTTCAGTCAGATTTTTGTTAACTTTGACTTAAGACTCAGTGTTTAGTACTGTTACCTTCGTCATATGGACAAGCTTAGTTGTGATGCTAAAGTCAACTGTTATGTGGTACAAGATGTTTCCGTTAAAACTGATGTATGCTTATTTAAAGTCTATATAAGGCTGGTATACATCAATATTATATATTCAGCACTTTTTAAGGATAAGTTTTACAGATAACATCTGGTATATGCTAGACTATCCCCTTCAAAAACGACTTAGGTATTCTTCAATAATATTTTTATAATCGGGCGTCAGTCTTCGTTTTGTAATTTGAACAGTAATTTGTATGGTGTACACAAGAAAGCAATTCCACTGTAATTTTGATATTGTAGGCTGTCTCTCTGTTTATTTATGGGACATTTTATGCTTTCCACCAATCATCTGGCAGGCTGCTTCTTTGTCCATATCCTACCTATTAACTTATGAAGGTTACGTAGATGTGTTCCTCTGGCTTGGATTAGTTCTGTAAGTATTCACTACCATGCCTAACGGTAGATTATATACCTGAGATGCTATAATTTTTGGTAGTTATTTTGCGTGGTGCTAATTGCCGTACTAGCTAAGGTACTTTGCCTATATTTCAAGTGCTTTTTGCCTAGTGTGGTCTAATGTTTTTTCGTTTATAAATATGTAAGTTACAATCAGAATTCTAGTAATGTGCAAGCCCAGGGGTGAAACTTGCTTTATTTTTTTTATGAATTTTATATTGATTGGTGAAAAAAAGCGCATTTGACAATGAAATTCAAAATTTAACGGTTCTTTCGAGAAATTCACTTTCCTGACTGATCGCGTATACAAGCTAGCTTTAACTAGATAGGCAAATTGAATTTAACTCAGTAGCAATAATTTGCCTGCTATACATTCACCATAAAATGGTGTCATTAGCAATGAGTTCCAGCACCATAGTTAAAACGATTTTTTGTGATTGGGAGGTGAATGCCGTTTACGCATAGAGCGTTGGGATACCATGACCGCGAACAGACGATTAAACTACCCACTTAACACCTCCCCTGTCAACTCGAGAACCCAGCCTGGGACCGTTTGACACATTACTTCGGGCCAGGGTCCCGTTTTGTTACGCCGTGACCTGGGTGACCACTTTTCTAGCGGGAGGGGAGAGGGATATAGGAAGTGCCAAACAAATGATCCCCCAGTCCCAACGTCCCTAGCTACTGTGAGTTCCATTTGTCAACTAATTCAAGCATCACGGTTATATTATCCGGGGTGAGCTCTCACTTCTCCCTGTAGAGGCCTCTTTGCAACGTGTCCCCTTTCTCTCTTGGGCAAAAGCAACAATCAGGGGAACGTGACTTACCAATCTTGTGCAGGTAAGACTGAAAATACCCATGCCCGCTCAAAAGCTGGATCAGATAGAAGTCAATCTCACCATGCCTTTGATTTAGCTACGGTCTGGGATGAGCCGTGCAGTCCACCTTCCCTTCGTGCAATTCACCCAAGACAATCGTTGAGAGAGCGCTGTTTCTCCTCGCGGACAACCGTTCTTTATCTCGACGCAGGTTAATAGCACGGTACTCTTTACGCTCTTTTGCAAGAAGGGCGACAGGTACCAGGCTTGCAATAACTCTCACTACAAAATCAAAGACTGTCGGATACGACAATGCAATCCTCAGTGCTCCTCTTCTCTGTACCTGTGCCAAGCGTTTCCGAAAGACCTCCTTACTGAACGCGCCATCCCATATTTCGGCTTCATGCAGTAGCACAGAGTCTACAGCACTCATCAAGAGGCATCTTCTTGATGGGCTGGGTCTCCCTACGTTGGCCATAGATCGACTCAGAGCCAATACTCCCGACACAGACAAACTGATATTTGAGTCGATCAGTAGCCCTAGGTACTTCACCGCTGGCTGTTAAAAGGATTTAGAATGAATTCGATTTCATACTAAGCGAATTTTTAATTTAAAAAGCCCTACTAATATTACAAACCAGTTAACGTGGTTCAAGCTATAACAGAAAAAAGATTGGCTAGTATGCAAATGACTAAATATAAATAAAACTTTTACGGCTTTGCCGTTGAAACGATTTAGATGAGAGAAGACATCAAGTCAGTTTAATTTTTAAGCTTTTTTTTGAAAAACCTAAATCCTACAATAACGTGACCTGTATTGACGTACAAGTAGATAGGTAGCTTCTCGATGATTTATTACTTTCTAATTTCTTTTTTTAGCTTATAAATAAAAATTATATTTTACAAAAAGTAAATGAGGCTCTGGAGTACGTCATAACGAAGCTACCTGTCGATACACGAGGTACATTGCTATACAAGTCGAGCCAAGTGGTAGCCTACGCGGACGACATCAATATTTTGTAACGGTCATTGACAACTGCCAAAGACGCTTCTTGAAACTCGACAGTGACGAAAAACTAGCAGGGCTACAAATCATTGAAAATAAAACAAACTCATGACGCAATCGAGGAAAAGTATCACAAGCACACAAAATATCACACCTGGCAAATACAATATCAAAAATGTTAGCAAATTTGTGCATTTAAGCACCAAAATAACGAGAACCAGCAATGAAAGAGACTAAAAACACCGAAGAATACAGCTTGCAAATAAAATACTTTATTCGATTTGGACGCTCTTGCATACAAAGGAAAATAAACCTCCAAGTATACAAATCTGTGATCAGACCTGTGTTATGCTATGGGTGTCAAATATGAACCCTAACCCAAGCATCTGCAAATATATTGAACACTTTTGAACGCCGGGTCCTGAGGTGAATATACGAATAGAAGCTAGATGAGGACCAATGGCAAATTCGATACAATCATGAGCTGTATGAAATTTTTGACGAGGCGAAGTTCGCAACGATTGTAAGACTGCGGAAGCTGCAATGGACTGGAACCATGAATCGTTTGGATGAACAATGGATACCAGCACAGGTATTCGGTGGAAGAACTGAAGGCCAGAGACCAGTGGAAAAACCAAGGAAACACTGGCCTGACTCGGTTGACGAAGGCAGTTCATCGCTGCTCAGATTTCGGAATCGGAGGACGCAGTCAATGGACCGAGACATGTGGAGGCGCTATTTGCAGGAAGCAAAGGTCCGATAGGGGCTGTAGTATTACGAAGGAGAAGGAGGAATTAGATGGAATCAAAAATAAAATTTATGTTTTTATATATTAACATGAGATAAAGAGTGAGTCATTTTGCTGATTGGATTGGCATCCTGTATGTTTGGTACGTTTTGGCAATTCAAGTATGACCAGCAATTATTGAGATTCTTCATAAATTAATCGAAAGTATTAAACAAGTTGATGTAGCAGGAGAGTGCTTCTACAAAAAGGGTTTTGTAAAAAAATTAGTAAATCAAAAAATATACATAAAGTGCACATCTAAACTTGACTTATATACGGATTCCATAAATTGAGTTCGAAAAATTATGATTATTATTTTTTTAAATTTGCCGAGATTTCGTTTCAAGTGTTTTGAACCCATCGTTTAGCTAGTCATGATGACACACCAATGTTACAAACTATTTCTAAAATTTTTATCAAAATTCCTACATATTTGTGGTGTCTAGGTCCGTTGAAAATGTGTATGTTGTCATAATTGTTAAATATTCAATCGGCTGAAACTTTAAAGTTTATTGTTCGATTATTGTGAAATTTTCAGAACACATACAATTGCTATCAAGAAACTCAAATTGTAGCTTTCGGGAAATTCAAGGATGCCGCTTTGATTTTATAGGCAAAAAAAAAAAATTTATAAAATGTACTATTATTAACAAAGTTGCTCGAACTTTGACTTCTGAGGTATTTGTTGCCCTTGTA
>OZ017738.1:318254864-318264864 GCA_963969285.1 Odontomyia ornata | reverse complement strand
CGGATTGCTTCGCGCAAATTGCGCATAACTTGCAGGTAATATTCCTTATTGACCGTTCTTCCCTGTGGCAAGAACTCATGATGCACCACGCCCCTGCTATCGAAGAAAACTGTCTGAAAAACTTTCACATGAGTACCAACATAACGCCACAAAAAAATCGAAATTCGAATATACGTAACCCGCGAAAATTCAAAATTCGTGATACTTTTTGAACACACCTCGTATATATATATATATATATATATATATATATATATATATATATATATATATATATATATATATATATATATATTTTTTTTTTTCTTTAAAAGCCGTCGGGCCTTGCTTGGTTGTGTGAGCAGACGCGTTTCGACTACTTTGAGTCATCTTCAGTGTCTGCCAAATTTTCACAATTTTTATAGTGAATTTTATGAATTTGAATGCATTGTTGAAGCATGTATCGTTCTATTTTTAATAATGTCAAAAAACAGCTTCAAAAGTGACATCTGCCGAAATAGTGGGCTACTCAAAATAACACCTCTTATTGGAAAACCCTTTTGTTTAGGTCATCATTTTCATGTAACAAATAACAAACGCAAAAACAATCAAGCATTCAAACTATAACATGTTTAGCTCATAGTTTCTAGGGTTTTGTACTAAAATACAAAACCCTATTGCAATCACGACCTGTGTCCGTCTGTCCGTCCGTCCATCTGTATGTCACAGCACTTTTTCTCTGGAACCATAGAAGCTGCAGCCATGAAACTCTGTAGAAAGGTTAGAAGTAGTGACTTCTTGAAAGTTCAAGGGTGGAAATTTTTTTCAAAGGGGTTTAAGGGGGTCTCCTCATATAGGGAGGTGACCCCCCAAAAACAATGTACGAACTTTTTGCGTACCCCCCCCTCGTGATCGGACACCTTCCATCCGGAAAATCTGAAAAAAATCACGAATGTAGGCCTTAATGAGTACAACAACAACAAATACATGAAAAGTCGAAATTCACTCAACTTTGTTAGTAATAGCATGATTTATTGATTTTATGTTTTATTAAATAAAATCTTAACGGCACCCTTCAGCACACAGATGACTATTTATAAGATTAATCTTTTCTGAAGTTTTCATAAAGATCAAATGGTATTTAACGAAGTTATAGCGATTTGAATTTTCCTGTATTACTGTGGAACAATGCGCTGTATATATTACTATGAAAACATATGGCTATGGAACCATATGCGCTTTTTACCGACTTAAACACTACAGCTTTGCTAGGATTTGCATGAAAATTTCAGGAATGATAGGTATTATGAATATCTTTGCGAATCGGTTGAGTTAGTGGTATCAGTAATCGTAAAACAAAATGGCGGCTTTTTTAAATGCGAAGATTGAATAATTTTGAGTTATTTTTCCCCAACATTAACGTTTAAGGTGCATGCTTTGAACACTTGATTCAATTTAATGAATGACTGAAGATGAGTACCTTCAATTAGTACTCATACGTGAAACAAGTCGAGGAGGCAGGAGAGAGCTCCTAGCTAAAGGTCTTTGTAACCATTCTAGGATTCGAAAAAATTGGCCATGGGTCGATGATTACAGTACAGGGGAGTGGCTCCTCAAAAAAAAAAGTCATCAAAGGTAGCTGGTATGAGTCTCACATGAAAGGTCTTTATGAGAGCTTTTCAAAACAGTCCCTTAACTGACCGTTTTTGCTTCAGTGGGGGCACAGTGGGGAAATACATGAAAAATGTGTTTCCTCTCTCGCGAATGGACACCTGTGATCTAAAAACTTTGAAGAAAATATCAAGGGAGATGTTAATAGGTATGACAATAACAAATACCTCAGAAGCCAAAATTCGTTCAATTTTGTTAATAATAGTTTGATCCTCGAATTTCACTTTTTCTCCAATACAGTCGTCTTTGACATGTTTCTTGATTTTGTTCGTTGCTGGTTACTGCATTTTGTGAGTTGAATGCAAAACCCTACTGACATGAGCGTAGGTCTGTCTGCCCGACTTGTTTTTTATGTTCCTGCGCTTCCGCAGTCTACCCAGTTAACAATATTGCAATTGCTAAAATATCATCAATACGTTTTATTTGATATCCCAAACGACTTATATCGGTCAAAAAAAATTGTTAAGGATTAACATCCTTACTTGGAGAGACTTCCTTAAAAATGTTTTGAGCATAAAACTTGCATTAACCAGAAACTTCTGAGTTTTTCACGAGATTTTTTGACTCCATCTCCTCTAATTTCTGAGAAAATTTGCTACAATGCCTACCCTAAAAACACTGAATAGTAAAAAAGGAAGAGGAGACATTGTGTAGGAAATTGAATTAAATAGAGGAATCGAAGAAAGAGTTTGAAGGTACCTTAGATATTAAAAGATAATCTTTTGAAATTAGTAGGATGTCTGTCAAAATTTTACAAATTTATGAAAGAATAATAACAAATAAATTAAAATCAATCAGGATGATAGACTTCAACATCGAATTAGTGTTGAAAAACACCTCTTTGTTCAGTAGTATCTATAAAGCTAGTGCAAGACCCCGTTCCTTGATTAGTTATAACAACATATCAGTATTACAAACCATTTCTAAAATTTTTATCAAAATTCCTAAATATTTGCAGTGTCTAGGTCCATTGCAAGCGTGAATCTTTCTAGTATCACGTGTTAATGTTGATGTAATTGTTCAATATTCAATCGGCTGTAACTTAGCTGTTTATTGTTTGACTGATATGAACTTTTGAAAACACGTACAACTGCCATAAACAACTTAAACTGAAGCTTTAAAAATATTTAAGGGTCCCGATTTGATTTTATAGGCGAAAACATAAAACTTATAAAATGTACTATTATTAACAAAGTTGATCGAATTTTAACTTCTGAGGTATTTGTTGCCTTTGTACTCCTGAATATTAACCTTAACGATTTTGTTCAGATCAAAGGTATCCAATTGCACCACATGTTTGTTTAAGACTTGTTTTGAAAAGTTCTCATCAAGACCTTTCATTTGATATCCATATTGCCTACATTTAGTGAATTTTTTTCCAGGGACCACTCCCCTATATGGGGAGACCTCCTTTAAACACCTTAAAAAATATTTTGTAGCTAAACTTTCAAGAAATCACCACTTTACACATATTTACGATATTTTATGTTTTTCGCTTATATGGTTTATGAGAAAAATTGCTGTGACACACGGGCGGATGGACGGACAGGTCGCGATTTTAGAAGGGCATAGTAAAATTATTTTACAAAACCCTTAAAAAGTGAATGAGGTACATGCCTTGGATATATGGAAAGGTCTTTATATTAAATATAAGCAAACAATATTTGCCGCCAGGACAGATACACTGGCCGAAGCAAATAACTTAGCCCTTGAACTAGAATGGAGCACTTCTATACTATATTAAAAAGAAATAAAAAAAAATCGTAAACTATAACAGTCAATATAGAAATAATTACAATTGAAAACAACAAGAACATAAAAATCGCTAATTTAGAAGAAAGAATATTTTCATTGCTAAAATACCCACCAAACCTACAATCAAACGCCAAAAAACAACTTCAAAGGTAATCCTAGATCAAACTATAATGGGATAGGTTAAAACTATAATCTAACAGGATAAAATTATAATCAATCAAGACAAAACTAAGAGTACAATAAATCACAATTTTACTGGAAACTTTAAATTTGTCTAGTGTTTTAGAGATACGAGTACTCACCTATTCACGACTTGCAGGACGGAAACTATCCATAGGATTGCAGTTAATTGATTTGAAGAATGTTCGTAATAAAGCCAGTTAAAAAAGCTCCTATATTGTAGTTCCTCTATTAAATTCTTAGTAATTTGATGTTCGATACCTTCAAAATGCAGTTGATCCTTTTCACTTGGACTCTATTTAGAGAAGAGTGTTTTGCGTTATTATCATCCATTTATGTCACATCAATGGAAAAACGATTGGAACAAACGGATCAAATTCAAGTCAAGAAAGGAGCATATATCCTCCTGGAAGTAGCTTGCTTAGAAAGCAGCAAAAGCGAAGAAAGTGAAAGATGCTCCTGTTAAAAAACACCAAATTTGGAATGAAATATAGCTGCTCTATTGGTACCTATGCTCCCATTTGAGGTATGTCTTTTGCTGTTCAATTTGGCACCCATGAATAGTAAAAAGTAGCATATTCTGTATATCATTCAATCGTTCATTTAAGTTTGCAAGAAAACCACATCGTCTTGAGAGCAATGGACAAAATCAACACCCATGTCAAAGAGATTTGCTCGTTTAAAAGAAGATCTTATCTGAAAATTTTAAGAAGATCAAATCAAATCTGCAGTTTTTGGTTCGATGGAAAGTCCATAAAATACCAAAATAGTGTGTCATTGTTGTTGTAAGAGGAGAAATTTCAAATGGAAAAAACTTTCGTGAATGTGATACGAATTCCATCAAACTTACAGAGTATTAAGACCTTGTGGAAGGCTACTTAAATTTTTGTTGGGCTTGGAGACATCCATACAATTTTATTGGAAAAAATATAAAACTCGAAGATCATACTATTATTAACAAAGTATTTGTTATTGTTGTACTCATAAATATCTCCCTTGATAATTTGTTTCATATTTTTTAGATCACAGGTATCCAAAATTTTTCGAACCCTAGAATGGTTACAGAGCTGTGTTCTCGATTTGTTTCACCTATGAGTATTAATTGTAGGTACTCATCTTCAATAATTCATTAAATTGAATCAAGTGGTAAAAGCACGCACCTTAAATGTTGAAACTGGGGAAAACAGCCACTAGTTTGTTTTACGATAACTGATACTATCAATAGCTGAACCAATTCTCAAAGATATTCATGATACCTATCATTTCTGAAACTTTCATGCAAATTGTTTCATAGCCATATGTTTCCATAGTAATACAGCGCCTATTGTTCCATAGTAATACAGGAAAATTCAAACCGCTATAACTTCTTTAAACACGGATCAACCCTATAAATAGTCATTTGTATACTAATAAAAGTATAAGGGTATCGTTAAGATTTTATTCAAAAAAATGTAAAACCAATAAATCATACTATTACTAACAAAGCTGGGTGAATTTCAACTTCTCACGTATTTGTTGTTGTTGTCTTCACAAAGGCCTACGTTCATGACTTTTTTCAGATTTTTCGGATGAAAGGTGTCTAATCGCGAACATTGCCCCTACCCCTGCCCCCCACGGTACTGATAAGGAAATTTTAAAAATTGTTTTGAAAAGATCTCATTAAGATCTTTCCAATGACACCCCGCTCGACTACCAATGGTGAAACAATTTTTTTGAAGGGTCACCTCCCTATATGGGGAGACCCCCTTAAACTTCTTTGAAAAATTTTTCCACACCAAAACTATCAAGAAGTCACCATTTCAGACCTTTTCCCAAAGATTCATGGTTGCATTGTCTACAGATTTGGAAACAAGTTGGGTAGACAGACCTATGCTCATGTCAGAAGGGTTTTGTATACAACTTACAAAATGCAGTAACCAGCAACGAATAAAATCAAGAAACATGTCAAAGACGATTTTATTGGAGAAAATGTGAGATTCGAGGATCATACTATTATTAACAAAGTTGAAAGAATTTTGACTTCTGAGGTATTCGTTAGAGTTATACCCATAAATATCTACCTTGATAATTTTTTCAGATTTTTTAAATCACGGGTGTCCATTCGCGAGGGAGGAAACACATTTTTCATGTATTTCCCCACTGTGGCCCCACTGAAGCAAAAACGGTCAGTTTAAGAACTGTTTTGAAAAGCTCTCATAGAGAACTTTCAGTTGATACTCATATTGGCTACCTTTCATGAAATTTTTTTCCAGGAGCCACTTCTCTGTACTGTAATCATCGATTCATGGCCTATTTTTTCGAATCCTAGAATGGTTACAAAGTCCTTTTGCTAGGAGCTCTCTCTTGCCTCTTCAACTTGTTTCAATTATGTATACGCATCTTCATGATACCTATCATTCCTGCAATTTTCATGCAAATCCTAGCAAAGCTGTAGTGTCTAAGTCGGTAAAAAGCGCATATGGCTCCATAGCCATATGTTTCCATAGTAATACAGGGCATATTGTTCCATAGTAATACAGGAAAATTCAAATCGTTATAACTTCGTCAAATACCATTCGATCTTTATAAAACTTTCAGAAAAGATCAATACTATAAATAGTCATCTGCTTACTAAATTTTATTGAATTTAAGCGTACCGTTTAGATTTTATTCAAGAAAACATAAAATCGATAAATCATACTATTACTAACAAAGTTGAGTGAATTTCGACTTCTCATGTATTTGTTGTTGTTGCATTTATTAAGGCCTACATTCATAATTTTTTTCAGATTTTTCGGATGGAAGGTGTCCAATCGCGAGGAGGGTACGCGAAAAGTTCGTACATTTCCCCTTCCCCTGCCCCTCTCGGTACTAATAAGGCAATTTTAAGACTTGTTTTGAAAACATCTCATAAAGACCTTTCCAATGACACCCTACTCGACTACCAATGGTGAACATTTTTTTTTGAGGGGTCACCTCCCTATATGGGGAGCCCCCTTAAACCCCTTTGAAAAATTTTTTCACCCTTGAACTTTCAAGAAGTCACCACTTCTGTAGCCTCTATACTTTCGGAGAAAAAGTGCTGTGACATACAGACGGACGGACGGACGGACGGACGGACACAGGTCGTGATTGCAATAGGGTTTTGTATTTTAGTACAAAACCCTAAAAAAGTACTGTGACATAAAGACGGATGGACGGACGCACACAAAACCCTAAAAATTGACTAGAATCTAGTGTTGAATGATGTTTTGGAAATGTTGCTATCCTATTAAATAGTGATTAATAAGCATCTAGGAATAAGTACTGTTGAAAATTTAATTTAAACAAAATATAAGTTCATGGCTTAAAAAATTATTTTAAAATTAAAAGCTTTACACTTTACTTTACTCAACTGTTTGTATTCGGCATTAAACTGAATTACTTGGCTTTGGAAAACAATTTACATTTCGTGTTGACCTTCTGTTGCAGCATCAAAGTATCTTATAACGCAAATGAACTCAATAATCAATCCAAAAAACTTTCTTCGGCTGTGAGAAAATACATCAATCAAACAAAAGATAGCCAAGATAAAAATCTCTGACATTCATTTGATTTCAGAATGAAGTTTTCATTAAATTTGACCAATATAAGAAAATATGTGCCAGGAAGAATTGACTGATGAGTTCACTGCAGTGAAATTAATTTAAAAACAAGCTGAGTAAGCAGGAGAGTGCTCCTACCAGAAGGTCTTTGTAAACATTCTAGGGTTCAAAACAAGGTTTCTAATAGCGTGACCGGTAACTTGAATTATTCATCCAATACTTGGATATGAAATTGTTGAAATTTATGCAAAAGATGCACAGTTTCTTTCATAAGCACCGTGCAGCCGCCATTTTGATCCAGCTTAAATGATTTTTCTGAACGCACAGTCGATTCAACTTATTCAAATTAACTACTATTTTTTAAATTTTCATGAAAATTGAAAGAAAATAAAAGTACCTGGATCAATTTGAAATATGTATCAACCATAAACACGTGTTTTTGTTGTTGAAATTCCATACAATTGAAATGGCTGTAACTCACTTGATTATGAGTCGATTTCTATTAAATTTTGTGAGCAATTGCAAAATTTTAAGAAGTTTAAAGGTACCGCTTTGATTTTATGGGCGAAAATGTAAAATCTACAAATCATACTATTATTAACAAAGTTGAATGAATTTCGATTTCTAAGGTATGTATTTATTGCCCTTTTACTCATAAAGGCCTGCCTTCGTGATAATTTTTAGAATTTTCGGCTCAAAGTTCCAATCGCGAGGAGGCGGACCTTAATTTTGGTAAATTTTGTCTCCCCTGGGCCTCCTAACTCATAAAATGACTTTTTTATTTCAGATGCTAAAAGTTCTAATTCAGACCTTTCATTTGATAAGGGCTAATTCGTTATAAGGGGATCCCCCTAAGACATTTTTAGGGTTTTGTAAAATTATTTTACAAAACCCTACTAAAATCGCGTCCTGTCTGTCCGTCTGTCCGTCTGTCTGTCCGTCCGTCCGTCCGTCCGTGTGTCACAGCAGTTTTTCTCGGAAACTACTTAAGCTAGAAACATCAAATTTTGTATGTAGGTGTAAAGTGGTGATCTCTTCAAAGTTCAACTACAAAAAAAATTTTATAAGGTATTTAAGGGGGGTCTCCCCATATAGGAGAGTGACCTCCCGAAAAAAAAATTTCATTGAAGGTAGCCGATATGGGTATCAAATGAAAGGTCTTGATAAAAACTTTCCAAAACAGGTCTTAGTTTGGCAAAATTTGCTTCAAGGGGCGCACAGGGCGCGGAAATACACGAAAAATTTGTATCCCCCCCCTCGCGATTGGACACCTGTTATCCGAAAAATCTGAAAAAAATCAAGAATGTAGGCCTTGGTGAGTACAACAACAACAAATACGTGAGAAGTAGTAATTCACTCAACTTTGTTAGTAATAGTATGATTTATCGATTTTATGTTTTCTTGAATAAAATCTTAACAGTACCCTTAAATTCTATGAAATTCAGTACACAGATGACTATTTATAGAATTGATCTATCCTGAAAGTTTCATAAAGATTGAATCAAATTCAGCGAAGTTATAGCGGTTTGAATTTTCCTGTATTACTATGGAACAATATGGCTGCATTTATTACTATGGCAACATACGGCTATGGAACAACATGCGCTTTTTACCGACACAGACACTACAGTTTTGCTACGATTTGCATGAAAATTTCAGGAATGATAGGTGTCATAAAGATCTTTGAGAATCAGTTCAGCTAGTGGTATCAGTAATCGTAAAACCAAATAGTGGCTGTTTTAAATGCGAAGATTGGATAATTTTGAGTTATTTTTTCCCAACTTCAACGTTTAAGGTGCATGCTTTGAACACTTGATTCAATTTCATGAATAACTGAAGATGAGTGCCTACAATTAATGCTCATAAGTGAAACAAGTCAAGGAGGCGGGAGAGAGCTCCTAGCAAAAGGGCTTTGTAACCATCATAGGATTCGAAAAAATTGGCCATGAATCGATGATAACAGTACAGGATATGAGTATGAAATGAACGTTTTCATGGGAGCATTTCAAATCAGTTCTTAAACTGTCAGTTTTTGCTTCAGTGGGGGCACAGGGGGGAAATACATGAAAAATGTGTTTCCCCCGTCGCGAATGGACATCTGAAATAATTATCAAGGGAGATATTAATGAGTATAACAATAACAAAAACCTAAGAAGTCGAAATTCGTTCAACTTTGTTAATAATAGTATGATCTTCGTATTTCATATTTTCTCCAAAAAAATCGTCTTTGTATCTTGTATCTTGATTTGATTCGATCTGGTGACTGCATTTTGTAAATTGAATACAAAACCCTTCTGACATGAGCGTAGGTCTGTTTACCCAACTTGTTTAAATTTTTGGTAAGATCTAAACTATTGAGAGACCATCACTTCTGACTTTTTCACATAGTTTGTTCATTCTAGCTTTTATAGTTTCTGAGAAAACTTGCTGTGACGCAGGGACAGATGGACATACGGACGCATGGACAGACAGGTCGAGAAACTAGTAGGTCTATATAAACAATTTTTTACGAAGACCTAATAACTAAAATTTGCTTCCTGATATCATCAAATCATTTTGAAATTATTTATATGTTTTCATATTGCTTAGCTGTTGGTAAAGAACTTTTTCCTTCTGTGTAGGCTGATTCTTCCCAGTCTAACATTATTTAAGCCCTTTAGTAAGTTTTATAGTATGCAAACTATATCGTTTGAATAGATACACCTGGAAGTAAACGTTTGAACGAATTCATATGAGTATAAATATTCCAAAGACCTCAAAATACGACAAGCAGCGTGGTTTCATATAAAAATTGTTCTCTGACAACAGCTAACAAGCAATTGATGATACGCGAAGCAACATGGTGAATTTCG
>OZ017738.1:318187364-318249864 GCA_963969285.1 Odontomyia ornata | reverse complement strand
CTTCACTTTAAACCTCTATCATCCAAATTTTTACATGCGTCGATCAGTTATGCTGAAAAATCGGGGTGAAAGTCGGAAATTTTTTAGATTTAAGGGTAAAAACGCTTTACCGTTATTTAATTTCCTTATTCTTTGACTGGATTTAATTGAAAGAAAGACATCTTTTATCTATCTCCCTTCAAAAGTTATGCGTGAACATACCCAAGATAAAGCAACAACAAAAAAAATAAATAAACCTGATAAACTGAGAATCTTCTTGCGTTTGGAAGCCAGTTAAAAGCTGTTTTTCTCAATGTGAAAGCTATTTTGCATAGGATTCTAAAATTTCTTCTTGAAACTTATAATAGCTTCCTTGTATGTAAATAATGCTCTACTTTGCAATATTGCAAAGCTTATGATCCTTCCATTTTTTTTCCACTATGGTGACATTTGCTTTTTTGATGTCCTTCACATAGTAGTTTTCTGGTAGGCCATTTTGCAAGTTTTTGATTCTAATTTTACTCTCAGTTGTTGTTTTCCGATTATTGATGGGTAACCTTGATACTAACTTTTGCCTTACAATATCAAAGCACAGTTTCTAACTTGCTCCTTAAAATTTGAATTGATTTCATTCATTTCGAACAAAATATCGAGCTCTATATAACTGTGATCTAAGACTAATGGCTTATCAAGGAATTATCAATGCTCAATTTCCATATTTTATGAGTAAGTATGTCGCGATATTTCAAAAACGTTATGACTGTTAGGGTTAAGGTCAGTAAGATTTTCTTTCTTTTTCCTATAAGTAGAATTGTATTGAATTCCGCCGTAGACGGTCCCTAGCCCGTTTGAGAAAGGAGAAGGGAACCCCCTTGTTTCCCCAACCCACAGCTTCTATGATTCCTCATCTCAAGCCCCCCAATTACATGGTAGCAAATGATCTCGAGGTCGCGCATCGGGTTTACTGGCTCCCCAATAATGGGACATTAAATGCCGAGAAATTCGAATAACTGTAAATACATCTACAGCTCTGCTACTAAATCCTACTTACACCTCCTTCGTGGGGACGTAAGAAGGTGAAGGCGAATCTTCCGTGGCCACCGCCGTAATTGAGGTTGGGCGACGGGCTAGCTCCTTATCCCTGGAAATCCCTACAATGTTTCGAAACCTGCAGACGGGCCTCGGAATGGATTGAGCTCACGGCAACGACCTCGCAATCGAAAATAAGACTATGGCATTGGACCCTGGAATTTCAGATCACTCAAATAGCCTGGCGCTGTTAAGGACCTTAAACAACCGTCCAGCCAATATAAATTAAAAATACTGGCAATCCAGGAAACGAACTGAAGTGGAAATGATATTCAAGACATATGATCGCGCACAATATTCAAAAGTGGAAAGCCTGCTGGAAAACGAGAATTCAGAGTGGCCTTCATTGTGGGTAGGGAGTTCTAATCGCACATTATTGATTTCAAGGCAGTCAATGAACGGTTGTATGCAATCCGTATAAAAGCAAACATTTTCAAAATCTAGCTGTTAAGCGTTCACGCCCCAACCGAAGAAAAGGATGAAAAAAACCAAGGAAACGTTCTGGAATCACTTGGAAAGACTCGTTGACTCATTTTCTACAAACGACACAAAAATAATTCTAGGTGATTTCAACGCTAAGGTTGGCAATGAAATATCTCATCGGAAAATGACTGGAGGGTATAGCCTCCACGATGAAACAAATGACAACAGCCAGTGCCTGATTCAGTTTGCACGTAACAGAAACCTATTAGTACTTTTGACTTGTTTTCCACAGCGACGCACTCATAAAATGACCTGGGTATAACCAGATGGCAACAAACAAAACCAGATCGATCATCTTCTGATTCAACGACGTTGGACCTTGAGCATACTCGACGTCCGTACAAACCAAGGAGCCAATTGTAACTCAGATCATTACTAGATCAAATTAACATATCGATGCAAAAAACAACCCGCTGCAAAAATTTGATAGCGAAATGCTCCAAACGGCGTATGTGGCCAAAGACTTCACGGAGACCCTTGACAACTAGCTGGTTCCCATTCTACTCGTAAGAGACGTATTGTTAAAGACAAGCAACGAGCTCTGGATGGAAGTGAAAACGGCATTAAAGACCGTCACAGATCAGATGATTGCGCATCAAGCTCGGTGCAAGAGAAATGATTGGTTCGATTATGAGGGCCAGGATGCTTTGACAAAAAGAGTTAGGCGTACAAAGACAACGTTGATAGAAAAACCAGGACGAACAGAGAACACGACAAAAATCTCAAAAGAATAGCAAATAAAATCATTAGAATCAAGAAAAGAAAATACTATGACGACCGATTGAGAAATATAGATGAAGTTTTAGCGAGCAACAACACAAGACAAAGTAGTGAAAAGCCTGATACGTGGTTATCAGTCCGAAACCACGCTCTGTTGTGATGACATCGGCAATCTCATCACCGATAAAACCGAGATTACGCAAAGATGGGCATCATATTTCATGTACCTCCTTAATCCTCCGCACAGCCCCACAACATCAGAGCCTTTAGATGTCTGCAGAGAGCTTCCATTGGCCCCACTAACTATGGATGAAGTTTGCTCAATAATCAAAGTCCAATAGAATAATAAAGTGCCGGGCATTGATGAGTTTCTAGTGAAGTTCACCAAATATGGTGGCAACAGTGTACATAAAGCTATTCACTAAGTAATCCAGTATATTTGGCATCAAGAGCATATGCCGAAAGAGTGAAGCCAATGAGTTATTTTCCCTATCCACAAAAAAGGTGACAAGCTACAGTATGAAAATTATAGAGGCATATCATTAGTTTGTACGATGACAAAATATTTTCAAAGATCTTAGAAAATGAAATGAAAATGTGAGCGAATTTGTGTATTCAGGCAATTGGCGAATCTTTACTTCAATTTAATGGAATATTGACCTCTGACCTCAAATCGAGCGGAGATCATCGTCATTATTTTGTCTGCTATAAAGTCTTGTGTCTCATATTTGGCAGGCTAGCAACAACAAAAAATGTGGTATTGACGGTGTTCCCAATAAAGTATTGTTGCTTAGCACATTCAACGCTTGCTTGCGGGACGGGGTTTTCCCGATACGATGGAAGGTGGCGAGGTTCGTGCTGATCAGCAAAAGGAAGGGCAATCCAGAATTGCCATCGGCATACCGCCCGTTATGCATGCTAGACACGGCTGGGAAAGTGCTAGAGAAACTCATCAATGGAAGACTCACTGACGCAATTCGTGCTGCTGGGGACCTATCTCCTCGGCAGTATGGCTTTAGAGCAGAACGCTCTACCATTGATGCGATTGCGGAGGTGGTGAGTGGGGTCCAAAAGGCACAGGTATATAGTGACGCCAAGCGACGGATCTTCCTGCTGGTGACACTCAACATCAGGAGCGCCTTCAACTCCGCTAGATGGGTGGACATTTTGGAAACGCTGGAAAACCCTTTTCAAGTTCCAGAATATCTAATGCGGCTTTTGAGGGACTACTTAAAGGACCGAAGTTTACTCTACAACACGATACAGGGCCAACGAAGGATGGAAATTACATCGGGTGTTGCCCAAAGATTTATCCTTGGTACGGACCTACGGAAAGTGTCTTACGACGGGCTACTGAGACTAGAGATGCTAGATGAGTCGCGCTTGATCGGCTATGTGGATGATGTTGTGGCTCTGCTCGCTGGACGCACTATTGAACAAGCGAAACTTAGGCTAGGTATGCTAATGCGCCGAACGAGGACTGGATGACTGCTCGCAAGTTAAGTTTAGCACTGGAGAAAACCGAAGTGGTCATCTTGACAAAAGAGAGAGTCCCTAGAGTAAGGATGATCAGTATTGGAGACATACAAATCGAATCGAAGCCATCGGTAAAATACTTGTGGCTACTGATTGACTCGAAGATGAGTTTCTCTGAGCAAATCAGGGCAATGGCTGAGAAGACTGCTTCGGGATTATCGGCTCTGAGTTGACTAATGGCCAACGCAGGGGGACCCATGCCATCAAGAAGACGCCTTTTGATGAGTGCTGTAGGGTCAGTGCTAATGTATGGAGCAGAAGTATGTGGTGACAATCTCAGCAAGGAGGTATACCCAAAATGTTTGGCACAGGTGCAAAGAAGAGGAGCACTGAGGATTGCATCTCCGTGTCCGACAGTCTCTGATTCGGCGGTGAGAGTTATTGCAGGCGTCATACCTGTCACCCTCTTTGCCAAAGAGCGCCGCGCAATTTACTTGCGCCAAAACAAGGATGCGAGGGAGACGGTTGTCCGTGAGGAGAGACAGCGCTCACACAACGATTGGCAGCAGTCTTGGGTTAATTGCACGAAGGGAAGTCTTACCTGCAGAAGATTGGTAAGTCACGATCCCCCGATTGTCGGTATTGCCCAGGAGAGGAAGACAATGCCTGCCACACATTTTTTGGGTGCACAAAATGGGTCAGGCTGCAAAGTAACCTCTACAGGGAGACGAGGGAGCTCACCCCGGATAATATAGTCGCGATGGTCTTCGAATCGGTTGATAAATGGAGCCAGGTAGCACATTATGTTCAAGTAGTCCTAAAATATTAAAGGGACTCACAGCAGCGGGGGGCGTTGGGGCTGGGGATTGCTTGTCTGGCACTTCCTCTTCCCCTTCTGCTAGGAAAGGGATCCCCTAGCTTGAAGACGCCTCACAGCGTAACAAAACGAGACCTGGCCCGAAGTTATGTGACAAACGGTTTCAGGCTGGGTTCTCAGGTTGACAGGGGAGGTGTTTAGTGGGTAGTCCAGTCGCCTTCTTTTGAGCATGGGAGTCCCACACTCTGTGCATAAATGACATTCACCTCCCTACCACAAAAAAAAATATTCCAAAATTTGCGTGAACCTGCTAACAAGAAATTATTGCATACTGTTTAGCAACATGTTGAACAATTTATATTCCCCGAAAAATTGCAAACAAGCCTAGGTATTTTCGGTCTTGAAGAAAGTAAAGGATACTTTGAACCCTAAAAGTCAGTGTTCAATTACCTTGCTGTCCAACATCAGCAAGATGTTCAAAGTGATATTGAAACAAGTATTATATGTCAACACGGAGAAATATCAGTTGATGCCGAGCTGCCAGTTTGATTCCTGTGTCAGGCATTCGACCATATGTTACATGCGATAACGAAAGTCACCTCGAATATCAATTGGAAACGAAATAATAGAGAATATGTATCAGCATATCTTAGTGATATTGAGAAAGTCTTCGATATGGTTTGGTTAGCCAGGCTAATTTTTGTGCTCCTTCGGGAAAAGTTCCCCAGGCACCTTGTCGCCATGATGTGTAATACGTTGTATGAAAACTCATTTCCAGTAACTGATAGAAATGCGCGATTTCAAGGTCTTCAATGGTCAACAGCAAGAAACAGTTGCTGCGCTTCTGCTCTTCTCCAGATTCATTTGCTACTTATTAGACGCCTTTAATTTTAAAGTGTCACAACGTGATCATTGTTAGTGTTTACTGATGATCTGATAATTTATACGGCCGACCGAATGGCATCAATCATTCAAAAGAAAAACCTTCAGAAAATGTTTAATGATGCGCAGGCTTATACAGACAATTGGCAAATAAAAGTAAACGGGTAAAAATGCAAAACAATTTCGTTTCCCACAACGCTGTGGGTGGCAAGACAAGTTATTAAACGTAACCGGAAAGTTTTCTACATTATGCCTGGTGAGGGTACTTCAGAACAGTTTGCACTTAAATTTTGTGTTCGATTCCGCAGTATTTATTTCGATCAGTATCTGTACTATTACGGACATGTCAAAACCATTCTCAATATAACGCGTAAAGAGTCTATGTCCCTTCGACGACTCTTTCATTCCATATACATTGATCTAAAAGTTACAGTTATATGTTACAAGGCTCTGGTTAGACCAGTTTGGATATTGGATGTCCAATTTCGTATAATTAGAGTGCTTCTTTTACGTAGCACTACAGCCCCTCTTGGGCCATCGCTTCCGGCAACAAATGTCTCCAGTTGTCTCGGTCCATTGATCGAGTCCTGCAATTTCGAAATCCGAGCAGCATTGAACTGTCTTCGGTGGCCGAGTCAGACCTGCGTTTCCTAAGTTTTACCGCTGGTCTCCGCACTTCAGTTCTTCCAACGAATAACTTTTTGAACATCCGTTATTCGTCCATGCGATTCACATGGTCAGCCAATTACAGTACCTGCAGTGTTACAATCGTTGGGCTTTTTCAGACGCAGCGTTAAAAGTGAGTGTTAAACAGGTTATATGGGCAAGAAGAGTGAGAGGCACTGAGGGGACCTGATGGTAAAAACACGCCAACATTTTTTAGGGTGAACGAGCGTAACGCACATACACAAACGCATTTTGTTGATCATTTGGTGGGGAAATTTTATACAAACGCTGGTAATCATTCCGAATTGAACATTCGGTGAAGAAGGTTGTCGTCATGAAACGATTGCCTTTCTTTAATTTGCGTGCAAAAATGGATGCGTCGATCAAGAAGCTACGCGTTATCTAATAAATTTATAAAATTGGAGGCCATGTTCGATTTCAGGAAATAACACGACGAATATCACGATTTCAATAAAGTTCAATTGCCTATTGTAAATCCATAGAGAATTAGCAGTAAGCATAATATTCATAGAATCACATTATAATCAGCCAGTTGACAACACAACAAGAAAAATATGCGACTAAAAAGGATATTCAAATTTGGAATATATTTTTCAGAAAGCGAAAAAAACACGGAGGTTCTAATAAATCCAATAGAAGTTTGAATCGACAAACTTTAACAATCATAAAATACATTTTTCATTTCAGTTTTTGTTACCTCGTGCACAATTCAAGGCTAAAACATCAATTCTCAATCGCTTATCTCTCTGTCTTCGCTTTCATGTTGTCCGCACGACGTTTAACGATCAAATGATCCTTTTGACACATACACTCGCAAGACGTGTATTGTATACAAAAATAGGTTGGCTGAACCATGCAACGTGTAAACATAAGGGCGTAAGCGCGAAACCTGTTTGGATATGGGTTTTTACCATTCCCGTGTGAAAAAGCCCGTTGAGATCTCCGACTCGTCAAAAATTTTGTACAGCTCGTGGTTGTATCGACTTCAGAGTGCTAGTACAATGAAAATGCTACGAGCTTGCAAAAAAGAATATTTTAGCGCATGTACTGGCTTGTATAGCAGGCCTGTGATGGATGAGAAATACTATACAAGTATAAAGTTATCAGTCTGCCAAATCGATGAAAGTTGATACATTCATTTTAAAGTAATACTGCAAATTTAGTACCTGCAAGCGAAAATCCCTAGATTTTACAGCTATTCCCCTCTACCCATGTGTACATTTAGACTTGTCTCGCCACTAGCTTCTTTCCTTGAGAAGCATCCGTATATTTGGCACATGAATCGGTATATCTCTGATTTCACTGATGAAACGATAGGGTATCCTCCAAATTTGAACGCGCGGGAGCAACGGTTTCAAGGGTGGTACTCATTTACGAGGTATGTTAAGGCTAGTCGAGCTGAGACGGAGCAGTCTAGGTTTTGCTGGCTAAATGGCAATTCTTATATTACACGTGGTCGTTTGTGAACTTTTTTTGGTTTTGTTTCGTTGCACTTAATTAATGCCGCGTTTATTTCAATCGTAATTTAATAAGTTTAATAATATTGTTCTGTTAGGATAAGTTGGTTCTTTTTTTGATAACACTCACTAGAATTAAGTTGCTGCATACTAGTTACAGGCTCAAAGTATACTGTGCTTGTTTAGTTATATGTAATTTTTTACAGAGTTGGTTAGTTTTTTCTCCTTTTTTCCAATTAGCAGATACTACGTAGTATTTTTCATTTGATATCGTTTCAGTAATTTTTTTCATTTTGATTGAATGTTGTTTGAATTTAGAGTGCAACGAGAGCCATTAAGTTTTTGAGCACTATAATGTTATAAAGCACGCTTCATGTTGTTGTAAAATTTATCAAGATTGAATCAATAGAGCGCATTTGAATTTGACCTATGACACTTGAATCTGTTTGAAGAAAGCAATGGTTAAGCTCACCAGAAAAAGATGACCGTATGTAGAAATCTGTAAGTTGTAGTGGAAATAAACTAAATTAAAAAAAAAAACTAGACGATAATTTCTTTGTTACTTATTACCCAGATATTTATTATTAACTTTATTAAGCTAAAAATTCTACATGGAGAGTGATGATTGGCTTGCAAACCTACTTATGGCTATTCCATTACCATGTGAATAAAATAATTGGTTGAACTTCGGTGTACTATGATTTCAGAATAAATGAAGTTACATGGCACATTACGATTGTACCAAATAAACTGGTTTTTTGATAAGAGGCGAAAGAGCATACATATCGATATATACAGTGGATGCAATTGCTATGAAAAGGGTAATTAAAATACATAGGATCCACTTCGCCATATTTATGCTCTTTCCCTCATAGTTTTCAGGAAATTTGGGCTACTTTTATTATCTTTTAGCGTACAAATGTCAAATTGTAACAGAGGAACAGATTCCGATTCTGTTACGAAAAGTTACGATTACGTACAAAATCTGTTCCTATGGATGAAGTAAATAAGTGCACGTTATTTTCATCTCATTTAATATTGTGGACAATGAATTCTTATAACATAAATAATGTTGACAAGTTTTGAGCTTCCCTCTAAATTTTTCATAGCTTGATCCTATTTTCATGCGCTATATATTTTATGTATATGAGCTATTTCTATATTTCTTAGTACAAGTCTTCAGAGGAGACCGTGAAAACTTTTCATTATCTTTATTATGAAAACATGAAACCCATCTGCTAAATTGCATCCTCATTACTCAAAAACTTATAACACATTAGTGCCAACAATGAGAATACTTTCTTTCGAGAATATCAATGGACTGCGACACAATCATTACTCAGCATATTCCACTTGTATCCTTCTTTATGAGCACACTCTTCTTCAATAACCATGACTACTAGAGAAATCCCGGAACTCCTTCCTCAATTCGAAGGACGGTAATTATCATCTGTATAACGCGATGTACGACAAGCGGTTTGGCTGGCATACCCCCTAACCCGATTGAGGCCACTATTCAGACCGTACTTTTTCATCTACTCGGATGCTGAGGGCTTAGCCGAGCAATTTATTTTGACTCGTTGGAAAACTTTGCAGCAAGGACGTGCTAAAACCCTCTGTAAATATGGGAAATTACGGAAAATTGTGTGCTCAAATTCGTGACTGGAATAATGAGAGTACACAAAGTATAGTATCGGTTACTAGCACTTCCACCCTACAGCTCAACAGGGACCATACAACCACATCAGTGACCAAAGCTCAATTGAAATCGAAGCAACAAGAACGACAATTCTTTGTCAGTAAATGGCGCCCATTGGAAGCAGTAGCAGGAGATGATGGAATGGACCTTTGGAAGAGAAATTCACTAGAAGTACCTTCATGGTAGCTACTGGAATGAACTATTGTTTCCAAAAAGCTTCTCACGAAAGACAAGTGCATGCGCAATGACTGCGAGCACTTTATTTACGCTTAACTCTTGAAAACGTCAAATCTTTTGTGTGAAAGCATGCAAACGTCTATTTATGAATATCCATGCTTTTGGAGAAGATACTTTTAGTACTGTTTTGTGTAAATGCGACTCGTGAATGAAGGCGTCATCATACTCTTGTCTTGTGACCTGAACTTGGTTCAACGTAGCGGTTAAATGGCATGTATGGAAGGACGTAATTTTGATGAATAGTTAATAAATTTCGCTTAAGGCTTTTGTGGAATCTGAAACGTTGGAAGACTACGTTTGTGTTCACAAAGATTTACTTTTTGTTGTTGCTATTTTGCGTTTACATGTACTTCTTTACGATGCACGTACACTCGTTTAGAGAAGACACTGATGTTTTTAATTATTAAATCGGTACTTTTGGAAATTTTGAATGCTCGGCATTGTAAAGCAAGAGCAACATTTTTAAGTCCATGCACCCGCCATCAAAGAGGAAACTCATAAATTTAAATGGGTATCCTTTGAAAGGCCCCAAACAATGGTTTTAAAAATTTAGATTATGTATAAGATTTTTTAATGTGGTCTATTGATTCAATCGTTGTAAATTTTATAAAAACGTAAAGCAAGCTAAAAACATTAAAGCACTCAAAAAGCGTAACGGTCCATGTGGTACTATAAATTTAAACAATATTCAATAAAAAAAAATTTAATCAAACTATATCAAGTTTTATGAAATAAACATTACTAAATATTATCAATGAATTGGAAAAAACCAACCAACCCTATTAAGAATTAAATATAATTAAAAAACCAATACAGCGAACGAGTATATTTTGAGCGTACAACTAATATGAAACAAGTTAATTCTAATTAACGTAACAGTATTTAACTACAACAAAAAACGACAAAAAGAAAACAAACGACCACGAATAATTTGGTGATGAATATTTATCTACCAAAACCTTGACTATCCCGTCTCAGCCTTGACATATCTTGTCAACTAGTTTCTCCATTAAAACTGCCGATCTCGCTTTTTATTGGTGGCCCGCCGGTATATATGATATTTAATTAGGACACCATCAGAATCAACAATACAGGGTGCGGCGCAAAAATCCGGACAAAATTCAATTTAAATTTCCCCCGATTCTATAAGGTTTCGAGAGGTCGCGATTCGCGTAACAAATAGTTTAACACGTGTGTTGAACATTCATAACCTCGAAAAAGTTGCAATGTTGGAGCCAAGTGCAGAGTTCAATCAAAGAGCCGCGGTCATTGAAAGTGTTCGCGCTGGGCGCTCAGCCACAGGAATTATTCGATTCTTCGGCTACCCAAGATCGGCTGCGTATGAAGTTATTGCGAAATATAATGAATTGGAGAAGTCAGACAAAGGTGCTGCGACACCAGCAAGAAAACCCCACTCCAAAGAACGCATTGTCAGGACCCCCGAAATCATTAAACGGGCTCAGGAATTGATTTTGGAGGATCCGAGCCAGGCAATCCAAAAACTGTCGTCAGTTGTCGGTGTAAGTGAAAAAACTATGCATTGAATCGTGGAAGAGGACCTCTGCTGCAAGTTTTGTAGAATTAGAATAAGACAGATGCTTTCTAATGCTGCAAAAACGAAACAAGGCTGCCGGACGCCTCTGGTTTTTTTCTGATTTTGGCCTCCTAACAGCCCAGACTTGAATCCTCTGGATTACTTTGTATGGAGGGTAGTTGAACGGGACACTAACAAGTGCAGACATCCATACGTCGCTTCATTGAGAGCCGCTATTGAAGAGACATTCGCCGGAACGGACCGTGCTGCATTAAAATGGGCCTGCGAACGCTTCAGGCCGAGGGTAGAGGCGGTTATCGAAGCACAAGAGGGTTATATAGAGTGAATGTGTTTTTTTATGTTTAGCAAACAATTTAGTAAAAGAAACAATTATAAACTTTCCCATTTTTGTAACAAAAATTATTTTTCAATACAATGTTTAACTTGTCCGGATTTTGGCGCCGCACCCTGTATACCGATTCATGTCCAAATACAAGAATGCGTGAGTAGTGAGACAATTCTAAATGCACCTGTCGGTAAGATGGAACGGCTATCTAACCCAGGTATCTTCAGCAACAGTTACAAATTTCGCTATATGATTTCGAGGAAGCTTCAAAATGAATATATTGACTCCCGTCACTTTGGCAGTTTGATATACTTTCCAATTCGATCTCAGGCTTTCTGTATGGACTAGTAAATGTGTTTTGAAAACCCATAGCATTTTTAGGGTTTTTGGAAAATAATTTTACAAGACCCTACTAAAATTCCGACCTGTCTGTCCGTCTGTCCGTCCGTCCGTGTGTCACAGCATTTTTTCTCGCAAACTAACATACTTAAGCTAGAAACATCAAATATTGTATGCAGGTGTAAAGTGATGCTCTCTTCAAAGTTAAACTACAAAAATTTTATAAAGAATTTAAGGGGGGTCTCCCCATAAAGGGGAGTGGCGCTCCCAAAAAAAATTTCATCAAAGGTAGCCGATATGGGTATAAAATGAAAGGTCTTGATGAGAACTTTTCAAAACAGGTCTTAATTTGATACTTTTTGCTTCGACAAAATTACAACTACGAAAATTTTATAAAGAATTTAAGGGGGGTCTTCCCATTTAGGGGAGTGGCCCTCCCAAAAAAAATTCATCAAAGGTAGCTGATATGGGTATCAAATGAAAGGTCTTGATAAAAACTTTTCAAAACAGGTCTTAATTCGAGGGACGCGCAGGGAGGGGAAATACACGAAAAATTTGTGTCCACCCCCTCCCCCTCGCGATTGGACGCCTGTGATCCAAAAAATCTGAAAAAAGTTATGGTGGTAGGTGTTTATGAGTACAACAACAACAAATACCTTAGAAGTCAAAATTCCCTCAACTTTGTTAATAATAGTATGATATTCGAATTTCTCATTTTCCCCACTAAAATCGCATCGGTGCCCTTAAACTGAACGAAATTCGATATTTACGTAGTCCTAAGGTTTCTTAAAATTTTTTAAGTTTGATGAAAATCGAATGATATGCACGGAAGTTATAGCCGTTTGAAATTTCTCCAATCACAACAACAATAACACATGATTTTGGTATTTTATGGACTTTTCATCGAATCAATCACTGCAGTTTTGATTTGATCTTCTTGAAATTTTCAAATAAGGTCAATGACATTAATATTTTTGGGAATGTATGATTTGAGTGATTTTTGTTGGTTTGCAACAAACTGGCAACGCTTGAAAGTAGAAAAACAATGGATTTTCTTTTGAACGTGCACGTCTCTTGGACATATTTCTTGACGTTATTCATTGCTGGTGACTGCATTCCTGAGAACAAAACCCTTCTAACATGAGCGTACGTCTGTTTATTCAACTTATTTTCTACTAGCACCCTGATTATACCACGTCGGACACCCATATATATTAAAATAGGTATAATCCAAGTCTTGCGGCACATAATATTGATCTTTTGATTATTATATCTGGAATAAAAGAGTCGTCAAAGGGTCATGAACACTTTAAGCGCTTTACAAAGCATGGCTCATTAGACTACAGATACTTATCAAGATAAACTCTGAGGGATCGAGCACAGGATTTATGTGGTACACGTTTTGAACTACATTCAACAGCCATACAGTGAGAATTTTTCGATTTACATTTCAGGTGTTGACCGGCGAACTACAGCGTTGCCCGAAACAAAGTTGTTTCATATTTTTGCGCATTTACTGTCATATGTAGATTTTCCGGGTACTCCTGCAAATCGTTGAACATTTTCTCAAGGTTTTTTTGAACAACTGATGCTTTTTAGTCAGCCGTATAAATAATCACGTCGCGTTAGCAACAGGTTGAAATTAAAGCTATTCAAAACGTTCCAAATTAATTTCGAAAAGAGCAAAGAGGTAGTAACTATTTTTTGCTACAGGCCATTCAAGATCTCAAAATCTCGCATCGTCGTCAGATTTTCAAACAAAATAGTACACATCATGCCGATAAAGTGTCTGGATGACTTGTCTTAGAAGATATTAAGTATTAGTTCGTCTAACTCAACTGCGTGAAGATAATTAGAATTAAGAAAATAAAATACTATGATAACCAATTGAGAAGTAGCGATGTGAGTCTAGCAAGGATCAACACAAGACAAGAATATGAAGTAGTGAAATGCTTGAAACGAAGCTATGAGCCCAAAACCACATTCTAAAGTGATGACATCGGCAATATCATCGCTGACGAGAATAGGATTAAATAAAGATGGGCATCAAATTACAAGAGCCCCAAAAATCCTTCATACAGCTCTAGAACATTGGCGCCTAGCGATATTCTCAGAGAAGTTCTAGAGAAGTTCCATTGGCTCCACTAACTCTGGATAAAGTTTATTCCATCATCAAAGCCCAAAAGAATAATAAAACAACGGGCTGCACTGAGATTCCAGTGGAGCTTATAAAAAAAGGTGGAAGCAGTGTTTAAAAATCCATCCATAAAATCATCCAGCACGTTCAGCAACAAGAATATAAGCCAAACGAGTGGAGCCAAGCAATTATATTCCCTATCCACAAAAAGGTGACAGGCTATAGTGAAAAAACTTTAGAGGCATACCACAATTTTGTACGGTGTACAAAACATTTTCGAAAATTTTAGAAAATATAATCACATCATACGCTATTAGTTTCCCATCATATATATATATATATATATATATATATATATATATATATATATATATATATATATATATATATATATATACATATATATATATATATATATATATATATATATATATATATATATATATATATATATATATGTGTGTATATAAATATATATATATATATATATATATATATATATATATATATATATATATATATATATATATATATATACATATACATACATATATACATATATATATATATATATATATATATATATATATGTATATATATATATATATATATATATATATATATATATATGTATATATATATATATATATATATATATATATATATGGGATATAACGAAATTTGTGACCACGCTAGAGGTTGCAATTTTGCTTCGATCTTCACAAAATTTTCAGGAAAGGTGTATTGGGTAATTATCTCGGTTACGTTCGTGAACCAGTCATATCGGCCGTGCAAAAACAAAATGGCGGCCATTTTAGACGAAAAATCGTGATTTCTGTTCTGACCAAAATATAACTCCGATTTGTATGAAATTTGGCATAAAGGTTTATTGATGTATTTGATGAATCTCACAATAAAAAATCCAAAGTCGGTACGGCAGAAACAAAATGGCGGCCGCTCAAAGGTCGAAAAACGTGCAAAATTTTGTTGTTATAATAGTGGTCAAAGCTTTCAACAGATTTTCATGCAATTCAGCAGTTTGATAGAAATTATAAGTATCTAAAGACTTACGTAAAAAAACTGGAGATCAGGTTGCAAAAAACAAGATGGCGGCCAGTTGAAAGTCGAAATTTCAAAGGCTTTTAAAAGTCGTAATTTTGATCCGATATATATGAAACTTGGTTTCAAAATAGACATTACTTAGATCTACATTCTTTGATGTTTTGACGATCATGCATGTGCAAATTTCGAAATGGCGGCCGTTTAAATATGCGTTTTTTCAGGGTTTTGTGGCCCTCTAGCGGTCACATTTTCCAACGGATTTTGATGAAACTTGAGATTATGGATCTCTGTACTATATTCTTGTATTTTGCAGGAAATTATTAAAATTGAATGAACAATAAAAATGTCAAAAATTTAAAGCCTAATATTTCTAGCTGCCATTTTCTTTAAAAATTGAATTATTTTGCCCTGTCTAGAGTGAAACTCCTATTTGAACGAGATAGTACATTGATTGATGAGGTCCTAGCATAAAAAGATTTAAAATAATCCAAAATAAAATGCATGCATTCAAAATGGCGGCTCCCAAAGGTCTGAAGGCAAGCGCAATTCGTTACTTTAGTGCCAACTGAAATAATGAATATTTTTCATGGAAACGTTTCAAATGACTTTACTTGAAAGAATTTATAAACCAGGCCATTTTTAGATATTGTTAAAATATTTTTAACAATACCCTAAAAAATTATAAAATCGCGACTTGTGTGTCTGTCCGTCCGTCTGCCCGTTTGTTCGTGCGTCATAACAAGTTTTCTCGCAAACCACATCAGCTAGAATGAGGAAATTTTCTACGTAGGTCAAAAGTGGTGCCTCTTGAAATTTGCAGTGCAAGAAAATATTTTAAGGTATTTAAGGGGGGTCTCCCCATACAGGCGGGTCTCTCCATACAGGGGGTGGCATAAAATTTTTTTTATTTCTGTAGCCCTCTAGCAGCCATGATTCTCATCAGATTCCGTTGAAACTTGAAATTATAAGTTATTAAGGCAAGTAAATTCAATTTAATTATACAAATCGAATGACAAATGAAAAAGTCGAAAATTTACAGCTTAATATTTTTAGCAGCCGATTTCAATAAAAATCGAAATGATGGCCCTCATAGTTCAGAAAAAAATTGAGAATGTATATTTTAATGGCAACGCAAGTGCTGATTAAACTTTTATGGAAATCTTTTGAAATTAACTATTCGAGCTATTTAAGCATTTGTGTGGCTACCACTGTGAACTGTGTAAACAGCAAATGCGAGAAGGGCGAAACCGGTATTTATATGTTTACAACAATTTATTATCCACCGATTTTCAATATGTAATCCATACGTGTGCAACTCAATTTAATTAGTAAAATATTTGCGCCCCGATAAAAGGTCTCTAAAAACGAACGTGGCCAGATTTTTTTTATGTTAATAAATACCCATGTGGTACAACGAAAATTGCAGAAAGAAGTTTAGTAGTGGGCAAGCCAAATTCTTTTTCGAAAATTTACGCTACATGCGAGAAATTTACCTTTCCGGCTGGTGCTGCCAACGGGGATTTTTATAGTCAAGCAGATATTTGACAAATACTGGGAGCTCAACATAGACATACGCCGAATTTTCGTTGATTTTAACCAAGCATACGAAAGTATTGATCGTAATGTATTTTACCAAATGATGCATTGCTTTGGTATCCCAGCCAAATTAGTCTGTCTTACTTAAACAATTATGACGTCAACAGTCTCCCAAATTTGCATCCAACCAACTCATCGATGCGTCTGAAACAATGGACTAAAACAGCGAGATGGGCTATTGGTATTCAATTTGGCTCTAAAACACGTTGTTAGAAAACTACCTATCAATGCAAGAAGCGCGTTACTCTGCAAGTCAAGCTGAGTGGTAGCCTATGCGGATGAAATCATTATTTTGTCAAGGTCGTTACCTACCGCCAAAGAACTTTTCCTCAAACTCAACAGTAAAGCAAAACTAGTAGGGGTACAAATCAATGACAATACAACAAAGATCATGACACGAGCATGGAAGAAAACCTCAAATATACAAATATCACACTTGATGAGTAAAATACCTGCAATAGGCTAGCCATGTGAATCGTATGGACGAACAATGGATACCCAAAAACTGTAGGGCCGCAACTAGTCAGGAAGTATTAGAAACGCTAGTCTGACTCTGTCGATGAAGACAGCTCATAGCAATTCAGACTTCAAAACTAGACAATGCGGTCAATTGCCTCATACAGTTGGAGGTGCTTGTTGCAAGAAGCCAAGGCTCAAAAGAGGTTGTAGTGCTATGAAGAAGAACTGAACCATATCGAAGTTTTTCTCCATAGCAATGAGACACGCTCAATATATTCCCTATTGTTTGGTTTCCGGTGGATATCTTATGTTATTTCCTTTACCGCATGTATGGTTAAATCCTTCGAATGAAA
Source organism: Odontomyia ornata (assembly GCA_963969285.1). Taxonomy (NCBI): domain Eukaryota; kingdom Metazoa; phylum Arthropoda; class Insecta; order Diptera; family Stratiomyidae; genus Odontomyia; species Odontomyia ornata. The sequence continues at coordinate 318,232,512 of OZ017738.1, read as the reverse complement.
ATCCATCTGGTGACTTGGCATCAATTTATAATTATCAATGAAAGCAGATAATGCTATTTCAGTATCACTTCAAATACCTTACTGAAATTAGGCTGCAAGGTGATTAGGCGATTGCTTTTATGGCTAAAAGATTCTATTACTTGCTTCAAGTAATACCTTGGCTTTTTACCACTTATTTGAGAAATATGAATTATCAACATGTTGTTGAACAATATGCGATAGTTTCTAGTAGCAACCTCAAGAAAATGTCAAAAGGCTAATTTTGGAATTTCGTCAACAGACATGGTTTCTTGTTGTTTATCCCGCCAAATATAAAACACAGCTCTTCATAACTGAGAAAATAATCCAGAAAATTTCCGCTTGATATGAGGTTAGAGATCAATGTTTCATTAAAATAAAGAAGAGATGCACCATTCAGGCTTGATTTGAAATTGGAGACCATTGCCTCATACACTTCTCAAGGCATTTTGGTGGTACACATCTATCCAATTGTCCATATTTTCAATGACTCTGATACATAACTGAGGTTCAATATCCTTAATGTGCCGAAATATCTCATCGTTTAGCTCTTGAATTGTTCTTGGCTTATTGATGTATACTTTTTTTGTTAAATACCCCCAGAGAAAGAAGTCCAACGATGTCAAATTACATGATCGTGGTGGCCAATTAACATCGCCGCAACGTGAGATAATACGGCCATTGAGTTTCTTGCTCGAAAGGGCCACTGTTTCGTTGGCTGTGTGGCAAATGGCACCATCCTGCTTGGCCGTCCTCATTTTCGAATAAGTATGGCCCGATTACACCAGCAGCCCATTAAATGCACCAACCAGTCACTTTTTTGAGGATGCACCGGCTTTTCAACAATCATAAGCAGCAATTCTGCTTTTTAACGAATCCACTGAGGTGAAAGTGCGCCTGGTCGCTAAAGATGATTTTATTTGTAGTCATCATTCCCTTCTGTCTGTTCAACCAACCATTCGGCATATTGCCAACGCTTGAAATGGTTAGTAGGCTTCAGCTCTTTAGTCAATCGAACCTTGTAAGCGTATAAATTCAAATCTTTCTTCAAAATTCATATCAGTGATGTTTGTGAGATGTTCAATTGTTGGGCACGATGATGAATCGAGATTGACGGCTCTTCTGCCACACCGTCGCGAACAACACCAATGTTTTACACAGAACGAACTGGGCGAGCATGCACAGGTGATTTCACATTTCCTACAGACTCGATTTGCTGAAATTTGCGCACAATCCTCCCGATTGTGGACACATTTGGTTAATTATGCTGACCGAAAAAATCAGGAAGTGCACGAAATGCATTTGGATTAGAACGCCTATTTTCGTAAAAGGCTTCAACAACCTTAACGCGCTGCTCAATTGTGTACCTCTCCATGATTGAGTTTGTCAAACATTGAAACAAAGAAATGTCAAATTGAGTTGGGCGAAGACCTTGACATTAATGTGTGACTTACAATTAACATCGTGCATTATGATTGGAACACCCTTTACAATAAAAGCTTTTACTGTTCAAATAGTTGATAAAAGTGTACTTTAATGGTATATATTGATGTAAATATATTCACACAATCACTACTGTCTTTTACTTAAGTTAACTACAGAACAGTACTTCAATTTAAGGGTATATTGCAAGTATATTGCACAATGCATTACAGACAAACTCCGTACTTATCATAGATTAATCAATTTTAGTGGCCAATGATCGAAGTAAGTGAAGTAAAAAAGTAAAATTCTTCATAAAGTTTATATAGTTAAGAAAGTATTAAAATTTATTTCGTGTAGTTTTCGATAGTTTAACAAGTTTTGTTAGACACATAGCAATCAATACTTAAATGTTACGGCCACTTAATTTTATTTTGTTAAATAAGAATTTGTTATGTTTTTAAAACAATGTGTGTTTCATTAAATTCTATTTACTAAACAGTAAAACTGTGAACTTTCATTTCGTTTCAAATTAACTGAATTGATACATATTGCTAAAATTATATTTTGAGCTTTATATCATATAAATCTTATAAATTATATAAATCAACAAATTTGAATGCTAATAACATTGTTTATATATAATATTCTTTGCAAATATGGGAACGATAGTCAAACACAAAATAATATGAATTTATTTACCTAAGGAAACTGTACTTATAGCCCTATCAAGGTAGCAGTTTTGAGAAGAATCCGTATAATAAGTTCATGTCCGCAATTTTTGAGCAGAAATTTGAGTGATGAACTGAAGTATTGCCTCAACCCTGACTTCTTCAAAGACATTGTCATCATAGAAATATAATAAATACAGTGTCTTGCTTAACGTTTTTATATGAAAATACTTCAATGGAAAATTACATAGCATTATATAGAGATTTCTATTAAGGACATAACAAATATGTATCTTTGTATGAATGCACTCCTAAACTTTTTCAATGAACTGTCAATGTCAAAACGTTAGTCAAAGTCAACATTTTTATCATGGTAAAGTTCATGAGCCGGCAACGTATGGAAATTATTAAAAGTTACCACCCAAATTTTGAGTCAATGGTCGCGACTTTAAGAGCGCTTACTCCAATTTTTGGTCGTAATCACCGTCCCAGCCGACAGGCTTTGCGTGGTATTGTGGATAAGTTCGAGTCCAAATTTTCACTGTTGGATGTTTCGGTGCCAAACAGATGTCCTATCACTCGAAACGAAGGAAATATCGCAGCCGTAAGTACATCAATTCAAAATGAGCCAAATCAGTTGGTTCCACATCGTTCTCGAGAACTGGGCATCGCTTAGATTTTGGCGTGTTTTGCGAAAAGATCTTGGCCTGCATGGTTACAAGATCAAATTGACCCAAGAATTAAAGCCGCTTGATCATTAGAAACGCTGAAAACTCTCCAATTGGGCTTTGCATTGAAAAATCATCTTCAGTGAAGAAGCTAATTTCTGGGTCAATGGCTTTGTTAATAAGCAAAAAATGCATTATTGGTGACCAACTAACGCTCATTTGCTACTTGAGACATTGTTGCATCCGGAAAAATTTACTGTTTGTTGCAGTTTCATGCCGGAGGTGTAATTGGACCGTATTCTTTCGTGGATGAAAACGACGGTCATGCTACCGTCAGTGGAGAGCTCTATCGTGCTATGTTAGAAGGTTATTTGTGGCTAAAATTGGACGAACTTGACATCAAAGGTTTGTGATTTCAACAAGATGGTACCACTAGTACTAGTACGCCTCAAAATTGATTTGTTGAAAGCCAAATTTGGGAGCGTGTTATCTTGAGAAATAGTCCGGTTGAATGGTCGCCTCGTTCATGCAATCTAACGCCATTGGATTTCTTTTTATGGGGCTAAATCCGGTCGAAGTGTCTGCCAGGGTGGTGGAAAATTGGATCCAAAGAATCGCCCGCTATAAACGGGTACGTGATTATCATATGACCGATCAAGATTGTCAAGAAGGCTTTTCAAATTAGCTTTACCTAGTGCCATCCTCAAGGAAAAATTTGCTACTTTAAAGATGGTTTGATTTTTAAAGGTGGTTCAGAAAATTTAAAGGCTCAATACGTTTGTATGCATTAGAACCAAATCTTTTATGATAATAACAAATGAATACATTGTTATCCCTAGGTGAACTTCTTGTATTATAATTTTTTCTAAATTTACGATCTCTACTTTAACTTCTAGAATAATTATTCTTAGCCATTTGGAATTTGAGTGATTCATTCTAAATAGATAAATTTGAACCAATTGAGTAAGTTCCCTAATTCAATTAGTATCAGATTGGTTAACTGAACTATAACTTACTATTTGAAACACTAGGTGTTGATATTGAATATACAGAACTTAGATTAAGAATTTAATTGATTTTATCCGCACATACAGTCCTTTAGTCTAGAGTTCCTTTATAACAAGCAAATTTAGCACGTATATAATATGGAAGACGTTGTAGCCAAAGAGTCTTAATCACATCTAAATTCTAAAAACCGTCATTTTAGGTTCGCATATCACGTAAAAGTTGAGAAGGTTTGCTGTCGATCAAAAATAGTTATATTAAAACTTGTTTAAAATTTTCTCTTTCAAAAATCGATAATCCGTCAATTATTGCTTTATTGAAAACACTATATAGATTTGAGGATGGAGGGGAAATTATTAAATCACTTAAAACACGAAATAAATCCTGATCTAATGCTCCCAATAAATGAATGAATTTTGTTTGTTCTGTTGTTATTCCGGACCTAGCTAATTATACTTCGAATTGGAAGAACCAATCCTCTGGACATTTACTCCAAAAAGCCAAGGTTTGATTGAAACCACATTAACTGATTTCAAATTTTCAACCAAGTTTACACTAACATATCTCCCAATTCTTCATTAAGATTGTCTAGATAATCTACCCGGTTTGAAGTAAATACTTCTTTATATTATTTACTTCTAAATTGAGGTATCAACCTAAGGGTATGAGATGCACTATGCGGAGTAATAAAGTTAATTGATTTTCTTATAAGCCTGTGTAAGAAGGCAACGAATAGAACAATTTCTTATTTAACTGTAATTTATAAACCATCCATCTCCTGTGACGTTAGTTTGAGCAGAAGCCGAGTTTCAAAATGGCAAATGAATCGTTATTATTTCCCTCGCTGTTCTTGAATGGTACTTAGTGTCATTGCTTCAGAAATACAAAAGAACATTTGTTAAAAAAACATAAAAATTGAATGCAACCTAGTGAAACTCAACCCAGAGAAAGAAGAACTGATCGAAATAAATTCAATCATTTTATGCATGGCTATGTAAGCTGTCGAAATTTTTGTACCGATTAGTTATTTAACGAGGAGATAGATTGTCAGCAAAAAACGGGTAAAACTGTTGCTTATGCTTATGATTTAAATAAAATTTAAAGTAATTGAACAAAACTTACATGCTAGCAAATAACTTTGATAACTCGAACCACTGTCAATTTGAAACAACACAGAATAGATACTTTAGTGAAAACAAACCAAAAATGTGATATTTTAGCATAAAAAGCATTTTTCAGTAAAAGCTGAAACAAATGTTAAATAAGATACATGTTTTTTTCTGCTTAAATTATTTTACATTCTACTATATGAGTATTCGATATCGAAAATCCCGTTAAATACAATTTTTTGTCAGTTTGATGAGTGTAGATGACTAATCTTCGAATTTTGTTATTTGCGCATTAATCAAAATTAAAATATATACCAATATAAATTATCAACTTGATCATCTTTCTTTTTTCAATAGTTTACATTTTTCAGCAAAAGCAGAAGGTGATGGTGAGTATGTCGTTAAGGGGGTGAAGTTCCAGGTAATCCGCGACTAATCCGTTAAGTGCTCTTCAAATTTTCTCACTGTGTTCGAAATTGTTTACTGTGTAGGTCAATTATGTCGACCGTAATCGGCTCATAAAGAACTAAATGTTGATACAGCAGAAGCACCATTTTGATAATAAAATTTAATAATTTTAACGCATTCTCCAACTATTAAACGATCCATTTCTAAATGGACAAGTGAAGTGTCAAAGTTGCCAAGTGTAAAGTGATCGCTCGCAATAAAAAATTTTTCTTTAGAAGTGATTAAGGAAATCGATCAGCTGTTTTCTTGACTTTGAGAGTTGCTAAGAAATATTAGCTTCTGTAGCAAATCAAAGGAAAATCAGCTAAGTGGAAATTTTTGAACAATTTTCTCATTTTAATTTTCTAATTGCCGTTAACGGTATAAAATTATATCATCTGAACTCTTTTGTTCATTAGTGCGATTCTCGTGCTCATGCGAGAATAACTTCTTAATAATTTTTAATAATTTTATAAATTTTAAATTCAAACTTATTAAACTCGCGACTGGACCAAAGCTGATATTTTTAATAGATTTTCCGACCCCTAAAACATTTCCTTGATTAAAGCTTCTAAACATGACAAGTGAAGTGTCAAAGTTGCCAAGTGTAAAGTGATCGCTCGCAATAAAAAAATTTTTCTTTAGAAGTGATTAAGGAAATCGATCAGTTTTCTTGACTTTGAGAGTTGCTAAGAAATATTATCTTCTGTAGCAAATCAAAGGAAAATCAGCTAAGTGGAAATTTTTGATCAATTTTCTCATTTTAATTTTCTAATTGCCGTTAACGGTATAAAATTATATCAACTGAACTCTTTTGTTCATTAGTGCGATTCTCGTGCTCATGCGAGAATAATTTCTTAATAATTTTAATAATTTTATAAATTTTAAATTCAAACTTATTAAACTCTCTCTTTTTTGCATATATATCTTCTAAACCCATAGTTTTGCTTTTTAAAGACACTTGTTTTAATAACTTTCATTTTAAATCCATTCTCTTTTAAATAAATTCATTTAATACCATATAACTAAGCGAATAGAGATAAATAATAAATCATGGCATCACAAGCAGCAGACAAATGTGGAAAATGTAGGAAGCAAGCGGAGGAGGACCATAAAGGAATGGGCTGCGGAGGCATTTGCAACAAGTGGTTCCACCTAAAGTGTATCAAAATATGTGAGGAGAGATATTTGAAGATCATGGACATTTCCGAGGATGTGATATGGATGTGTCCTTCGTGTAAGTCACAACACCGAAAGACTAAAGAAGATCGTCTCTTCAACCAAATGAAAGAAATGGAAAACCATCTAATAGAACTGAAAACCACCGTGGCCACCTTAATTGATAAAAGTTCATCCACGCGAAAACCTTCGTATGCGGATATGACGAAAAGTATTTCCACTTTTCTACCCGAACGCCGTACAAATACTACCTCGCAAAAAGGAATCATAATTAAGCCCAAGAAGCATTCATCCTCTGAAAAAACACTCATCGACTTCAAGTCGAAAATAAAGCCTTCAAAATGCAAAATTCCTCTCCAACTGATGCGTCCTCTTCGTAATGGTGGTGCCATCATAAAAACTTCCACAAATGACAATACAACCTCGCTCTACAACATTGCAAAGGATACCCTGAAGGATGAATATGATGTCATGGAGACAAAATCTCGTCAACCCAGGCTAGTAATTAATGGACTAGAAAAACAATTTTCGTATGAGGAGTTAATTAACGAAATTCACTCACTGAACCCTAATATTGGAGAAAATGATAAACTGGAATTGGTTCATGCCAGACGAACAAAAAATGGTAAATGGTTGCATATTCTGCAGGTAAATGGGAGTATGTACCAAAGACTGGTGAATAGGTACATCAATATTGATTATGGGTCTTACCTTGTGAAGGAAGACTACAATATAACGAGGTGTTATAAGTGCCAGAAATACAACCACAAGACATCAAAATGTGAAGGAGAGCAAACATGCGCTAAGTGTGGAGGAAAGCACGAAACGAAGGATTGCAAGAGCTCGTGCGAGAAATGCTGTAACTGTGCAGGAAATAGTAAGAACGTAGATTATTCCCACAGAGCAGACTCTACGGAGTGCGCAGAATACCAGCGAAGGATCACAATTGCTAGGAGGAGCATTGACTACGAGTTCAAATGATTTTTAACAACGCAAATCGATTAATTGGGACGAAATTAACGCTCTTATATGCCAATATAAGAAGTTTACGGCACAAACTAAATGACATGCAGATTTATTTGATGCAAAATCCTGAGATAGATGTGGTGATACTGAACGAAGTAAGGATTTATCCTGAGGAATCGAAATATTTTAATATTGAGGGTTATAACTCGGTATTCTCCTGCAGACCTGGAAGAGGTGGTGGGACAGCTATTTTTGTAAAAGATAAAATAAACTTCATCATTAAACGCGATACACCTGATAAATATAATATTATAATAATCGAATTAAACCTCGTAGGCAAAAAAATTAAAATCGGTACCTTCTATAACCCGAACCGTCTGAATGCGCAAGATCTCTGCTCGGTACTCGACAACCTATATTCCTCAGAAAATAATTTATTTACAGTAGCTGACACAAACATTGATGTAATTACCGATTCCTCAGAAGCAAGGCTTTACAAGGATGTACTGGATACTAATGGTGCTGTTATCATCAACAACGAAACAATTACTCGTCCTGTTTCGCATACGTGCCTCGATCATATCGTTACAAACGATAAGTCAACTGCGGGAAAAATCAATTTCATATTTGAGGATTGGCCAGAGCTGGATCATCGTGTCTTCAAAATAAGCATCCAAGGCATAAGCGCACAAAAACAAAAACCTGTATACAAAACATTCCAACACTTGAACAAAGAACTCTTCAAATCACATCTGCAAAGGTCATTAGAAGTCCGGAGTCCCCTAAACCTAATGGAACTTACGAATATGATCACAGAGTCCAAACTTTACTCCATCGTCGAGAAAAAGCTTAGATGCCGCCAGCAGACATGGATAACAAAGCGAGTAATCGAAGCCAGTATTAAAAAGAGAAAGGCGTACATAAGCTTTAGAAGGAACATGGAAGATCATGTGCTAAAAAACATGTACATACAAGCGAAAAAGGAATCAAAACGTCTTGTGAAGGAAGCTAAATTCTCTTACTTCGCTAAAAGGTTGGAGACAGCGGCAGATAACAATCATGAAATATGGAAGATAATAAATGAAGTAAAAGACAACTCTCCCCCCCGAATTTTAATACCGGATTCGCAGTTTTCTCCAGTGACCCCTAATATTTTATCACAACCAGATGGAGCAGCAACTTTCTTGAACAACTTTTTCTCAACTGTGGGCGAAAAAATTACAAAAGAGCTTGGTGATGTCCCAACAAGTAGGCTAGATCACGCTAACATCTCACCTGATTCCATGTTTCATATTCATCCAACCAATAAAAGCGAAGTTCTTAAGACTATTGAGGCAATGAAGAAAAATACGGCTCCAGGTATTGATCAGATCACGATGGAGGAAATTGCGCTTGTAAAAAATGAAATAGCAGAACTCGTGGCTAATTATTTAAATGAGCATATCAGAAACGGAACGTTTCCTGAAGAGGGGAAGCTTGCGAAAATTGTACCTATATTCAAAGGAGGAGATCGATCGGACCCCAATATCGCCCAATTGCACTCTTGACCGGATTTAGTAAAATATTTGAAAAAGTAATTAACTCTCGCTTAACATCCTTCATATTAGATAACTCTATCCTAAACTCCCGCCAATATGGCTTTCAGAAAAACAAGGGAACGTTTGACGCTCTACTCTCGGTAACGCGATTCATCAACGAGAGACTTGATGTAGGGGATTATGTTGTTGCCATTTTTGTGGATCTAAGGAAAGCGTTTGATACGGTCGATCATGACCTCTTACTTCGAAAACTAGAAGCATATGGTGTTCAAGGCACAGCAAATAAACTATTTCAAAATTACCTAAAAGGCAGACTGCAGAAAACAGCATTTAATAATGTTCTGAGTGACCCGGCACCAATGAAATCAGGTGTTCCACAAGGCTCAATACTTGGCCCAACCTTGTTCCTGCTATACACTAATAATTTAAATACATGCAGGCTAAGTGGTAATTACTTTTTATATGCTGATGATACAGTGCTTCTTTACTCGGGACGCGATAAAAATGACATCGGAGACGCTATCAACGAGGATCTAAATTCATATAATTTATGGTTGAAAGAGAATAAACTAGCGTTGAATATTTCAAAGACAAAATATATTATCTTTAAGCAAAAGAACAGGGAAGACATAGATGTTGATATAAACATTAATGGTGAAAAGCTGCAAAGAGTGCTCGAATTTAAATATCTTGGCCTTACTATCGATCACCGTCTGACCTGGCTCCCGCATATAAACAACTTAAGGAGGCAATTAGCACCAATAATTGGATTGTTACGAAGATATGAGGAATTTCCAAAAAACATCAAGCATCTTGTTCTGAATGCCTTCGTACTGTCAAAAGTACATTACGGAGTGGTAATTTGGAGTCAGTCCTCAAAGCAACACCTAAATATAATTTCCAGGATATTAACCAAGGCGTATAAAAATATACATAATCTCCCAAGGCTCACACCAACAAACATAGTGTATCAATCATGTAACGCATTAACTTTTAACCAAATCATTAAAATGGAGAAAGCCAAGTTTATCTTCAAAAGTTTAAATCTCAGCTTGTCGTTACAAACACCATTTATTAAAGTCTCACAAAAGAATCAATACAGTACTAGGAACGCAAACCAATTTGTAATTCCTTTTGCGAGGACAGATCGCCTGAAGAACGATGCTACAAATGACGCCCTTCGTATATACAACAATCTTCCAGAATCAGTTAAAGAAGCGAATTCTCTTATGGTTTTAAAGAAAAGACTTAGAAACTATTTAATGAATAACGATTGAATCTCAGTGCAGAAACTTTCAACATAGCATCTTAGGTCAATTATTGATCCTATCTTCGAGATGCCTCGAGAAACACCTACTATTATTATAATATCAGTCCAGTAATTTCAACATAGCATCTTAGGGCATTGTTGACCCTATCGTCGAGATGCTTGAAGAGACAGCTATTCTTTTAACTCAGAGTTTTTTTTTACTGCGTCGAATTTATAATTTTTTTTATCTCTGAGAGCTGATCACGATATGGACAAGACAAGATTAACCGGAGGACTTCACATATTTTTGTGTGCCCCCTTATACCGATATGTTATACATTGCCTGGGTGGCACACCTGAGGAAACGACGAAACGTGAAGTGCAGATCGCACGAGCGTAGTGCGACGAAGAAAGTGTGATGGAGAGAGTGGAAGGGAATGGAGGTAAAAAAAAAAAAAAAAAAAAAATAGTAAACCTTCAACTTAAAAAAAACATGCTTTGAATGACATTTAAGCTTAACAAATATCAAATAGCAGGGTTATACTTTCCCAAACACAAAATGGATAACCCTGCATATCCATCCAATATCGGAATGGTAACTTATTATCACTGTCTAAATTAACTTTGTATACGAGTGTCTTATCCGTATGCCGTCTGAATATGTGGTCGATGACAGGAAACTCCAGTCTATTTAGGTAAGGAAAAGCTTTATGTTGTCTTCTTTTTTTTTCTACATACCACAATAGCTCCTCTCGGGTATTTGCTTTCCGTATAAAGCACCTCCAACTATCTCGATCCATTGGTGGCTTCTACTGTCTTCGTCGGCCGAGTCAGAACAGCGTTTCCTTGATTTTGTAACTAGTCCCCACACATCAGTTCTCCCATCAAATACCTTTCTAGACATCTGTTGTTCGTCCATACGATTCATGTGGCCAACCCATTGCAGCTTTTACAGTCTGATCTCAGGCTCCCGGTCTAGTTTTGCTCCAATCAATTGCCTCAGGAATCGTCTTTCGAAGGCATCCAATATATTTGTGGATGCTTGAGTTAGGGTCCATGTGACATACCAATACCATAGCAAAGTTCTTATCACTGATTTGTATACTTGAAGCTTTGTTTTCTTGGGTATGCAGCTAGTCTTCAAAATCGTCAAAACTGAATAAGTTTTTTTAATTACAAGACGTATTCTTGGGCATACGTTGTCTCTTTCATTACCAGTTCTCGTAATTTGGCACCTAAATACATGAGTTCACCCACATTTTCAATATTGTGATACTTTGGGCATTTTACTCGACTGCATCATGGGCTTTATTTTATTTCCCTTCATTTGTAACCCTACTAGTTTTACCTCGCCGTCGAGTTCTATGAAAAGTTCTTTGGCGGTTGTCAAGAACCGTGACAAAATGTTGATGTCAACCGCATAGACTACTACTTGGCTCAACTTATATACTAACGTACCTCGTGTATCGAGAGCTAGCTTTCTTATGACATATTCCAGAGCTAAACTGAATAACAATGGGGTCAGCCCATCTCCCTGCTTTAGCCCGATATTCATGTCGAAGTCGTCGGAGATTTAGTTATTGATGCGGACTCGGGAGGTCGTTGACGTCATTGTCCTTTCCTTTGGCTAGGATAGTAAAGTGAAGCGTTATTTGGTACAGTGCGTTACGATCAATACTGTCGTATGCTTGCTAAAATTAAAGAAGATGTGACGTACATCTATGGTGAACTACCAGAATTTCTTTGTTTAACTTTAAACAATTGGTTTAATGTCGATAAACCTGCTCTAAAGTTACCTTGATATTCCCCAATAATACATGATCAAATTTTATTTTCTAAGATCTTTGAAAGTAATGATATGCCTCTATAATTTTCGCACTGAAGCTTGTCATCTTTTTTTGTAGAAAGGGAAAATAACTGATTGACCCCACTCATTTTACTTGTATTTCTGTTGCTAAAGATGATTGATTACTTTGCATATAGCCTTTTGAACACCTCTACAACCACTGGAATCTCATCGATGTCTGGCACTATTTTGGTATCTGTTATTGGAATATACTTCATTCAGAGCTGGTTGGGCCAATGGAAACTCGTTGAGAATATCTATAGGTTCTGATGCTCTGAAGCAATGTAGAGGCTTGAAATATGATGCCTATCTTTCCTTAATCCTATTTTCATCAGCGATGATGTTGCTGATGTCATTAGGGTAGAGCATGGTCTTAGGCTGACAGCTTCGTTTAAGGCTTTTCACTACTTTGTATGATTTTCTTTTGTTGTTGGTCGGTAGACTTAGATCAATGCTTCTCAATTTGTGGTCAAGATTGTACCTTTTCTTGATTCTACAGGGTTATCCATTGCGTGGTAGGAAAGTTTAACCCTGCCATTTGACATCTGTCAGAATTAAATGTCATCCAAAGCGTGTTTTTAGGGTTTTTATAATAATTCAACAAAACCCTTTTGTAAAATAATTTTACAGAACCCTACTAAAATCGCGTCCTGTCTGTCCGTCTGTCTGTCCGTCCGTCCGTGGGTCACAGCAGTTTTTCTCGGAAACTACTTAAGCTAGAAACATCAAATTTTGTATGTAGGTGTAAAGTGGTGTTCTCTTCAAAGTTCAACTACAAAAAAAATTTATAAGGTATTTAAGGGGGTTCTCCCCATATAGGGGATTGACCCCTGAAAAAAAAAATTCATTGAAAGTAGCCGATATGGGTATCAAATGAAAGGTCTTGATGAGAACTTTTCAAAACAGGTCTTAGTTTGGCAAAGTTTGCTTCAAGGGGCGCACAGGGCGCGGAAATACACGAAAACTTTGTGTCCCCCCCCCGCCCTCTCGCGATTGGACACCTGTTATCCGAAAAATCTGAAAAAAATCAGGTATGTAGGCCTTGGTGAGTACAACAAGAACAAATACGTGAGAAGTCGCAATTTACTCAACTTTGTTAGTAATAGTATGATTTATCGATTTTATGTTTTCTTGAATAAAATCTTAACGGTACCTTTAAATTCTATGAAACTCAGTACACAGATGATTATTCATAAGATTGATCTGTCCTGAAAGTTTCATAAAGATTGAATTATATTAAGCGAAGTAATAGCGGTATGAATTTTCCTGTATTACTATGGAACAATATGCGCTGCATTTATTACTATGGCAACATATGGCTATAGAACAACATGCGCTTTTTACCGACTCAGACACTACAGTTTTGCTAGGATTTGCATGAAAATTTCAGGAATGATAGGTGTCATGTAGAGTTTTGAAAATCGGTTCAGCTAGTGGTATCAGTAATCGTAAAACAAAAAAGTGGCTGTTTAAGTGCGAAGATTGAATAATTTTGAGTTATTTTTTCCCAACTTCAACGTTTAAGGTGTATGCTTTGAACACTTGGTTCAATTTAATGAATGACTGAAGATGGGTACCTACAATTGATGCTCCTAAGTGAAACAAGTCAAGGAGGCGGGAGAGAGCTCCTAGCAAAAGAGCTTTGTAACAACTCTAGGATTCAAAAAAATTGGCCATGAATCGATGATAACAGTACAGGAGAGTAGCCCCTGAAAAAAAATTCATCAAACGTAGCCGATATGAGTATGAAATGAACGTTTTTCATGGGAGCATTTCAAAAGAGTTCTTAAACTGTCAGTTTTTGCTTCAGTGGGGGCACAGGGGGGAAATACTTGAAAAATGTGTTTCCTCCCTCGCAAATGGACATCTGAAATAATTATCAAGGGAGATATTTATGAGTATAACATTGCCAAAAACCTCAGAAGTCGAAATTCGTTCAACTTTGTTAATAATAGTATGATCTTCGTATTTCATATTTTCTCCAATAAAATCGTCTTTGACATGTATCTTGATTTGATTCGATCTGGTGACTGCATTTTGTAAATTGAATACAAAACCCTTCTGACATGAGCGTAGGTCTGTTTACCCAACTTGTTTTAGTTGCAGGTTTGCCATTTAGAAATATGGATCGTTTAACAGTCAAAGAATGCGTTAAAATTATTAAATTTTATTATAAAAATGGTGATTCTGCTGTATCAACATTTAGGGCTTTACAGTCAATTCTGACCGCTATGGACGGATGTTAACCGATTATTTTTGGAAAGAAATTGAAGATTATGATCTGGAGAACATGTGATTTCAACCGGACGGAGCCACAAGCCACACAACACAGGCTAATCGAGCACTTTTGTAAGAGAAATTTCCAGGACGCGTAATTTCGAAATAGAGTGATGCCAATTGGCCCGCAAGATCCTGCGACCTAGCACCTTGGGATTTCTTTTTATGGGGCTATGCAAAAGATCGTATTTACGCGAACAATCCTCACAATCTTGAGCAATTGAAAACCAATATTCGTGTAGTTATGGCCGAGATATTGCCGGAAATGTGCCAAAAAGTCATTGAAAATTACCTCAAAAGGGATTGAGGCCTGGAAGAGGTCCCGTAGAAAACATTTGAACTATGTTGTATTTCATGTATAATGGCAAGGTTCAATCTTTATACTGAACAAAAAATTTTGTTTTCATCTGAATATTTTATGTATTTTCTATAGCTTTACTTTCCCATGTGTAAAATGGATAACGCTATATTTATCTTATTTGCTTCTCTTCAGAGTTTCATAGTATTCTCCCTTTGTTCTTGTTTTCCTACCTAAATATCCTTTGTACGCCTGATTCTTTTTGTCTCACACATTTGCCACTCATCATCAAACCAATCATTTCTTTTGCGCCGGGCTTGATGTCCGATCATCTATTTTGTCACGGTCTTAATTGGTGCTTTCACTTCCCCCCGTGGCGCGTTGATTGTTTCCAGTGATATGCCTTATATGATGGGAGCCAGTTAGTTGTTGAGAATCTGCATGAAATTTTTTATCACAGACGCTGTTTGGAGTCGTTTGATGTCAAATTTCTGTAGAAGATTAGTCTTTGCCTAATACACGTTTGGCATACGACATCAATAGATTAGTTTGATCAAGTAATCATCCATGTTGCGATTGGGCCCTCGGTATGTACGGACATCGAGTTCGCTTGAGGCCCAACGTGGTTAGATCAGAGTATGCTCGATCTGGGTTTTAAGGGTTTGTACTGAAATACAAAACCTTATTGCAAACACGACCTGTGTTTGTCTGTCCGTCCGTCCGTCTGTATGTCACAGAACTTTTTCTCCGAAACTATAGAAACTACAGCCATAAAATTTTGTGGAAAAGTCAGAAGTGGCGACTTCTTGACAGTTTTGGGGCGGAAAAATTTTTCAAATGGATTTAAGGGGGTCTCTCCAAATAGGGAGGTGATCCTTCAACAACTTTTTTGCACCGTTGGTAGTCGAGTCGGGTGTCGTTAGAAAGGTTTCAATGAGATATATTCAAAACAAGTCTTAAAATCATCGTATCAGTATCGGGGGGGGGGGGGGAGGTTAAGGGGAAATGTTCGAACTTTTCGCGTACCTCCCAGTCAAGATTGGACACGTTTCATCCGAAAAATCTGAAAAAAAATCATGAATGTAGGCCTTTAAACTGACAGTTGTTGCTTCAGTGGGGGCACAGGGGGCGAAACACAAGAAAAAATGTGTTTCCCCCTTCGCGATCGGACACCTGTGATCTCAAAAACCTGGAAAAATTAATAAGGGAGAAATTTATGAGTACAACAATAACAAACACCTCAGAAGTCAAAATTCGCTCAACTTTGGTAATAATAGTATGATCCTCGAATTTCACATTTTCTCCAATAAAATCGTATGGATGCCTTTAAACCAAACCTTACACAAGGTCCTAATACTATGTAAGTTTGATGAAATTCCTATCATACTACGGAAGTTATATCCATTTCTCCAATTACAACAATAACACACTATTTTTGTATTCTATGGACTTTCCATCGAATCAGACACTGCAGTTTTGATTCGCTCTTCTTGAAATTTTCAGATAAGATCGATGACATAAATGCTTTTGGGATTTCATGATTTGAGTGATTTTTGTTAGTTGTAAATGGAGAAATATTGGATTTTCTTTTAAACGAGCAAATAAATCCCTTTGACATATTTCTCGATATTGTTCGTTGCTGGTGATTGTATTTTGTAAGTTGAGTACAAAACCCTTCGAACATGAGCATAGGTCTATCTACCCAACTTATTTATGTTACTATCCGGTGGTACTGTCTCCGTAGATCCAGTTAAATACAAATGTCTCGCGTGTGTTATAATAGGCCAAACAACACATTGATAAGATATAATCTTCCTTATGCGTATCGCATAAACAGTCTCAAAAGAACGACATTCCTGTCTTCTCATACTGCTGTTTTGCATGCTAAATATACTGCAAGCGGTAGCTGAGGAATTTTTATAAGTACCTCTAGTAAGACTTGTGCGGAAAGCGTTCTCCATTTGACTTAATATGAGATTCTTTCCAACATCGCTTCATATCCCTATAGACACTATAGAAATTGGTTGGCATCCAAGCAAACCATCGCTCATCATTGACACACTTGCACGATATTTTCATATAGGGCTTAGTAATTTTTTCTACCCAACGCCACAAAACTTTCAAGCATATGCTATCTAGAATAGTAATAAATTTATTCGCCTCACTATAAAAGTACAGAAAATGATTTTATTTATTTCATGGAGGAATGTGGACATGCTTAAAGTTGTTGGAAATGAATCTGGCAACTGACAATTGGTTAGTATTTATATCTAAGGCGTCTAACGTAAGTATTATGCCTTTAATCTATCGCTCGTCAAGAGAATTGACTGGTGATGAGAAATTCAAGGAACATAACCAGAAATCTATACAACGAACACGTGCCGCCTACCAGAGTAAAAGGTGCGGGGTAAAACGCGCCAAAAGTTTTCGATGGGGGAAACGCACACGCATTCTCATCGACAAGTAGTAAATAGATGATTTTTTCCCCAAGGCTTTACTCGGTTCTATTTGAATTTCCTAATGAATGCAAGTAGTGTATTCATGGGTTCATTCACTACTTTAGTGTTTGCTGGGATTTTCCGTGTAGTCGTGATTATTTGAATATCCTTAAGTATACTTTGCAGCCCAGTTTACACCTCCAAAGCTTTGCTATCTGCTATTTTATATGATCATGTCATCCAAAAACTGCTCTATATAGAGTTTAGTGCCTTTTGTGAATCGAATTGATTTAATACAGGATTCAGGAACACTGCAAAAAGTATCAGCGCAGTATCAGTAACCATCTCTTGTTGCAGACTATCAGAAATCTGAAATACTCTGTTGGAAGAATTTCAACCCACTTCGACACTTATGAGAAATTGAAAAGATTCTGCGGATACCTTCCTTGTATAAGTTTAAAAACAGTCTTTCCAGTCAAACTGTATCAAAATTCCTCTCTATATCAATGAAACACGCTCGAACACATTTTCCGCCATTCATATGCCAGCAGATATGTGATATGACCTTTGTGATTGCGTGAAACTGAATTGTTATGGATATTGGTCTTGTGTTGTTAATCTTAATTTTTTATCGTATGGCATGCTAGTTTTGTACTCATTGCCCTATGATCACTGTCATGAGTCAGAGTCTAATGTTTATTTACATCAGTCATATTTGTAAACCGCCTCTGGGAACATTTGGAACCCCCGGTTCAAGAAGCCGACAATTTTGTTAGATTTCATAGTCAATCTACTATTGCCTTAAGAACACTCGCCAATTGTTGTATTCATTTAACCAGTCAGGATGCTTAGCTTTCAGGTTCCCCGCTAGTACATAAAAGATATTGAGTAAATTAAAACTGAGAAGTTCAAAAATGAGATTTGCAATGACTCCTCTTTGAGCTGTCTTTCAAACCGGGATTGGTCTCCTTAAATTCTCAGCTTAATCCATGTTAACTCCAGACTCTCAAATCTGCTGCTCTGATTACGTAATAGTCTTGTAACGAATGCCGAGTGAAATCAAGAACTCTGTCCCACCACCGTTGGTTGAGCTCGGTCGATCAATTCAAATGAATTCATATTTTTTGAATTGTATGTTGTCTTTGCTTTTTTGCTATAGCCCCTTTCGGGACTTCACTTAGAGATAGTTAGAGTATCTCATTATCTTGATCGAATGTATTGACACTCTATAAAGTGATATGGTCAGTATCACTCTATGGCCATGTGCCCGTCTACCCAGCTGTGATACGTTCTGATTTTAAACCAGCACGTATCATAACTGAACCCGTCCAAAGAATCAGTAGAACAAAATCTCGTCGCCAACGTGACTTGAACCTTCCTTCGGCTTACGGGGTGAGTGATCTAACTACAACATCACGCGGACTATAAGACAGATGTTGTCTTTAGTTTTGTTTCATCTCAGCGAGTAAAACAGAAGTCAGGTCTTTTCTATGTATGAATTCCAGTAGATAAGAGCGCTGTAGATTGCAATTATCAAATTGAAGTCCACAACTATGAAGCTTTATCCTTTACGAGCCAATACTGAAGCACAATATCTAGTACTGACCTTTATGCATGATAATGTAATGAAAGCGCTGATCTTAACACAATGGTCTAATTTTGTCTAACTTATCAAGAATAATATCAAGCATTTTTCAAAATTTTTCTCAATGTCTTTCGTTTGTTGAATGTCAATTGCTATTGTTTTGCTTGCATAACTATACTTAACACGTAAGATATTCCAGACCTTACGCTAGATATTGTTTTCGTGGCAACTGGTCTAATCGTTTTTATAGCACCAGTGTGTTTTGCATTTCCCTCAACTTAATGTGGATGTAGTATCCACAGAAAAAAGCTGGATGACCATAGTTTCTGCAGTTATTGCACAATATCCTCTCTTTCTTGAGAATTTCTATTGGTTCTGCGTGGTGTCACATTTTAAACGCCAAATTTAAATATTTTCTAGCACCTAATCAGTCAGCCCTATGCCACTGGCGACCAATACATATGCACATTGCTACCATATGTCATCCCATCTCTCGTCAGTTTTGACGACTTCCTATCCCAAGTCAGTTTTTTCGGGAAACGTCAAAGTGGCAGTCTGACTCAGCATTTGGCGAATTGACGTTAGTGGACGAAACTGTGAGTGAATGTTTTGAAGAGTGCGTGCACGCTGTAACTCCCAAGTTGAAAATAGATAACGTGAAACGCTCTCGCTATAGTGAAGAGGATCTTCAACGCCGAGTCTGCGGTAGAACTTTGGGGTCAATCTGCATCGAAGCTGGAAGGCATTCAGCAAATATGGTCCATTAAGAAATGTTCTTTTTGGTTTTTAGGTAAATTTCTCGAGAGAAATTTCCTAAAAACCAAAAGGAACATTTCTTAATTGCGGAGAGTATCATACATAAATATATATATATATATATATATATATATATATATATATATATATATATATATATATATATATATATATATATATTGTCGCGTGTTATTGGTTCGTGGCCAATAATTTTAATGTTCCGGGAAAGTGAAAAAACAATGTCTTTTAATTTAAGTTAAAAGAGTTTATTTAATTACAAAAGTGCACAATGATCAATTTAACACTTTCACTAATTTTAATTTTCACTATGAAAAATCTAACACTTGTCCATAAATTTCTTATCGCAATTGTCTTCTAAATCACTTCACTATTACGAAAATCACTTTTCTACTACTCGAATAATATCGCTTCCCACATACTTTTGCAGTTCTTATCGCGGTCGAATGTATGATCCCCCCATTCATTCAGCTCGCCTTTATATAGGGTCTCTACCTATTCACCCATTTTTCGTACATTGGCAAATGTTCTACCGAGAGGTACCTGGTAGATTCGAGCAAATTAATGAATGGAGTGACGTCACTTGCAGATGTTGACCATGCTTGTTGGGTTCTCGTGGGTTCGAGTAAATTCATTTGTTGACGTTCTTAATGATTGTGAAAACAATTGCGACAGTAGCTCGCAGAATTATTTGTACATGTAATTATTTGTACATGTAACACTGCCCCCGCCTCAGTTCTTTTCGCCCCGAAAAGATGTGTCGCTATTTGTAGTCAATTCTCCCTGGGTGTAATATGGGGCAAGACGGTCCAGATGCACGATTTTCATTTTAGCTCTCGGCTTACGATGTTCCTGTATTCGGTATACGACGTCGTTGATTCGCTTTGTAACTCGGTATGGTCCCTCCCAATTATGTTGCAACTTTGGAGACCTACCCTTTCGCCGTTGCGGGTTATAAAGCCACACCAAGTCATCTTGCTGGAAGCCAGTAGAATTAGCCTTTAGATCATACCTGGTCTTCATGCGGTCAGTAGCCGATTCGAGGTGTTTTCGCACTGTCCGATGTATCTCGACCATTTGGGGCTTCTCAGGGGGTGTTCCGAACTTTATATCGGCTTGCAAACGAATAGACTTTCCAAAAATGACTTTGGCTGGGGCTTGGCCCGTCGATGCATGTTCAGCGGCTCTATACGCTATTAAAAATAGTGGGATGTGTCGGTCCCAGTCCCTTTGGTTCTCGTCAACCATTTTGGCCAGGTGTTTATTGAGCGTGCCGTTGAAACGTTCGACCATTCCATCGGATTGGGGATGCAGCGGTGTTGTCCTCGTTTTCCGTATTCCGAGCAGCTCGCGCATTTCGCCAAAAACTAGGGACTCAAAGTTTCGGCCTTGATCCGAATGTAGTTCGCCAGGTACGCCGTACCTACTGACCCAATTTAACACTAGCTGTTCAGCTACAGTAGTTGCTTCCTGGTTGGGAATGGGGTAGACCTCGGGCCACTTGCTGAAATAATCGGCTACAACCAGCGTGTATCGACTTCCCCATTCAGATTCAGGAAAGGGTCCTGCGATGTCAACAGCAATCCTTTCAAACGGTACCCCCACGTTATAGGTTTGCATTTGTCCTCCCAGTCATCGCTTTGGGCCTTTGACGGAAGCGCAAATTGTGCATCTGCGACACCAGTCCTCTACGTCTTCTCGAGCGTGGAGCCAGTAGAACCTTTCCCGCAATTTCGCTAAGGTCTTGTTAACACCAAGGTGGCCTCCCGAGGATCCTTCATGCATTTCCTTAACCACATCGTGGATTCGGCTTTTCGGTAGTATAGTTTGCATCCTATAGGAGCTGCAATCCACCGTTTCCCATTTCCGCTTGAGTGTGCCACCCTCTACCTGAAGGGAGTTCCATTGTGCCCAATAGCTTTTCAGGGTTGCGCCATGCGCTGAAACGTCTTTCCACTCAGGTCGCCCAGTCGTCTCCTTCCATACGAGCAATGGTCCGATGTCTTCATCGGCTAGCTGGGCATTTCGAATCTCCTCCGATGACCAACCTTCATCGAATTCGGCCGTTATCACTCGCAGATCAACGAGCGGCTCCTTTTCCTCAATCCGTCGGCAATGCTTGCAGTTAGCTGGACATGGATGAAGAGATACGGCGTCAGCATTTCCATGAACTCTGCCCTTGTGAAGTAGTTGGGGCCTCACTAGGTCTGGTCTGATCGTCGGTCGGGTTGCGCTAGTGTCGTTTGTTATGGTGCAATGTTCTTCATCAACTTGACCAGGTAGGCATCTGTCTGCTTCTCCACGATGTTGCCTTGGCACGGTGATGGGGGTGCTGGGGATGTCGATCCTCCTAGCCAACGTTCGCTCCACGAAGTTGGCCCTTGCAGTTTGATGTGCTTCCATTCTAGGCTCCTGACACGTTCTGGATCTCCACCATCCCGGACAATAGCTCCGTCTTCTTCGCTTCTTGCAGTCTCTTTGCAGGTGCCCCTTCTCACCGCAATCCCAGCATCTAGGCGCTCCATTCGCCTGCGGCTCTCGCTCATTTCCCACGCGATCATACCTGCATTTATCTGCCACTACCTCACGGACCCGGCCAGTGGTACGAGTCACATTTCGTGTTGCCTCGAAGTTAAGACTATAAATCAATGCGTTCTTAACCGTTTGTTTTTGAGCTAAACGCACGGCTAGTTGCAAATCCTTGTTCTTTAAGGCGCTGATGAATGCTTCTGTTGCTACGTCAACTCGATGTTCTGGGTCGTACACTGGGTAAGCCAAAAGTGCCAGTCGCTCAATGTCTTGTGCTAGCTGCTGCAAGGTTTCGCCAGACTTCTGCATCCGATGCCGTAGCTGTGCCCGGTAAATCTGCTTCAGATGATCGTCTCCATAACGCATGTCCAGCGCATTCATTATAGCAGCCGGGTTTGAATGCAGCTCAACGGGGATAGTCTGCAAAAGCTCGGCAGCTGGGCCTCTTAGAGCAAGAATTAATGCAGTTGCTCGTTCCTGCTCATTACAGTGATTTATCCTAGCGGCTGCTTCAAACTGGATTTTGTAAATACTCCAGACCGTTTGCCCATCGAATATTGGTGCTTGCACATTTCTAGATGAGCTTTGCGCTGCGGTTATAATTGGGGCTGGTGAGGTGGTTACTACTGCCCTTGATGCTTCCAATTCCTTTTTCGTGTTTTCCATCTCATTGTTGATTCTCTCCTCGACCAGGCTGACCTTTTCCTCGACCTGATAAACCTTTTCCTCGACGCCTTTAATTTGTTTGTTGAGACTACCGAGCTCCGCTTTTATTTCGGTTGACTGTTTTTCCAGCTTCTGTGTGATGTCTGCCTTGATGTCGGCTTTGATTTCGATTGCTTGTTGGTCTAGCTTCGCTGATTGTTTATTTAGCTTCGCAACTAAACTGTATGTCTGTTCATTTAGCTGCGCTGATTGTTCACTTAGCTTCGCAGCTAAACTGGATGTCTGTTCATTTAGCTGCGCTGATTGTTCACTTAGTTTCGCTGATTGTTCATTTAGCTTCGCAGTTAAATTGGATGACTGTTGTCGCTGCTCTTGCTGCATGAGCATTAACATTTGCATCAGCGCATTTTCTGGTTCCTTTGGTTTTTTTTGTTTCTGGTTCACCACCTTCTGCGCCTTTTTCTGCATCTGAGGGCTCACCCGAATCCAGATACGCGCCTTCCGATTCAATTGCGTCATGCAAGCGTGCAATCAGTGTGGCCTTTGCACCTTGCGTAGCCAGGTTTCGCTGTTCCAACTCTTCCTTAAGCTCCGACATGGTCACTTCATTAATTTTTAAGTTAAGGCTTCGTGGCATTTTTAATGTTTCTTTAAATTTTACTTTTGTAAAAATGTTCAAATTTTCACTTTCAAAATTTTAATCTCACTTCTCGACACCATTGTCGCGTGTTTTTGGTTCGCGGCCAATAATTTTAATGTTCCGGGAAAGTGAAAAAACAATGTCTTTTAATTTAAGTTAAAAGAGTTTATTTAATTACAAAAGTGCACAATGATCAATTTAACACTTTCACTAATTTTAATTTTCACTATGAAAAATTTAACACTTGTCCATAAATTTCTTATCGCAATTGTCTTCTAAATCACTTCACTATTACGGAAATCACTTTTCTACTACTCGAATAATATCGCTTCCCACATACTATTGCAGTTCTTATCGCGGTCGAATGAATGATCCCCCCATTCATTCAGCTCGACTTTATTTAGTGTCTCTACCTATTCACCCATTTCTCGTACATTGGCGAATGTTCTACCGAGAGGTACCTGGTAGATTCGAGCAAATTAATGAATAGAGTGACGTCACTTGCAGATGTTGACCATGCTTGTTGGGTTCTCGTGGGTTCGAGTAAATTCATTTGTTGACGTTCTTAATGATTGAGAAAACAATTGCGACAGTAGCTCGCAGAATTATTTGTACATGTAATTATTTGTACATGTAACAATATATATATATATATATATATATATATATATATATATATATATATATATATATATATATATATATATATATATATATATATATATATATATATATACATATATATATATATATATATATATATATATATATATATATATATAGATATATATATATATATATATATATATATATATATATATATATATATATATATATATATATATATATATATATATATATATATATATATATATATATATATATATATATAGATATGGGATATAACGAGATTTGTGACCACGCTAGTCATGTATCCGGTAATTGAAAACCCTATAAAAAATAACATTTCTGTTGAAGATTTACTGCAAACGAGTTTCGTAACGAGGCGTGGGCGAGCATAAAAAAAATATTTAATTCCACAGAAGTTGAATAAAACACACTTTTAACAGGAAAACAATTATTACATTATTACTTCACTCGCGTTACCGTCGTTTACGTAAATTACATAGATTGACTGGGGGCGACGTCATGTATGCGAGAAATTTAAATAGATGATTTTTGCTGACGCTATGTCTGCGGTCAGACATGTGTCGTTTCCGAAATCTTCAATTTGCATTTTCCTGAATGAGGTAAATGCAACGTTTGCAGTAAATCTTCAACAGAAATGTTATTTTTTATAGGGTTTTCAATTACCGGATACATGACTAACGTTGCTTTACCTCATTCAGGAAAATGCAACGTGAAGATTTCGGAAACGATACGTGTCTGACCGCAGACATAGCGTCAGCAAAAATCATCTATTTAAACTTCTCGCATACATGACGTCCACCCCAGTCAATCTATGTAATTTACGTAAACGACGGTAACGCGAGTGAAGTAATAAAGTAATAATTGTTTTCCTGTTAAAAGTGTGTTTTATTCAACTTCTGTGGAATTAATTATTTTTTTCTATGCTCACCCACGCCTTGCTACGAAACTGGCGCAGTTGGTAAACGCGATTACGAAAAGATCCGTTATTAGTGATTAAAAGTAATCGAAATAAGTAAAAACCAGGGTCTTGCAAAGCCCTAGGCAAAATCTTAAAAAGATTTGCCTCTGACATCAATTGTGAGTCAGCTAATAATTATTATTAACACGAAAGTTCCAAATCGTGAAATAATATAATAATT
This sequence comes from Odontomyia ornata, assembly GCA_963969285.1. NCBI lineage: Eukaryota > Metazoa > Arthropoda > Insecta > Diptera > Stratiomyidae > Odontomyia > Odontomyia ornata. Next base: position 318,207,397 of record OZ017738.1, on the reverse strand, counting down.
TTCTTTGGGGGATCAATTAAGCCTAAAACGATCCTTAAACCAATGAGTGAGGCTGCTCATGTTCCCAAAACTAAACCAAAATAATCAAAATAGAAATGAAAACAAGTGTTGAAAATAAAAACAATAAGTGACGATAAACAGAATAGAATCTAAACTAAGTGCAAAAGAAGTGAAAAATAATTTAAAAAAATAATAAGTGACTTAAGTGAATGAACAATAAGAAAAGATTTCTGGTTTTCTGTGATCGACGTAACATCAAGATAGACGACATGGAAGAACAAGTGCAACAAGTGCAACGCGAAATCCATACACGAGATAATCAAATCGCCCAACTAGCGGAGGCCTTGAGACGATTACAACTAGAAAAAGAAGCGGCAGACACAAAACTACATGAAAATATAATGAAGGAAATCCGATACATGGCAAATTTCACTGGCACATCCAACGTTACGATAAATAGTTTTATCGCCAGCACAGAATATTACCTCGGAGGAATAGCTAATGAGGAAGCAAAAATAGCAGCCACACGGATAATCTTCTATGAAAAAATTCAGGGCGAAGCAAAGGAAGGAATAATTAACATGGAAGGAACGGACAATTGGGAGGAAATTAAACAAGCCTTAAAGCAGTTATATCGACCAGACACGGAGCCTGCAGAGATCTACAGGAGGATTTGCAATCTTAAAGTCAATAATGTAAGTGATCTTGTTTAAAATATACAAAAAATTAAAATCAAAGCAGATGAATTAAAATTATATCATAAAAATTCTTTACATGTTGATTTGAGTAGCGTCAATTCCTTGCTAGTAAATACAGTAAAGGAGATGACGCAAGGAATACTTTTTGAAAAATTTATGAGCATCAAAACATTAATAAGCTATTAGATATAATGAAAGAAAGGAGATTCGAAGATTCCTGCATTAGGCCAGAATTTCGAATTAAATATTCTAAAGATAGACAAAAATTTTCTAAATATGATCCTAATTTGCCTTTTCTTAATTGGAATGATCGCATGAACCACCGACATAATACCGACGTACAAATTAACAATAAACCACTACCTGACAATACAAATAATTTTCAGAAACAACAACAGACAAAAACTCATTTCCAAAAACAACACAAGAATTAAAATCGAAATTTTGAAAGATCTAGCGATCAACCTAAAGTAGTGAATCATTTTGATAGTAATTACCGAAATTCTGGTAGACGGAATTTTAAAAATCAATCAGCTGCCTCCAATAATTATAAACCACAAAATTATTCATCTGGAAGTGGAAAAAATTCTCGCTCACAAAAACAACCTTATGTCGAACCCATGGAGGTAGAAAACATTCAGGGTTCTCAAAAATTTACCGGAGGAGAAAATCATAGTGAAAATATAAAAGGTGACTTTAACGAGAGCCCAGAGGTTAATTATATGGGAAAAAATGAAGCATTTTTTCTCAACTAGCCTCGGAAAATTACCCTTAATAAAAATTAGTATTAATAACCACCAATTTACAGCCTTAGTGGACACAGGATCCTCGTTTAGTCTTATCGATGAGTCCATAAAATTTTTTCCTAAAACAAAAATCAACCCAATCCCGTTTTTCACAGTCACGGGAAAAGACTTCTTTGAATTTGAAGTTCATACCCCACCACCATCTGAGTTTAAAGCTCCAAACAATGCTTTGATTAGATGGAAAGTGAAACCTTTAAATCGGAGAAAATATGAATTTATCATTGGAATTGACCTCCTGAACAATTTAGGTACGCTTATTGACTTCGAAGAAAAAACAATTACTCTGAATGAACAATGTATTAAATTTATGAATAATCCTGTCTCTTTTCATGAAATTTCTTATCTGGAAACAATACAGCCAGATTTCCTTAATCGATTAAAATTAGATCACCTAAATGCTGAAGAAAGCAGAGAACTATTCAAGGTTCTTTAAAAGTTTGAGGGCATATTTTTCAAGGATGGCGACAAATTAACGAGTACCCCTACAATTGAACACCAAATTAAGACAAGTACGGACCAGCAAATCAACGCGAAGTTGTACCGATACCCTCCTAAACATGAATATGAGGTCCGCAAACAAATTGCGGAAATAGAAGAACAAGGTATCATCCAGAGAAGCAACTCTAGGTACTCCAGCCCATTGATTGTTGTTCCTAAAAAATTAGATAATTCTGGTGTGAAAAAATATCGATTAGTCGTAGACTACAGAAGATTAAATGAAATAACAGTTGACGACAAGTTCCCCTTGCCTAATATCGAATCAATTTTAGATAAATTAGGTAGGGCCCAGTATTTTCCAACCATTGACCTAGCCAAGGGATATCACCAAATACTGGTGAGTAAAGAAGACCGCCACAAAACAGCATTTGTAACCCCTCACGGCTTATATGAATTTGTAAGGATGCCGTTTGGGTTGAAAAATGCCCCGGCAACTTTCCAGCGACTGATGAACGACGTCCTCCGTCACTTCATCAATAAAAGTTGCGTAGTGTATCTTGATGATGTACTCATATTTAGCACATCCCTTCAAGTACACATTAAATCATTAACTCAAATATTTAAAACTTTAGAAAAACACCAATTAAAGGTTCAAGTCGACAAATGCTCTTTTATGTAAAAAGAGACATCATTCTTGGGCCATATTATTACTCCTGACGGCGTTAAACCAAACCCTGAAAAAGTACGTACAATTCAAAATTTACATCTCCCAAAGTCAGAAAAGGAGCTAAAAAGTTTCTTGGGAGGAACTGGATATTATCGAAAATTTATCAGAGACTATGCAAAAGTTGCACAGCCTCTAACGAAATACCTCAAGAAGGATATTAGAATCAACACTAAAGACCCCAATTATATTGAAGCCTTCGAAAAACTGAAAACTTTAATCAGCTCGAACCCTGTGCTTCGGTTTCCCGAGTTTGACAAACAATTCCAGCTAACAACAGATGCGTCCCAATACGCAATAGGTGTGGTCCTATCGCAGAATGGACACCCGGTTTGTTTTGCTTCACGTACCTTAAACTGCCATGAACAAAACTACTCAGCGATTGATAAGGAATTTTTACCTATCATGTGGTCCGTGAATTACTTCAGACCTTACTTATATGGGAACAAATTCGTCATCTTCACATACCATCAGCCTATAAAATATTTACAAACTAAATATATCAGCGTTGGCTACTCAAATTGGGTGAATATCAATTCAACATAGAACATTTAAAAGGAAAAGAAAACAGAGTTGCTGGTTTCTTAAGTAGGATTAAACACCCTGAAACTGATGAGTTCGATTCACAAAAAGACAGTAACGAAGTTCATTCATATTCTGACTTAGGAATATTTAATATGGATAATGGCGAAAGTTCAGATTTGGCTACAATTCACTCTGCTGAAGAAGAACTTTTGGATCATATTTCTATAAAGGACGAGATCGTAAATAAATATAAAACACAATTTATTCTAACAAATAATAAAACGGTTGAGCTGGAAACTATTCATGGTAAAAGAATAATATACATATCTGAACACGATTTCGAAAATTTAAGTAATATCTTCAAATCGTATGTGAAGAAGGGTAAAATAGGCATTTACACTGAGTCGGATGATCATAAATATAATTTGGTCCAACAAAAGATTCGAGAACTCTTCTCCAACGACAGCCAAATAAGATTTTTTAGATGTTCCTTGCGGGCAAAAGACATTGCCACAGAAACTGAAGCTATTAGACAAGTATCATTCTTTCATCTAAGAGAAAGCCTTCACTCCGGAATACAAGAGTCATACGCAACCCTTAAGAAAAAAATTTATTATCCAAAACTACTAGAAATAATAACCATCGTAATCAGCCAGTGCGAAATATGCCAACGGGTGAAGTACGACAGACGTCCTATTAAACCTAAATTCAAACTCACTGAGACTCCATCAAACATTAATGAGATTGTACATATGGATATATTTATAATATTGAAAAATAGCTTCTTGACAATTATTGATAAATTTTCTAAATTTGCGGCAGCCTATCACCTCCCAGATAGAAATCATGTCACAATCATAGAAAAATTGGAAGATCACTTTGCAAAAATTGGAAAGCCGAAAAAAATAATAGCTGGAAATGAATTCAGTGGAGTCCTAGTAAAAGACTTTTTACAATGTGAAGGCATTACCTTGCATTTAACGAAGCCTAATAGCCATACGGGAATTGCTGATGTTGAAAGGCTACACAATAGTCTTTTAGAAAAATTTAGAACTCTAACGATCGACAAAACAAAAATTTCTCTCAAGAATACCATTCAACGAACAATAAGAAATTATAACGAGAGATACCATTCAACTATAAAATGCACACCTAAAGAAGTACAGATTGGACAGGTTAATGTGGAGAAAGTAAAAACAAATATCGAAGAAACGAAAAACAAATATTTAGATAAATTAGATGAAACAAGGGAAGATTATGAGGAAACTCGTTCGACAGGATTTATAAAAAATTATAAAGCTGCAAGACTTAAACATCTGCCTAAATACAGAAAAACAAAGTTAGACAACATCCACCCAACAAATATTAACAAGTTGGGTGGACAGACCTATGCTCATGTCAGAAGGGTTTTGTACTCAACTTACAAAATGCAGTAACCAGCAACGAATAAAATCATGAAACATGTCAAAGACGATTTTATTGGAGAAAATGTGAAATTCGAGGATCATACTATTATTAACAAAGTTGAACGAATTGTGACTTCTGAGGTATTTGTTATAGTTATACCCATAAATATCTCCTTTGATAATTTTTTCAGATTTTTTAGAAAACGGGTGTCCATTCGCGAAGAAGGAAACACATTTTTCATGTATTTCCCCCCCTATGCCCCCACTGAAGCAAAAACTGTCAGTTTAAGAACTGTTTTGAAAAGCTCTCATAGAGAACTTTCAATTGATACTCATATCGGCTACTTTTCATGAAATTTTTTTTCAGGGGCCACTCTTCTGTACTGTAATCATCGATTCATGGCCTATTTTTTCGAATCCTAAAATGGTTACAAAGCCCTTTAGCTAGGAGCTCTCTCCTGCCTCTTCGACTTGTTTCAATTGTTTGTACTCATCTTCATGATATCTCTCACTCCTGAAATTTTCATGCAAATTCTAGCAAAGCTGTAGTGTCTAAGTCGGTAAAAAGCGCATATGGCTCCATAGCCATATGTTTCCATAGTAATACAGGGCATATTGCTCCATAGTAATACAGGAAAATTCAAATCGCTATAACTTCGGTAAATACCATTCGATCTTTATGAAACTTTCAGAAAAGATCAATCTTATAAATAGCATAAATTTTTGGCATGTTTCCAGAACTTTGTATTTCACTACGTTCGGCTATTAATCTGAGGTAAAAATTTATTATGTTATCGGTTAACCAGTTTAAATCTTTCAGTGTTTGGATGTCGTCTCGTGTTATATTTAAATTGAATTTGGAAACTTAGAACTTAATTTTTAAGTCCTTTCTGAATTGTGTTTTCTAGGACTAATTTCTGGCCTTCATTAAAACTTTCACCCTTTTCAGTATTATTTGATTTTCTTACGGCTGCAGGTTTACAATCAAAATCTATTTCTTTACTTTTATCCGCATACTTTAGCTCCTTTTTAGGGTTTTGTACTGAAATACAAAACCCTATTGCAATCACGACCTGTGTCCGTCTGTCCGTCTGTCCGTCCGTCCGTCCGTCTGTATGTCACAGCACTTTTTCTCCGAAACTATAGAGGCTGCAGCCATGAAACTTTGTAGAAAGGTCAGAAGTGGTGACCTCTTGAAAGTTCAAGAGTGGAAAAATTTTTCAAAGGCGTTTAAGGGGGGTCTCCCCATATAGGGAGGTGACCCCTCAAAAAAAAATTTTCACCATTGGTAGTCGAGTAGGGTGTCGTTGGAAAGGTTTCAATGAGATCTTTTCCAAACAAGTTTTAAAATTGCCTTATAAGTACCGAGCGGGGCAGGGGAAGGGGAAATGTACGAACGAGTTAATCTATTCACTTTCGATATAATATTGGTTCCAGTACACTTTCAAAAGAACCACTGGTGCTTAGCTGCAATAAATCTCAAAAATAATTCCATAAAATACTACGATTCACTGGGTAACCATAATCCCATTGCCCTAACTATCTTAGAAAATTATCTAATCAAAGAATCACTTGACAAATTAAATCAACCTTTAAATACGGGTGAATTTATAAAAGAACATGTAAAGAATATTCCAAAACAAACTAACGGAAGTGACTGTGGAGTGTTTAGTTGTATGTTCGCTGAGTATATTAGTTGAAACCAAGAATTTGACTTTTCGCAGGAAAAAATGCCTTATTTTAGACAGAAAATGATAATAGAAATAGTACAAGCAAAACTTCTTTAAATAAATTACAGATCCTAATTCCGGTATTCATCTGTATTTTTGCATTTGTTCAGTCAACCACTGGGACACTTTTAATGAATCCATTAGTGACAAAAAACGGATACACAACGATAAATTTAGGACAAACTGAATTAATAATGACGACCAGGACTATTTTACATATCATCAACATTGACGAGATTAAATCAACAATAAACACAGTTGAAGATAACTTGAAAAAACTAGGAATCATTAACGACCCTTTCATTCAAAATGAAATAGAAAACCTACATGCAAAATTATCTGCTATAAATCCCACGAATAGACAAAGAAGAGGACTTATTAACTTAGTAGGGACAGCACAAAAATTTCTTTTCGGCACAATGAATGATGAAGATTGTCAAGTCATATTTGATCATTTAGAAACAATTAAAGGAAACCAGAAAGAAGAAATTACAAATTTAAACAAACAAATTGAAATAAATTCTTTTCTTAATGATTCCATTACAACTTTAAAGCATATTATTGAATCAGATAGAAATAGGATAATTAAAACGTACCAAGAGACGACTGAAAATGAAAAGAATCTTATTAAACATCAGGTAAAATTGGACCAAATTTTCAAAATTGAAATGTTAAAGGACAAATTAAATCAATTGATAGACAATGTAGGACTGATCAGAAATGGCATTATCCATCCTAGCTTATTGACTGCAAACGAAATTAAAGAAACAAAACTCGACTTTTACAAACTAAAACACGTACGAACTGGACTCTTGAAACATGACGATGATACGATTATTCTAGCGATGAAAATTCCAGACTCTTATAAACTTATTGATTATAAAGTAATTATAGCAATGCCTAATGAAGACAATCTCGAAATCGTCCTTAAAGACCAATTTGTTATTGAAATGAATTCAACTAGATACCATTATGATGGAGAAACTTTGTATTTAGATGAACTTAAACCCTTAAATAATTGTATTACGAATAACAATTGTAAATTGACCAAGAATATAGAAACGGAAATAAGAAAAATAGACGAAAATACAATAATATGTAAAAACTTAAAAAATGAAGTAATTATCAACTATTGCGATGATAGAAAAATAACATTAAATGGAAATTACTTGTTAGTCATAAATAATTGTACAGTAAAATTTTTACACAAAACGTTCTGTAATAATAATGAAAAATTTGTAGATAGATACTTTTACATGGATGATGAAACCTATAATTTTACAAAAAAAATAAGCTTTGAAGACATAGTTTTGAAAAATATAGAAAATGTAAAACACATAAACCATTTGAAAATACATACAAATATAAATTATATCACTTTTGCAATCATTTCTATCATTTTAATAAATTTGGCTTTATGGACGTTTGTGAATTTCAAAAGAAACAAAAGCATGTTAAAATCATTTAAAAATGTAAAAGAAAAAATTGAAAACATTTATAGAATTCAGGAGAATTCTCATTCAAAGGGGGGAGAAGTCATGTATCCGGTAATTGAAAACCCTATAAAATATAACATTTCTGTTGAAGATTTACTGCAAACGTTGCATTTACCTCATTCAGGAAAATGCGACGTGAAGATTTCGGAAACGACACATATCTGACCGCAGACATAGCGTCAGCAAAAATCATCTATTTAAACTTCTCGCATACATGACGTCGAACCCAGTCAATCTATGTAATTTACGTAAACGACGGTAACGCGAGTGAAGTAATAAAGTAATAATTGTTTTCCTGTTAAAAGTGCGTTTTATTCAACTTCTGTGGAATTAATTTTTTTTTTTATGCTCGCCCACGCCTCGCTACGAAACTCGCTAGAGGTTGCAATTTTGCTCCGATTTTCAACAAATTTTCAGGAAAAGTGTATTAGGTAAATATCTCGGTTAAGTTTATGAACCAGCTATATCGACCGGGCAAAAACAAAATTGCGGCCATTTTAGACGAAAAAGCGCGATCTCTGTTCTGACCAAAGTATAGCTCCGATTTGGATGAAATTTGCTATAAAGGTTCACTGATTATGTGATGAATCTCACAATAAAGAATCCAAAGTCGGTACGGCAGAAACAAAATGGCGGCCGCTCAACTGTCGAAAAACGTGCAAAATTTTGTTGTTGTAATAGTGGTCAAAGCTTTCAACAGATTTTCATGAAATTCGGCAGTGAGATAGAAATTAAAAGTGGCTAAAGAATTACGTGAAAAAACTGGAGGCCAGGTCACAAAAAACGAAATGGCGGCCAGTTGAAGCTTAAAAACTTCAAAGGCTTCTAAAAGTCGCAATTTTGATTTGACATGTATGAAACTTGGTTTCGAGATAGGCATTACATAGATCTACAGACTTTGATATTTCGGTGATCATGCATGTGCAAATTTCAAAATGGCGGCGGTTTAAATATGCGTTTTTTCAGGTTTTCGTGGCCCTCTAGCGGTCACATCTTCCAGCGGATTTTTAAAAAACTTGCGATTATGGATTTCTGCACTTTGTTCTTGTATTATGCAGAAAATTATTAAAATTGAATGAAAAATAAAAAGGTCGAAAATTTAAAACCCAATATTCTTAGCTGCCATTTTCACTAAAAATTGAATTATTTTGCCCTGTCTAGAGTGAAACTCCTATTTGAACGAGGTTTGTCACATTGATTGATGAGGTCCTACCCCACAAAGATTTAAAATAGTCGAAAATCAAATGCGTGCATTTAAAATGCCGGCCCCCAAAGGTCAGAAGGCACGCGCAATTCGCTATTTTAGTAGCAACTGAAATAATGATGTTTTTTTAATGGAAACGTTTTAAATGACTTATCTTGAAAGTATTTATAAATCAGACTATTTTTTAAATATTGTAAAATATTTTTAACAATACCCATAAAAAATTATAAGATCGCGACTTGTCTGTCTGTCCGTCCGTGCGTTTTTTCGTGCGTCACAAGTTTTCTCGCAAACCGCACAAGCTAGAATGAGGAAATTTTCTACGTACATAATTGTTTCTTATTGCTTTTAACATTACTATAGTTTCTAATTAATTTTATTTAATACGATAACTAAGCTTTCTTAAAGTTGTACATATTAATTATTGTGCCAATAGTTTAGTGGGAATTTTTAGGGTTTTGTACTAAAATACAAAACCCTATTGCAATCACGACCTGTGTCCGTCTGTCCGTCTGTCCGTCCGTCCGTCCGTCCGTCCGTCCGTCCGTCTGTATGTCACAGCACTTTTTCTCCGAAACTATAGAGGCTACAGCCATGAAACTTTGTGGTAAGGTCAGAAGTAGTGACCTCTTGAAAGTTCAAGGGTGAAAAAATTTTTCGAAGGGGTTTAAGGGGGGTCTCCCCATATAGGGAGTTGACCCCTCAAAAAAAAATTTTCACCAATGGTAGTCGAGTAGGGTGTCATTGGAAAAGTCTCAATGAGATCTTTTGAAAACAGGTCTTAAAATTGCCTTATGAGTACCGAGCGGGGCAGGGGAAGGGGAAATGTACGAACTTTTCGCGTACCCCCCCCTCGCGATTGGACACCTTCCATCCGAAAAACCTGAAAAAAATCATGAATGTAGGCCTTAATGAGTACAATAAGAACAAATACATGAGAAGTCGAAATTCACTCAACTTTGTTAGTAATAGTATGATTTATCGATTTTATGTTTTCTTGAATAAAATCTAAATGGTACCCTTAAATTCAATAAAATTTAGCAAACATATGACTATTTATAAGATTGATCTTTCCTGAAAGTTTCATAAAGATCGATTTGTATTTAACGAAGTTATAGCGATTTGAATTTTCCTGTGTTACTATGGAACAATATGCCCTGTATTACTATGGAAACATATGGCTATGGAGCCATATGCGCTTTTTACCAACTTAGACACTACAGCTTTGCTAGGATTTGCATGAAAGTTTCAGGAATGATAGATATCATGAGGATGACTACATACAATTGAAACAAGTCAAAGAGGCAGGAGAGAGCTCCTAGCAAAAGGATTTTGTAGCCATTCTAGGATTCGAAAAAATAGGACATGAATCGATGCTTACAGTACAGAGGAGTGGCCCCTGAAAAAATTTTTCATGAAACGTAGCCGATATGAGTATCAAATGAAAGTTCTCTATGAGAGCTTTTCAAAACAGTTCTTAAACTGAAAGTTTTTGCTTCAGTGGGGCACAGAGGGGGGGGAATACATGAAAAATGTGTTTTCTCCCTCGCGAATGGACCCCGTGATCTAAAAAAATCTGGAAAAATTATCAAGCGAGATATTTATGGGTATAATTTTAACAAATACCTCAGAATTAAAAAATTCTTCCAACTTAGTTAATAATAGTATGATCCTCGAACATGACGTGTTTCTTAATTTTATTCGTTGCTGGTTACGGCATTTTGTAAGTTGAGTACAAAACCCTTCTGACATGAGCATAGGTCTGTCTACCCAACTTGTTTTTTGTTAGTATGTAGGCGGAACGTTATGAATTAATTTTTAATGGGATGGAATGTGTGGATATTTAGTAGGGATAGAACGTCAAGCTTGACGGCATTCTATTCGCTCATACTCGTATGGTAGATAAGATTGTTCACTCCAATCGCTTAATTAGCTTCGGACTTATTTCAGCCGAGCGAAAAACTTCCATTGTGGTGGCAGCGAATGCTACCTTACCAAAGCTTCCGCATGGGTTTCCATCGGGATTGGGAATTTTGTCAGGTACGCTCGCTTACTTGCTTCATATGGTGTGATAATGATTAAGCTTTTGGCTGAACAGTTCGCACGATCATTGAAGTTCGTTATCAGGGAAGAACGTACTGCGCTTATCACCACATATGTGCGAATTGGATCTGGCGGGTCGTCGCAAGAGACCATAGGTAAATTCACTGCTAGTCAATTGTATCTTTCTAAAAGCATTAGCTTCGCTGCCGAAATTATGGCTTTATGCTTAACGTGTGCGAGGTGAAAACAAATCAGTGCACAGCTGTTACTTGATTAATAGTTGTTAGTTGGTCGGATGTTTATTATAGGATTCTACAAAGTTATAGCATTCTTTGTCTGAAATTCGTTTTTTTTTCGTACCAGCGTCCTGTTTGTTTATATCATTTATTAATATTTCTGTAATATTTTTTTTGTTTTTGCTTATGAATTTTTTTTTATATTAGTATTTTTTATTTTGAACTCAGCCCTTTTTTTTTTTTTTGGTTACTTTTTGGGGTTTTTTTTCTAATTTTTTCTTGTTTCTTATTTTTTCTTATGTTCTGTTTTACCATTACTTTTTTTTCTTGCTATAACTAGACTAGTTGAAAGGAACGGGCGAGATGATGCATGGAGTTTTGGGGTTGGGTACTATGTGAGGGATTGGGTGCTTGCGCTTTTGGGCTACCCTGCAACCCTGGGAATGGGAGTCATGGATTGAAGGTTTATGTGATTGTTTTTGCTCGCCGCTAACGAGCTTTGAAGATATGATTAGCATTGCTTCTGCAATGATGCATGAGATAATTGAATGAAGCCATGTATTGTAGCTTTTACATGCGCTGATTGCTAGGAAGTATGTGACGTATATGATATGTATGTACTTATTCGTGGTTGCCTTGAAGAGCATTTGTTTTTAATTAAGTCGGCTTAATGCATTTCACAGTGGGTAGGGCTTTTAATTCATCTATGCTATACGATTGTGTAGGAGGAAGAGCTTTTGAGGTATATGCATTTAATTATCGTTTAATTGGCTTAAGTTGAAAATCACATACTTTTTATTCATTTGTAGTTGTAAAAAGGGAGGGTTATTAGAAATGTATTCAGCAGTATGTATAAATAGAAGTGGATTATTTATAAGTTGGAATCTACTATTTATTATGAAGGTTTTTTGTTAAGTATAGAAATATTGTATGAGTTGTGAGTGATGATGATCTGTTTCATTAAATTGAAATTAAAAGGAGAGACACTATCACTATATGGGCTTGGGAACATATAGTTTCGACCTTCATTCAAGACCCTATATGTGTTCCGTCTAATTTTTCCCTAGTGTGTGTCTACTTAGTTTGGCATAATGCTGTCCTGGACCTTACTGGAAGACAGTACAGTGCCGTGCGAGGTCACTTCATTAGCCGTGAATAAATTTTTGATCTCGATCTTGAGAAAACGATTGTTTAAAGCAACTTAAAGACATCTTCCAAGACGCTATTTGATATTGTCGCCATATATAAAGTAAAAGGGTGGGAAATGGTTGGTCTTTGAATTGTCTTGCGCTTTCTACAGGAGTTTTATTTGTGACTTTTTTTTTAACAGTTAGCAGTTATATAAGGTATTTATTGTGCAAGGAAACGTAGTGGCTTATTTAAAGGGTACATGATTGATAGCGTGTTGTAAACCCTTTTGGATCAACAGCTCAGAGGCTACGACTGGATGGTAAATTGATGTGTCTTTTGCATATGACTTAATACTATATGTAGCGTGTCTGCCGAAAGTTGAAATCGGGCATCTCAGAGGCTATTATGTTTTTCTTTAGGGATTTACTAAAAATAGCGTGTCCGCCGACAGTTTACGTCGACGGCTCAGAGGCTGTTGTGTAATCAACTGGTTTTCATTCCAGTGATCGTGCAATTTAGGCATCGACAAAGCGTGTCTGCTGATAGTTTTGCCGGGGTCTTACCGACTTGACTGCCACTTTTCCCGTTTCCTTTATATTATGAAATGGCACATTTAGTGCTGGATGTAAATTTGGTTTGAGAGTGAATTGCAGTGGAACTTGAAAGAGATAATTGGTTTTGGGGTAAAATTGTTTGCATTATTGTAATGTTCTAAAATTCTGCTGTTTCAAATTCCCCATACTTAAATTGTTTCAGTGTAACTTAGTTTCATGTTTATTTTGCGTTGGGAAATTGCCGTTCTCATGCAAATTATTCTTTGTATTTATGTAGCGCAGTTAATTAATTTAGTTTGCTCTTCAATGTTATTGCATTTAAAAATATTGCCCGGATGTCTATCTATTCAATTTGCAATTAAATGTTTGTTTTTGTTTGCTCTTTTAATTATGCTTCAGTTAATTCGAATGCTCATTAAATTCAAGAGATAAGACTTTAATATGCATGTGGGTACGCGTATTGTCCAAGCAGTTGGAGTGATAAGTGGTATCATATTTCGATAACAATGGGCACGCGTTTGTTTGCTCGCTATTAAGTTTTCGTTTTGCTTATTTGTGTTTAATATTTACTTGTAATGTTTTGTGTTTTGCATGTTAGTTTATTGAAACTTTATAGGTATCTTCTATAAATTGTACGTTGGGTTTGAATGAGTTAGGAGTTAGTTTGAATGACTTTCAGATAAGAAAGATGAGATTTAAGATATATGAATGAGGGAGTAAATGAATGAAGAATTAAATGTTCAAGATGACTATTTGATTTTGGGACTGGTCTTATTTGATGGATATTATGAGTAGAAATAATATTATATTTGAATGTTGATATTATGTTTTGGTTATTAAAATGATCAATAGGATTTTTTGTTTCGATTAAGGAGTGATCTGGGTAGATGACCAGTATGGGTAGCGTTAATTTGATATTATATTTTTGTTGTTTAAACGATTAACATGATCCTATATTTTTTTAGGAAGACTGGTAAAGTTTCATACTCTCTTTTTGTTATTTAAATTATTTGACTTTTTTTTTTCGTTTTAAGAAGGTTGATTTAGTTTTATGCACTATATTAGTAGCATTATTATGATGTGGGGATATTGATACAATATTTTTGTTTTTTTTAATGATTAAAATTATTAGTTGATTTTTTTTTTTTAGGAAAGCTGATCTAGTTTGATGGACAGTATGAGTAGCAATGGTGTCTTACAGGAGTTGAATGGTTTGAGATATCGGCTGGGTGCATGGATTTTTCTGCCCATTTAAATTTGCTACACAGCGCACTACACTGTGGTCTCTGCAAAACCGATATCCTACCGGCTGCGCCAATTTTGTTACAAACTAGTATACCCTATGTATACTGGTATGAACTGGGAGCACATTTGATGTTTATCCAATATACATCATCAAAGCTCCCGGGGAAAGAACTCCTATTAACACCACTTACCTGCTACTCTGTCCATTTTCACTAAATCAAGAAGAAGACAAGAGTTACATAATTAAACAGTTTAGTTTTATTTTATATTTTAAATTAATTACTTTTACACTTCTTTAATTATTCTAACATCTTTCCATACTGTGTCTTCACGGACGGAGGATGCCTAGAAGAAAGTAAAGTCAGTTGATGGTGGCTACACAGCGTAAAAACGCATCCAAGCCGAATGAGGTTCGCGGCTCAAGCCTACACCTCACCATGTAACTGATGTGACGGTTTTCTGATATTGCACCGGAACTAGATGCACTTTCTGGCTTCGCTGATCACTTCGCGGCGAAATACACTTCGCGTACGGTTCTGTAACCGCTGTTATTACTACTCGCCGTTTCTCGCTCGATCAATTGTCTTTTAAACGATTCTTGCGGCCTCAATTCGCCCTAAATTCGCTGAGTAGTTGAAACGTGCGTTCTCGTTCCACGTAAACTTCTTCCTCCTCGCACGTCTCTCTACTCGCATGGTGAAGCTTTGTGGCGAATTTAATAAATGGTTTGAAGGCAGGGTTTAGCACAGTGTCACTCCGCTGGAAACACACCCCGAAGCTTCTCATGTACATGGTTGTTGTCGCCGCTAATGTTATGGCTTATGCAGTATAACACTTGGCGTAGCTTGTCGATATTTCTATAAGCACACCCCGAAGCTTCTTATGTACATGGTCGTTGTCGTCGCTAATGTTGTGGTTTATGTAGATCGAATTATGAAGTCTTTACGCTTGCCGTTGGTCGGCAAGTACATACTTTGACGACAATGGGCGTAGCTTGTCGATAATTCTATAAGCACACCCCGAAGCTTCTTATGTACATGGTCGTCGTCGCTAATGGTATGGATTATGAAGACTTTACGCTTGCCGTTGGTCGACAAGTACATGTTTTAATGACAATGGGCGTATGTGCTTGGCCGTATACACTTGGCGGAGCTTAGACAATTGACGACGTTGTATATAGCATAACAGGTCAAAAGTGGTGCCTCTTGAAATTTTCAGTGTAAGAAAATATTTTAAAGTGTTTAAGGGGGTCTCCCCATATAGGGGGGTGACATAAAGATTTTTTAAGGGGTTTTGTACTAAAATACAAAACCCTATTGCAAAGACGACCTGTGTCCGTCTGTCCATCCGTCCGTCCGTCCGTGTGTATGTCACAGCCCTTTTTCTCCGGAACTATAGAAGCTACAGCCATGAAACTTTGTGAAAAGGTCAGAAGTGGTGACTTCTTGAAAGTTCAAGGGTGAAAAAATTTTTCAAAGGGGTTTAAGGGGGGGTCTCCCCATATGGGATTCTCAATTCAAGCCTTAAAGCGTTGAACTGGATATACATATATGACTTGGGACCCATGAATACAGGTAATGATTTGGATTTGGATGGTATTTGTAGAATTCGTTTGACACAACAAGAATGGAGTGGCTGTTGGGACTATGTGCAACCAAGCCCGTTATGAACACAATAGTGAGTGGTGGAGGTGGTTCCGTTTATCAAAGTTCCCTTAACGTCATTGTAAAATTACAAGCGATCGTGAATAATTATTGGGCATGCATGGTGTCGACGAATAACTTGAAATCGCTCAGCATTTCCAACAGAAAAAAAAATAAACATGTTGATAATCCGTGATGGGGTTGTTCCATGTAGCAATAACAAGTGAAATGTCATAAACTACTCAATTCAACCATACCAAATGTTCCAAAAGTACATTCCGCTATTAATATCATGAAACCGAGGACCATTCATTGCATAAAACTTCGAAATAAAGCAATTTATAACATTGTAGAAAACTTGTGAACACGAGTAATTATGTCTTTGGAAAACAAAGTGGAATCAGAAAAAACAGAGATTTGTTAAAACAAGTTGGGTAAACAGACCTATGCTCATGTCAGAAGAGTTTTGTATTCAATTTACAAAATGCAGTCACCAGATCGAACCAAATCAAGAAACATGTCAAAGACGATTTTATTGGAGAAAATATGAAATGCGAAAATCATACTTTTTTTAACAAAGTTCAATGAATTTCGACTTTTGAGGTTTTTGGTATTGTTATATTCATAAATATCTCCCTTGATAATTATTTCAGATGTCCATCCGCGTCGGAGGAAACACATTTCTCATGTATTTCCCCCCTGTGCCCCCACTGAAGCAAAAACTGACAGTTTAACAACTGTTTTGAAAAGCTCCCATGAAAACATTCATTTCATACTCATATCCACTACGTTTGATGAATTTTTTTTCAGGGGCCACTCTCCTGTGCTGAAATCATCGATTCATGGCCAATTTTTTCGAATCCTAAAATGGTTGCAAAACCCTGTTGCTAGGAGCTCTCTCCCACCTCCTTGACTAGTTTCACTTATGAGCATTAATTGTAGGTACTCATCTTCAGTCATTCATTCAATTGAATCAAATGTTCAAAGCATGCACCTTAAACGTTGAAGTTGGGTAAAAAAAACTCCAAATTATTCAATCTTTGCATTTAAAACAGCCACTATCTTGTTTTACGATTACTGATACTACTAGCTGAACCGATTCTCAAAGATATACATGACATCTATCATTCCTGAAATTTTCATGCAAATCCTAGCAAAACTGTAGTGTCTGAGTCGGTAAAAAGCGCATGTTGTTCCATAGCTATATGTTGCCATAGTAATACATGCTGTGCATATTGTTCCATAGTAATACAGGAAAATTCAAACCGGTATAACATCGCTCAATATAATTCAATCTTTATAAAACTTTCAGGATGGATCAATCTTATAAATAGTCATTTGTGTACTAAATTTCATAGAATTTAAGGGTACCGTTAAGACTTTTTTCAAGAAAATATAAAATCGATAAATCATACTATTACTAACAAAGTTGAGTAAATTGCGACTTCTCACGTATTTGTTGTTGTTTTTCGCGCCAAGGCCTACATCCCTAATTTTTTTCAGATTTTTCGGATCACAGGTGTCCAATCGCGAGGGGGGGGGACACAAATTTTTCGTGTATTTCCCCTCCCTGTGCGCCCCTCGAAGCAAATTTTGCCAAACTAAGACCTGTTTTGAACAGTCCTCATCAAGACCTTTCATTAGATACCCATATTGGCTACCTTCAATGAAATTTTTTTTTCGGGGGGTCACTCTCCTATATGGGGAGACCCCCCTTAAATACCTTATAAAATTTTTTTGTAGCTGAATTTTGAAGAGATCACCACTTTACACCTACACACAAAATTTGATGTTTCTAGCTTAAGTAGTTTCCGAGAAAAACTGCTGTGACACACGGACGGACGGACGGACGGACAGACTGGTCGCGAAACTAGTAGGGTTTTGTAAAATTATTTTACAAAACCCTAAAAAAGAACAAAAAATAACCATAATACAACTACAAGTAATAATAATAGGAATGTATAGAGTAAATAGAATTATACAATAAATAACTACAGCATCCCACTTCAAATCAAATAACATTGTGCCCAAAACTAGTTCCACTCGCATAATAACCTTCTTCGATAAATGGACGCTACCCTTATTTGCAGCTCTGAGTAAATTTCGTTGCCAAATAAACACATATTAATAAGGTTTCGGTTGAAATGGCAGAATCAGGGAATTATTATAGGGAAACAGTAATGAATCTGGAAATTCGGATGAGGTTGAGGTTATGAAAGTTGTATAACTGTTGAGATGCTTTGCGCAAAGTTCAAGATTACACAGTACTCAAATCAAATTTTTAATTTGACCACTTTTTGGAACTACCTGAAATAGAAAGAATCAAATCAAGATGTATCTCTTACATCAAACAGGTTCACTGGAACAACTATGAAAAATAATAAGTACTAACATTTTAAAAGAGTATTTATTTTTTTTAGAATTAGCTCATCACATAAATATCTATACTGAATGTTTTTGTCCATATATTTTATCTAAATAAATACTTGTATAATTTTGCTTTTAAATAGATAATTAGTTTGACCGAGATGTACTTAACACAGAATTATAATCTAGTCTATCTTTTCTTCAAGATTTCTTAACTAAATCGAATTTCTCTTTATTACCTGTTCCATCATATACATATTAAAATTAATTCAAGTCTAGATTTGAAACTTTAACTTAATTTTCAAAACTGAGAGTCTTTTTAACAAAGCATATACTAAGTAAATCATCTACTTAAAATCGACATTGATTGGTGCCTAACGTGAATGTCAATACCTATCGACAATCAGTGTACCATTCTGGGAAAATTGCCTTGAATATTATTTTAATGTAATCTCATTCAAACGAAATTTCACGAAATACATAAATAAATAGTTAACATAAATAGGGATGTTCATATTGGAAATTATGAAAATAATCTAATGTCATAAGAGGGCTTATTACACAGAAAGTGCTGATGTTTACTATGCTAATATATAAATTATTTTTAAGTTGAATGAAAGTTAATTTAAATATAATTGTTAAATATTGTATAAATACTCTGCATATTAAATTAGGTTAAAGTGTAAATGAAATACTCATGAAATTAAAAATGAAGTGCTAAGCAATTCCACGACTTTCCTTTACGGCCTGCCCTTCCCTTTCAGCAAGAGTGATGGCGAAGGGTAGGTATGCCGTTGAAAGGGTAGGGTTCTAGGAATCCGCGAATGGCCGGTTTCATGTCGCGTGCGGTACGCGATACCATCGTTTGCTTTGCATTTTTTTTAGAGTAGTGTTTTTCAGAGTCGGATTAACGTAGTATATTTTTCGGTACCGCGTCGGTAAATATGGGGAGGGCGAAATTGAACCTAGTATTTTTGGTGTTGGCTGAATGAAAAGAATGAAAGAAATATGGAATAACGTCGAGATAGGTTTCGTTTCCGTATGTTTGTAATTTTGACGCGTTTTGAAACGGGCATGTGAACCGGTGGCTGAGGTTTTGTTTTTCGGACTTAGTCTGCTCGCGTAAGTCCTGTGGCCGAACTCATCTTCGAGCTAGCTAGCTAGCCAGCAACCACTTCGGGGTAGACTAAGTGTGTCCAGACTTGTTAACCTGTCAGGTACAGTCCGCTGTCACGTCCAAAGACTTCGCGTCACGTTCCGATTTCATTCGAGCAACTTGAAACGGATAATAATTACAAAAAGTTCATTTTTACAATGTGGAACTTCTTGCCGTAAAATGCTTCTAGCCCCCTTAATGAGAAAAGTCTACTACTTCTCATTCTCATCCCATTTTAAATAAGATAAATAATTTTTAGAAAAAAAAGAAAACCGACTTCGGAATGCCCTAAAAAGGATGAAATAAAATTGTTGGAAGCGGTGCCATATCATTTTTTCCCTGATTTTTTTGTGATGGTGGAGATGTTAGAAGTATTTATGTTGAAATAGGGAAATTCGTTTGGCACCGCTTCCAAAAAATTTATGTCATCCGATTTAGGTTTTCTTTTTTTTCTAAACATTTTTTATTTCACCCTTTTTAGTGGCAAATTTTTTCATTTCAAACCATTCAAAACTCAGTTTCTTGAATACAAAAGCCACTACGGCCAAAATCTGCAGCGTTCATAGGAATCGAATTTAACTCTGGTACATTTTATCCATGATCTCATCAATATCTACCTTGATTTTAGATT
>OZ017738.1:318162364-318182364 GCA_963969285.1 Odontomyia ornata | reverse complement strand
TCTACACTTATGTATGTTTAGTCTTTAGAACATAATTTATCAAAAAACATAAATTGTTAGAAATGACAGCAGATGGCAAAAAACTACATCTGATACTTGAGAAATATTGATGAGTTCTATTCTTTATAAAAGACATAGAGATTGATATTTACTACGTTATTGAATAATACCATTGCTTAAGTCTTTGGTATAAATACACTAACTCATCTTATCTGCTCCTTAAGTATTAGCCAACGGAAAAACATACACAGTAACGCTATCACTGATACTTAAATCACGAGGCAACATGGTTGTTTTCACTTTTCATATCAAACGAACATCAAATCCCATAATCTAGCCAAGACCATGAAACGACTTTTTGGGTTCATTTTAAAGATAAAGGATTCCATTTTCCTTACTTTCGCCTTTTATTCACCGAAAAAAGAAAACAACAACCAAGCAAGCCAGCAAGAGTGCTGAATATGTTTCGCGTAGTAAATCTACTCAAACTGACATTAAGAGCACTTGTGGTGCTCAAGTTGCTTCCGAAAACTGTTAGCACCAAATACAAAGAGCTCCTCTTGCTACAGGAAGAAAACAGGAACAAGAAGGAGCTATAACATGGCCACGCTCTTGGCTGTATGAGCAAACCATTATCTACTCCTCTGGATAATTAAATTAACATCGTACAATCAGTTAAAGGTTCTTGCAAAATAATTCGTAGGCCTCCGTAATTATCCAGTTGTATTGTTCGGATCGTAGGTAATGTCCTGGGAGAGCATGAAGGGTAAATCAAATTAAGGCCATCGTAAGCTGAGCAGATAAACTGTTTCTCGTGCTATCTATGTGAAGGTGGAGCATAATTAGAAATGAATTGCATTTCGTTATTGTATTAAAGATTAGAATATAAATTTTTAAATCTCTTTTCCTGTAAAATCAGTTGCTCATTTTTTCTTATATTTTTCAAGGAAATAAATGAATTGAGTTTTAATCTTCTTGTTATAACAAACCTAATACTTTTTGTAGCATTTAATTAACCTTGAAAATTCACATATTCCATTATACGCAAATACTTTGCTTTTGGTAGCTCTGGATTCATCTCTCGCGATCCGGGTTTTGTAGCTACAGTAACTTGAAGACTTCTTGCAGCCTTTTTTGTTTTTGCTGTAAGCAACTTGATGGTACATAGCCACGGTACTTCATTGACAGGAATGATTTGCGATTCTCTGCGAATTGTAATGAACTTCACCTCATACTACACTCAAACTAAATAAACTTCATTTGTGTCTTGTACTATCGTATGACTTTTGTTCGAACAATTTCGCCAGATGCCATTTGCCACAAATGTAATATTAAGTATAGTTTGAAAGTATGTTAGTTAGGTCATATAAATACGAGTATAACGAAAAACAACAGATTTGCAGTTAGGTGCAAAAAGTACCTATATAAGTTAAATTAAGTCAAGTAAAGAATCATATTTGATTATATTTCTTCTTCTTCTTCGTAGCCCTACAGCCCCTTCGCTTATAGATAGTTAGAGTATCTCATTATCATGATCTAGTGTATCGGCACCCCACAAGGTGATATGATCATTATCACGCTTTGGCCTTGTGTCCGTCCACCCAGCTGCGATACGTTCTGATTTTTAAACCAGCACGTATCATAACTGAACAGGCTTACAGTCCGTCCGAAGAACCACTCGAACTAAATCTCGTTGACGCCAATGAAACTTGAACCAGAGACATTAAGCTTACGGGCTTAATGCTCTAACCACTAACCCACGCGGACTATTTATTTGATTATAATACTCTTGTCTTTTCATTTAGACTAAACAAGAACATGTCAACTCATTTTCTCCCGATTTTTTTTCGTAGAATTTTACCGAAATTTTTTACAGAATCCGTACATTCAGATAACTGGATGATGAAAAAAATATTCTTTAGGTTGCAGTTTTCAGAAAACTAGTGCTTCCAAATGGGAACTCCAGCTAGGAGAGGGTATTGGCAGCATACCATAAGTAAGTTCTGCTGTGAACCACGGTTGTTGCTATTTGCTCGCATTGCTCCAGATAAAAAAACGTTAAAATAGGTTTAGAGGAACTCGTCTTCGCGTCGTTTCCTATATTAACGAAACATCTAAATTTTGTATAGTCAAAAATAGTATTTATTGAGCGCACAGAAATGAACTTTATCGTTCGGAGTATAAAACCAGAAAAAATTATATACACAATAATTTAAGCAATACATATTAAAAAGTTGTTCGGCATCTTTGACCTAATTCACGGAGAGATGGCGCTTGGCAACTTTCAGGCCCACTACAATGCTTCCTCCCTTACCAACCTCCCTCCAACATCGAATGTGACTCTCCGTTGCTTGTTTTGATTCGGTCCTGCTTAAAATTTTGTAATTGGAGGTCTTTGCCTGTCATAGTCGAAAAACGGTGATGGCGTTGGTTCTTCAATGCCTGGGTTTTATAAGTAGGCTGGTTTCAATCTGTCGATGGATATTTGTGATGTTCTGCCGTCCATGAGGATTTTGAAGATTTTATCGGACGTTCGCTCAAGTACGCGAAATGGACCAACATACAGCTGCTGCAAAGATTTTTTAGCCGCGTCGACGGGTACAAAGACGTGCCAAGTCCTTGAAAATAAATATGCTGCTATGTCGATGGTGTTCGACATGTGCTGGCCGCAGTCGTCGCATGTTTTTTTCGAAATTTAGACACAAATGCTGTCTGGTCGCTTTTACTGTCCGTATCTTCAACAAAATCTCCTGGAATCCGGAGTGTGGTACCGTATACCATTTCCACTCCAGTACATCTAATGTCCTCTTTGTAGGCAGATCGAAGGCCGATTAGAAGTGTGGGCAGAGCTTGAAGCCAGTTTTCGTCTTCATGACACATGAGTACTGCCTTAAAAGATTGATGCCAGCATTCCACCATTCCATGTGTTCCTGATGTGTTTACAACCAATTATTTCGGTTAGCGAACGGAAAAGCATTGATTCGAATTCACTACCGCGATCTGTTGTAACCGTCCTTGGTACACTGAAACGTGAAACGTTAAATGGTGATCGGAATTGGTAGCGACAGTGTCAGCGGTGATTTCGGTAATTGGTACGGCTTCCGTCCATCGCGAGGAACGATCGATCATCGTAAGGACATATTTAAAATTGTTTACGACTGGCAGTGGACCAACTAAATCGAGATGTATGTGGTCGAATCTTTTATCTGGCGCTGCAAACTTTAACAGGAAAGTCGTGACGCTAGTTTTAAAGCGTTGGCACTGAATGCATGATTTTGCCCAGTTTGCAATATCCTTGTGCATTTTTAGCCAGACGAATTTTTCTCGTAGTAAACGACTGGTAACCTTCCCACTGGGGTGCGACAGGTGGTGTACAGAATCAAATGCTTGACGTCGAAATACTTGTGGTATGTAGGGTCGTGTGATACCTGTTAATAAGTCACAGTACAAATGCTTTCCACTCTTCTGTACTCTCTGCAAATCCAATGATGTTTTCAGGTATAACAGACTTTGTGATTCGCTATCATGTTGTTGTTCCGCTGCTACGTCTGCCGTATCGAGTGCTTTGTGTCCGATAAGTGCATCAAGTCGAGATAGAGTGTCTGCCACAATATTTTTTTCACCTTTAACGTGAAGTATGTCCGTCGCGAGCTGGAAAATATACTCCAGTTGTTGAATTTGGCATGGTGATGCTTTTGATGACTTCTGTGTGAAAGCGTAGCACAGTGGCCGGTTCGTATCACGAATTGGTGTCCTACTCTGTCTCGAAAATATTTGATCGCCGAATAGATCGCCAATAATTCTTTATCGTAGACGCTGTAGTTTTGTTGGGCGTCGCTTAATTTTTTGGAATAAAATCCTTGTGGTAGCCAAATTCCATTGACAAACTGTTCCATTACTGCTCCCATCGCAAGATTTGAAGCGTCCGTTGTTATAGCCAGCTAAGCATTTTTAACTGGATGTTTGATGCAAGCTGCTGCTGCTAACAATTTTTCACTGTCTTCAAAGGCATTAATTGTTGTTGACGTCCAGTTTACAGGCCTTTCATCATTTTTTTCAGGAATCGTGCAGGAATTCATTTAGCGGAGCAAGTACTTCTGCGGTATTTTTTAGGAATTTCCGATAAAAATTGATCATGCCCAAATATCTTCGTAGACTTTGAATACTTTTTGGCTGTTCGCATTTCAATATTGGATTAACTTTTTCTGGTAGCGGCTTGATTCCTTCGCTGCTTACCATGAATCCCAAATAACGTACCTCGGGTTTTCCAAAATTGCATTTGGTGACGTTAATTTTCATGCCGTGTTCCTTTAATCGAGTGAAAGCTTCTTGTAACTGTATCCGATGCTCCTCTTCCGAGCTGGACGCAGTAAGATGTCATCCAGGTATCCAAAACTGTAGCATAATCCCGAGAGAATAATGTCAATATACCTTTGAAAGGTTCGGGCTGCATTCCGGAGTCCAAAAGGCATCGTCAAGAGTTCAAAGAGTCCAAAGGGTGTGATGACCGCTGTCTTTTCGATGTCTTCATCTGCAATTGGCACTTGATAATAGGCGCGGATTAAATCTATGGTCGTAAAAATTGTCTTTCCGTGTAGATTATGGCTAAAATCTTCCATTCCTGCCACTGGATATCGACCTGGTATCATAGCTGCGTTTAATTTTCTGTAGTCACCACAGGGTCTCCACTTCCTGACTTTTTTGGGACTAAATGAAGGGGACTAGCCCACGGGCCACTTGAAGTACGACATATTCCATTTTCCACTATGTATTCAAACTCAGCCTTAGCGGATTGATATTTGTCCTGCGGTGACCGGCGAGCTCGTTCCACGATTGGCGGGCCTTTCGTCAATATGCGGTGTTGGAGTATTGCTTTTTAGGGTATTGTAAAATAATTTTACAATACCCTACTAGTTTCGCATCCTGTTTGTCCGTCTGTCCGTCCGTCCGTCTGTCACACCACTTTTTCTCGCAAACTACATAAGCTAGAAACATAAGATTTTGTAAGTAGGTGAGAAGTGACGCCCTCTTCGGAGTTTTATCACGAAAAGAAATTTATAAGGTCTTTAAGGGGGTATCCCCATATAAGGGAGTTGCACCTGAAAAAAAAGTTTTCATCACATGTAGGCAATATGAGTATCAAATGAAAGGTCTTTATGAGAACTTAAAATGACAAATTTTGCTTCGAGGGGTACAGGGGAAGGGGAAACGTACGAAAATTTTGTGTCCCCCCCCCCTCGTGGTTGGACACCTTTGATCCGAAAAATATGAAAAAAATCATGAATATAGGCCTTCATGAGTACAACAACAACAAATACATGAGAAGCCGAAATTCACTCAATTTTGTTAATAATAATATGATTTATCGATTTTATATTTTCTTGAATCAAATCTTAACGGTGCCCTTAAATTTAATAAAATTCAGTACACAGGTAACTACTTTTAAGATAAATCTTTCTATAAGTTTCATAAAGATCGAATGCTATTTAATGAAGTTATAGCGATTTGAATTTTCCTGTATTACTATGGAACAATATGCGCTGTATTACTATGGAAATTTACGAGTATGGCTATGGAACAATATGCGCTTTTTACCGACTCAGATACACAGCTTTGCTAGGATTAGCATGAAAGTTTCAGGAATAATAGGTATTATGAATTTCTTTGAGAATTGGCTCAGCTGGTGGTACTAGTAATCGTAAAGGAAAATAGCGGCTGCTTTAAATGCGAAGATTGAGTAATTTTGAATTATTTTACCCCAACTTCAATGTTTAAGGCGCATGCTTTTAACACTTGATTCAATTTAATCAATGACTGTAGATGAGTACCTACAATTATTACTCATACGTGAAACAAGTCGAGGAGGCAGGAGAGAGCTCCTTGCAAATAGGCTTTGTAATCATTCTAGGATCCGAAAAAATAGGCCATGAATCGATGATTACAGTACAGGGGAGTGGCCGTTGAAAAAAAAATTGCATCAAAAGTAGCCAATATGAATATCAAATGAAAGTTCTTTATAAGAGCTTTTCAAAACAGTACTTAAACTGACAACAAATACCTTAGAAATCGAAATTTGATCAACTTTGGTAATAATAGTACATTTTATAAATTTTGCTTTTTGTCTATAAAATCAAGATGAGACTCTTAAATGTCCCAAAAGCTATAATTTAAATTTTCTGAAAGTAATTGTGTATGGTTCGAAAATTTCACAATAATTGAATAATAAACATCTAAGTTACAGCCGATTGAATATTTAACAATTACAACAACATTAACACGTGATACTAGGGAGATACACGCTTGCAACGGACCTAGACACTACAAATATGTAAGAATTTTGTTAAAAACTTTAGAAATGCTTTGTTATATTCATGTGTTATCATGACTAATCAAGCGACGGGATCAAAACACTTGAAACAAAATAGTGGCGAGTTTAAAATCATAATAACCATAATAATTTTTCGAACTCAATTTATGGAATCTATATATTGGTCAAATATTGATATGCAGAATACATTGTTTAATTTACTGATTGTTTTAAAATACCCTTCTGGCAGAAGCATCCTCCTGCGTCTTCAACTTGTTTGGTTTGCGGCTTTGTCACAGAACTCGTTAGCTTGGGAAATTTGGCGAGGATGTTTTGAAATGGCATCTGTCGATTCACAGTGATGATTGCTTCGGCTGGTTTATCTGAAAGTGCTGCGACAGCTTCAAGATTTGTCTTTCCATCCACCAACTGCTTGCGCTTGACATCAACGAGCAAATTGAAGTGTTGTAGAGAATCAGCTCCGAGTATAGGATGATCCACTGCGGAAATGCAAAAACGCCATTTGAACATCCTCCGTAGTCCAAAGTCGAGCGAAAGGATTTATTCTCCGAACGTGTTGATTGTCGGTTCATTTGCAGCAGACAGTTTCCGTTCTTGCTGACGTGTTTTGCCCTGGCTAGGGATTACCGATACCTCTGCATCTGTATCCACGAGGAATCCTAGCCCTGTTTGCTTTTCAGTTACTAATAGGCGGCTCTTGTTGAAGTGGACGTCATCGCTGACTGCATTTGACGATGACGGTTTAAGTTTTCCTGTTCGAAAAATTGGCATGGTGGACGGCATTTATTCGCCTTTTTCCCGAATTTCCAGTAATAAAAACAATTTTCTTCGTCTGTCTCTTGGCGTGTACGTGTTTGAGATCTTGGGCGCCAGCAAGCATGTAAACGGGATCGATTTTTAGAATGTGGATGTTCATTTCTTGCGTTCACTTCTAATATGTCAAGTCGATTTAGTTTTTCCACGAAAACTGGATCTAACCTCAGAGCAGGAGTTTTTCATGTCGATGCTTTTATAGCTGGTGTAACATTGAACTCCTCAACAATTTTGCCTGCCATTTCAAGCAGTTTTGCAATGTCCTTTTCGGTTGAAACGGACATGATGGCGCGCACATGCACTAGTAAAATCGTAACCATAAGGCACGTAGAGCATCTTCTGGCAGCTGCAAGCCTGCCATGTTTTGCACCTGACGAAATAGATATGATGGCTTTTGGTCACGCAATTTGAGCTCCATTAGTACTTGTGTTAGCTGCTGCTCAGGAGATGCAGCAAATCGTGTAATCAATTGCGTTTTTAGCTCCTCATATTTGTTTCCGACCGGTGGGTGTTTTACTACCTCCACAACTTGCTTGAGGATGGTAATATCCAGGGATGTCATTACCACGTATCTGCCGTATCTGAATATACTTTGTAATGTCCGAAGATGGATTCAATCTGGGAAAATTAAAGTTCGTCTTACGACTCCCGAAATGGCGGTAACTTTACATCACGCACGGCTTCTAGTCGAGAGGTTTCACTAACGGGCCACAATTCACGTGCGAGATTCAGCGCAGTTTTTGGAGTTTCCGTAGTAATATTTCTCTCTCTGGCCATTGACCACCGGTCGCCATTGTTTTTATTTTTTGTTTTTTCACTTGTTTATTGATAACAACAAAACTTAAGGGTCACCAATTATAGGATCTTGTCTTCGCGTCATTTCCTATATTAAGGAAAAACCTAAATTTTGTAAAGTCAAAAATAGTATTTATTGAGCGCACAGAAATGAACTTTATCGTTCGGAGTATAAAACCAGAAGAAATTATATACACAATAATTTAAGCAATACATATTAAAAAGTTGTTCGGCATCTTTGACCTAATTCACGGAGAGATAGCACCTTGCCGCTTTCAGGTCCACTACAGGTTCATGAATAACGGAGGTATCATAGATTTTTTCACGTCATTTGAATTTGAAGAAGGTAACATCACAAAACTTACAACACTAGTAGAGCTACAAATCAATGAAAATAAAACAAATCTCATGACGCAGCCAAGGAAAAATACCTCAAATGCACAAAATATCACACTTGAGAAATACAGTATCGAAAATGTAAGCAAATTTATGTATTTAGGCGCCAAAATTATGAAAACGGGTAATGAAAGAGACGAAATACGCCGAAGAATACAGCTCACAAATGAAATATTTTATTCAGTATTGACGATCTTGAAGACCAGCTGCATACATAGGAAAACAAAACTCCAAGAATATAAAACTGTGATAAGACCTGTGTTATGCTAAGGGTGTGAAACATGAACCCCAACCCAAGCATCCACAAATATATTGAACCGCGGGTCCTGAGTCGAATAATTAGAGCGAAGTTAGACGGAGACCAATGGCGAATTCGATACATCCATGAAAATTTTAACGAACCGGAGGTTTCAACGATTGTAAAGCTGCGGAAGCTGAAATTGGCCAGCCATATGAATCGTATGGACGAACAACGGATACCCAAGAAGGCATTCGTTGGGAGAACTGAAGGCTGGAGACCGGTGGGGAAACCAAGGAAACGCTGGTCTGACTCGGTCGACGAAGACAGCTCATCGCTGCTCGAATTTCGAAATTGGAGGACGCGGTCAATGGACCGAGACATTGGAGGCGCTATTTGCAGGAAGCGAAGGCCCAAGAAGGGCTGTAGTGCTAAGATAAAGATAAAATTTTTGAGTGCACTGCAGTGATGACTCAGCTACTCACTACCGCGAAAACAGATACTTTAAAATTAACAATTATCACTATAAAATGGTATATTTGCTTCGAGATGTCCTAGAATTTTTACTTACAAAATTTGTGTAACATTACCAGTAAAACGGCATCATCTTATCTATATTTGTTGCAAAGTTATATGCAAAAGACAACCTAAAAATGCTAGACTTATTCAAACGCCATTTTGAGGGCTAAAACTTTAAAAACTGAATTTATTTCTAACCGACTTCCAAAGGAAAGAAGCTTATCAATTCATCACTTATATTTTTTTTGTTGTTGCTTTTTTTATGCATGTTCACGCATAACTTTTAAACGGACATAGATAGAACAGTCCTGTTTTCGGCAAATGATAAATTTTTTTTCTATTAGCTCCCACTTAAAGGATAAGTAATTTAAGTGATTGTAAAGTACTTTTACCGTTAAAACTAAAAACTTTCCGACTTTATCCCGATTTTTCAGCAAAACTAATCGATTCCTGTAAGGGTTTTGATTGTAGATGTTTCAAATGAAGGAAAACATCTTGATCTAAAATGTGTTGGCATAGAATTGTCGTCCTATCAAGGACTCTGTGGATATTAACAGTTCAATATGATACATCGATGTCGAGAAATTGAATTAAAAAAATATTTCGTGCGAAAAGTGCCAATTAATTGGCACTCTTCAAGAATTGATGGAAATACCGAATCCTTTGGCGAGGGATGATAAAAATGATCAGTAACCTTAATTTTCTGCATAAACGGTACGTTTTAGTCAATCATTTCTTCCGAAAATAACCAATAAATTAATTCTAAATGTAGCATAAATACAATTCAACAATATTTAGAAGGAAAATTTCAGGATGCTTCTCTCTTCCGCACTCATTCTTTGCTTACTGATGGACTTAGTAAAGGATCCTTCTTACATCCTTAGATGTTAACGTTAACCAAAGAATTTATAAAATTCCCCGAAGTAATAATAAGGTTTGAGTGACTCCCGTTAATATTATACATTATACGCCCAGAAATCTAAAATTAGTGATTTCCATTCTAAAGACCGGTGAGAATCGAAACATTATAAGAGATGCTTTTCCTTCTATAACTGATCATAACTTTAAAGATGAACATGAAAATGATAATGCGTTCATGAAAATTGTGTGCCATAGTTGACTGAAGACGAAGGTAATGGGTATCGAATGAACGTGAACGAGTGATACGGTTCAGAAGGGTCTTTTAAGTAAATTTCTTCAGATTGATTGCAGAGTTAACTTAATGTTTCCAAATATCAATACATATGTCTTTATATATATATATATATATATATATATATATATATATATATATATATATATATATATATATATATATATATATATATATATATAATATATACATATTCTTGCGTGTGGGGTTGTGTATGTGTGAGTATACATAGGATATAACGAAATTTGTACCTGGAGGTTATAATTTCGGTTCGATTTATTCCAAATTTTCAGAAATATTACGACTAGTTTTGTTAATCATTCAAATCGGTTTTAAAAAAACAAAAAGAGGATGTTTCAGATGACAAACCGTGATTTCTGTTCTGACCAAAGTCTAGCTCCGGTTCGTACCAAAACTAGTACAAAGATTGATTCAAGTGTGTTATAAAGCTCACAATAAAAAATTCAAAGTCAAGCAATTTGCAACAAAATGGCGGCCGCCCAAAGGTCGAAAAATAAAAAAGCACTTCACGACCAGGTCAGAATATCAAAATGGCGGCTAGGCGAAGTTCAAAATTCGCAAATTTCTCAAAGCTATAATTCATATCGATTTTTATGACACCTAAAATCAAGGTAGACGTTGATGAGATCAAGTATTAAATGTATCAGAATCAAATTCGATTCATATGATTACTGCAGATTTTAGCCGTAGTGGTTTCTGCATTGCAGTAAAAAATTAAAATTTAATATGTTATACATGGTACACTGTATTCCAGAAACTGAGTTTTTAAAGGTTTGAAACGAAAAAAATTTGCCACTAAAAGGGTGAAATAAACACTTAAAAAAAAAAAAAAAAACGACTTCAAAATGCCCTAAAAAGGATGAAATAAATTTTATGGAAGCGGTGCCAAATCGATTTCCCCATTTCAACATAAATACTTCCAACATCTGCACCACCACAAAAAATGGGAAACAAGTTGGGTAAACAGACCTACGCTCATGTCAGAAGGGTTTTGTATTCAATTTACAAAATGCAGTCACCAGATCGAATCAAATCAAGAAACATGTCAAAGACGATTTTATTGGAGAAAATATGAAATACGAAGATCATACTATTATTAACAAAGTTTTTGGCAATGTTATACTCATAAATATCTCCCTTGATAATTATTTCCGATGTCCATCCGCGACGGAGGAAACACGTTTTTCATGTATTTCCCCCCTGTGCTCCTACTGAAGCAAAAACTGACAGTTTAACAACTGTTTTGAAAAGCTCCCATAAAAACTTTCATTTCATACTCATATCGGCTACGCTTGATGAATTTTTTTTTCAGGGGCCACTCTCCTGTACTGTTATCATCGATTAATGGCCAATTTTTTCGAATCCTAGAATGGTTGCAAAACCCTTTTGCTAGGAGCTCTCTCCCACCTCCTTGACTTGTTTCACTTATGAGCATTAATTGTAGGTACTCATCTTCAGTCATTCATTAAATTGAATCAAGTGTTCAAAGCATGCACCTAAAACGTTGAAGTTGGGAAAAAATAACTCAAAATTATTCAATCTTCACACTTAAAACAGCCACTATTTTGTTTTACGATTACTGATACCACTAGCTTCTCAAAGATATACATGACGTCTATCATTCCTGAAATTTTCATGCAAATCCTAGCAAAACTGTAGTATCTGAGTCGATAAAAAGCGCATGTTGTTCCATAGCCATATGTTGCCATAGTAATAAATGCAGCGCATATTGTTCCATAGTAATACAGGAAAATTCAAACCGCTATAACTTCGCTAAGAATCTTTGTGAAACTTTCGGGATAGATCAATCTTATAAATAGACATCTACGTACTGAATTTCATTGAATTTAAGGGTACCGTTAAGATTTTATTCAAGAAAACATAAAATCGATAAATCATACTATTACTAACAAAGTTGAGTGAATTGCGACTTCTTACATATTTGTTGTTGTTATACTCACCTAGGCCTACATTCCTGATTTTTTTCAGATTTTTCGGACCACAGGTGTCCAATCGCGAGGGGGGGGGGACACAAATTTTTCGTGTATTTCCCCTCCCTATTTTGCCAAACTAAGACCTGTTTTGGAAAGTTCTCATAAAGACCTTTCATTTGATACACATATCGGCTACCTTTGATGAAATTTTTTTTTC
This sequence comes from Odontomyia ornata, assembly GCA_963969285.1. Lineage (NCBI taxonomy): Eukaryota > Metazoa > Arthropoda > Insecta > Diptera > Stratiomyidae > Odontomyia > Odontomyia ornata. Next base: position 318,169,950 of record OZ017738.1, on the reverse strand, counting down.
GGGGGTCACTCTCCTATATGGGGAGACCCCCCTTAAGTACCTTATAAAATTTTTTTGTAGTTGAATTTTAAAGAGATTACCATTTTACACCTACACACAAAATTTGATGTTTCTAGCTTAAGTAGTTTCCGAGAAAAACTGCTGTGACACACAGACGGACGGACGGACGGATGGACAGACGGACAGACTGGTCGCGAAACTAGTAGGGTTTTGTAAAATTATTTAACAAAACCCTAAAAATGATCTGGCACCGCTTCCATAAAATTTATTTCATCCTTTTTAGGGCATTTCGAAGTCGGTTTTCTTATTTTTTCAAAAAAATTTTTATTAAATAATGAAAATTGACAATAAAATAAAGAAAATGAGCACCCGATAGAACCCTGTCTGATATTGAGAACTGGGCCAAGTCGTCGTTTACATTCGACACCATTTAAATAAACAAATAGAATATTTCATTAAGAAATTAGTAATTAGAGGCACAATCAATGAATCTAGCATTTAGGGGCTTTTTGAAGAAGTTAAAAATAATTGTAAATTTTGACAACTCGGGTGGTATTTTTTTTATTATTTCAAAATGTTATTAGCTGGTTCTAATTTTCAAACTCTCAAATTACCCGTTTTGAGTGTTGAAATAGTACGAAAATACTGAGTTATAAAAAACTAGTTGGGTAGACAAACCTACGATCATATCAGAAGGGTTTTTAACTCAACTCACGATATGCGGACACAAAATAATAAATAAACTCTAGAAATATTTTACCGACATCTAAAACAAATACATACTCACTTTACAAGGAAAACCATTGTTACTCGATTTCAACCTGCCGCCACTTTGTTGCAATGTTACCAATAACCATTGACTGAATAAAAACTTAATGATATTTTTGTTATACATTTTATCTGGGAATTAGAAGATCCAATTAATAGTTTAGTGCCTGGATCAATCGGAGGCGGCAGAAAAACCGTTGGTTGTTTTTGATGTACTCGGAGAGCTTTCAAATTGCTATCACTTCACTGAATGTGATTTGACTTTATTGAAACTTCCAAAGTATTAGGACATTTGCTTAGACTATTTAGATTCAAATTTAAGGGTACCTTTATGAGTTCACTGGGTACAATTTTATATTTACAAATTTTACTTTTATTAACACGTGGAGTGACTTCAACTTCTAAGGTATTTGGTATTCTTGTACTCACAAAAACCTACCGGCATAATTTTGTCACCTTCAAAACGTATGTTTTTATCAAAAGTTAAAAGCTTGCTAAATTTGGGAAAAATAATACAAATTTACTCAATATTGTCATTTAAAACGGTCGCCATTTTGTTTTTTAACTACTAATATCACTTCTCAAGGATGTGTATGAAATACATCCACCCTAAAATTTTCGTGCAAATCCTAACAACCCCGTAGTATTTGAATCGATTGGAAGAATATATTGCTTAAGGCGCAGCCCCCAGTGAAACTGCAAATTTGGGTTAAACTTTACAGCCGTACACCTCAGAAACGTTACGAATATTTACAAAAATTTTTTAGCAAGAAGTTAGAATGAACCTTTGGTTATCGAATCAACTCATTACATTTTGCAAAAAATTTGTTGCAAAAGTTATTAGATTCAAACATAATAGCATGTTTTCGTTAAAAAATGTAGTGGATCTCGGAAACTACTAAACGTACCGAGTTGATTTAAGCTACCTATGTTAGATCTAAATTATTTGCAATGAATTAACTCATCAAAAATTTAAAAGAGTTTTTTTGCAAAAAATTTCCTAGAATAAAATGTGGAAATTTGATACAAATCAATGTGCATGCATGATATTTGTTCAGTGTGTGCAAATCACACATTTTGTTCTAGAAAATTTTTTGCAAAAAACTTTTTTAAATTTTTGATGAGTTAATTCACTGGAAATGATTTAGATCTAACAACCGAAGCTTAAATCAACTCGTTATGATAAGTAGTTTACGAGATCTACTACATTTTTAACGAAAACATGCTATTTTGTTTGAATTTAATAAGTTTCGCAGCAAACTTTTTGCAAAATGTTATGAGTTGATTCGAAAGCCAAAGGTTCATTCCAACTTCTTGCTAAAAAATTTTTGCAAATATTTGTAACGTTTCCGAGGTGAACGGCCGTAAAGTTTACCCAAATTTGCAGTTTCACTGGGGGCTGCGCCCTAATAGCCACATATTGTTGCGATTCTAACACCGAAAATTTAAGCCACCGTAACTTCGGCAAATACTATCGGATTTTCCTGAAATTTGTAGATTTGATTAGCCTTATAAGTATCCATGAGGTTATAAAATTAGATTGGATACAAGGATACTCTTCTGATTTTATACAAGAAAATGTAAAATTAATAAATCATACTATTTCTAACAAAGTTGAGCGCATTTCAAACTTTCAGGTATTTTTAGTTCTTGTTCTCATATAGATCTCCCTGCCTAATGTTTTTCAAATTTTGCGGTCCAATCGCAAGAAGGATGTAGTAATCGAGCAGTCGCCTAGGCAAACTGCTCGGAAAACAGTTCCAGATGAAAATACATTTTTTTTTGCTACTACGCAAAAATATTTAAACATTATTTAATTTTTATTCGCAATTTAAAAATAAAAATTCAATATAGAAACATTTTAATACTAAAATTATTTCTTAATTATGTTTTACTATTAATAATAAATTTCAAAAAAGTCTTAACAAACATTTATTAAATTTAATTTATATTTTAAATTTTTATATATCTATAATACGAGGTGTGACAATTCAGTAATGACTCATTTTATTGCCGCATTTGTGGTATACCTGTGGCCTTTAAGTTCCCTTCTACTTCCCTGGCATCCTTCTTCTCTCTCCGTTGATATATTTACCATCGCTCTAGCTTGTTTAGTTCACCTGCTGTGTCGTGTTGAGCAGACGTGTGTCGGTGGTGCTCTTCAGGAAAATGGAGAAACGAAATCAAGAGCAACGCGTCGCGATAAAATTTTGAGCCAGATTGGGCGAAACAGCTTCCGAAAGGTACGCTAAAATTGTAAAAGTGCATGGTGATAGTGATCTTAGTCTACAGTTATCTGTGGTTGTCTCCGCATGCCCCCCACCAGAAAAAAGCTCGCATGAGTAGGTCAAAGGTGAAACCTATGATTATTGCCTTTTTTGGTAGCCGTGGAATCGCCCACAAGCAATTTGTTCCATCGGGGCAAACTGTAAATCAAGTTTACTATCGCGAAGTACTCGAAAGATTGCAAAAACGAGTCAATAGGGTGCGTCCAGGCATCGCTCGTAACTGCATCCTTCATCACGACAACGCACCGTGCCACACCGCCCTCAGCGTGTCCTAGTATTTGGCCTCTAAAGGGATTGCCGTGTTGCAACAGCCGCCTGACGCGCCCGATATATCATCTTGTGACTTTTTTTGTTCCGTAGAACAAAATCGGTAGTCAAAGGAACCCATTTTGAATCGATTACAGACATGCAGGCGGCCGTGACGAGAGTACTCGGGGACATCCTTGTCGCATTTTACACATCCTTTCTAAAATCACGTTCTGTCTGTCCGTCTGTCCGTTCTTCCGTGTGTCACACCACTTTTTCTCGCAAACTACATAAGCAAGAAACATAAGATTTTGTAAGTAGATGCAAAGTGACGCCTTCGAAGTTTCACCACAAAAAGAAATTTATAATGTGTTAAAGGGTAGTCTCCCTATATAGAGGAGTGGCCCCGTCATTGCATGTGGGCAATATGGGTATCAAATGAAAGGTCTTGATAAGAACTTTTCAAAACAGGTCTTAAAATATCAAATTTTGCTTTGAAGAGTGCAGGGGAAGGGGGAACGTTCCAAAATTTTGTGCCACTCTTATTTGGGGGCCGTAAGTATACATAGTAAAGGCGAGATCCTCTCGAGTCTCGCTCGCGTTTGCCAAGTCGAGTCAGTCGTTTGCTTTTGCAAAACGCATCCTTCCAGTAGCATACCTTGGCCTTGGCACCTGTCGACCCGAATCCTACGAGCAGGTAATTCTTGAAATTTTTTGTTGTGGGCCCTTATGCTGGGGGAAAAGAACCCGCCCGCGACGGCGCAATGCTAGCCTACCAAGGCATTCACGTGTCCTCAGACAAGGCCAATTTTTGCGAACACCAACATTTTCGCTCACCGAGGCAGTAGACCATCGCTGCATTCCTTAACGGACATTTAATACATTCCATTTGACTACAAAGTAACACCATTTTCTGTGTTCTTCCGCTTTGCCTGCCTCACACGCTATCTATTTTGCAATTTGAAATAACTGGTTTTAAAATACCTTCTCAAAGTCTTTCATTTGGTAACGTATTCAACTATCTTTGGTGAAAAAAAAAAAATTTTTTTTGTTTACATCGATAAATGGGGAAACCCCCTTAAAAGCCTTTGAATTTGTTTAACTACCATAATCTCTTTAACCAGAAACTTCTTAGATGTTCAAAAACTTTGGTGACTGTAGTTTCTGAAAGTCAAAGTCAAAAGCGCTTCATTCAATACTAATCGTTATGAATTTTGAATGAATATAAAGAAAATTTCAAGCAATAAAAAAATTAAAACCCCAATGGCTCTCTGAATTTATGCAATATCAGATTCAATTTTATTAAAATTATTATATGTTTCATGCTTCAATTGGAAAAAGAGAAAAAAAGCTAAGCAACATTATTCAAAAATTAATTATAAAATTTGCACAACAGAACAATTAACTTTTATCCTAAATTTAATATTGTATTATAACCTAATTCTAATGCAATTTATCCACTTTATCTTATGCTTTATCTTATGCTAATACAATGCTATCACAATGTTCTTAAGATAAACATTAATAAAATAAACATATCATATACTAGGAAACCTAATTGTTCAAAAACCACAATTTGGTTTTTGAACAGAACATATAAAAAATAATAAGTTCCAATGATTGAAAAATAATAAGTTCTAATGATTGAACAATGATAAGTTCTAATTAATTCCAAATTTCAGTTTATCCAAGTTTTTCAAAATTCCATACATTAACTTAATGTTATTCTATGTATACTTTACATACATTGTAGCTTAATTTCCACATATTGTAACTCAATGCAATACATTACATACATTGCGCAACATATGCATCTATTTTCGAGATTCTATGTGCGTCGTGAATTCTTTAGCAAAAAAAAATATTCTTTTCGGAAGACTGGTAAATCCACGACGCGCATGCATATGTTTCCGCATACTCAGCAGAAATACTCGAAAAGTATTAGATCGAAGGAGCACGTTCTCACCGCTTACGATTAACTAGATCAAGCATATCGAAGGAGCATGTGAACATCGCTGACGACTCATATTAAGCAAATTAGTATTTATGTTAAATGTTAGATAATAAAATTGTCATTTACTCATCACACGTCGAAGGTATTCTTTCGTCTTTTTTACTTGCGGAGAGAACTTGACCATTTATCTCTGAGAATACTGAGGTTTAAAAGACAACACACTGATAGATTTTGTATCTGGCGGCTGATTTTGCGTCTAATTATTCCCATAAGCGTCAAAAGAAAGGGCTTTCGACTCTCTATAAACACTATCTCAAAATTTTGGCACATACAAACAACACTGAGGATTTATGTGGAACTCATTCTGAACTACCCTCACCAGCCATGATGTGGAAATTCTTCCAATTACGTTTCAGGTCTTGACTGGCCCCATACAACATTGTCCGAAACAAAATTGTTTCACACTTCTGCGCATTGGTTTTCATTTACCAATGTCAAGGTAAAGCTGCACATCATTAAATATTTTTTGAAGATTGCTCTAAATAATTGTAGCTTTTCTCTCTGCCGTTTAAATGATGGGATTATCAGCAAATGCTACCAACAATATCTATAGCGAGAAGCTAAAACCAAAGCCGCTCAGTAGCTTGGAAATGAATATTGAGAAAAGCAGAAGCGCAGTAACTGCTCCCTACTGTAGACCATTCAAGACCTTGAAGGCACGCATCATTGTCAGATTTCTATCAGTTAACACAAATGAATTCCCGTATAATATTTTTTACATCATCGCGAAAAGGCGCCTGAGGAACCTGTCCTGAAGGAGTTTAAACATTAGTTTATCTAACTACACCATATCGAAGGCTTTCTCTATATCATTGAGAAACGCTCCAATACATCCTCTATTATTAAATTTTCAACAGGCATCTGAGATTACTTTTGTTATTTCGTGTATGATCGAATGCCTAGCATGAAAGCCAAATTGACAATCCAGCATCAACTCATATTTCTCAATGTGGACGTTTAATGCTTTGTTGGGTATAATTTCAAACACCTTGCTGACGTTAGGCAGTAAACTGATTGAGCGATAGCTTTTAGGGCACTTTAATTCTTTTCCTTTCTACAAGATCCGAAATACCTTGGCGTTTTTTCCCCCATTCAGGAAATATGAATTGTTCCTCCCCTGTCTACCGTATAAACAATCAGACCATTACCAAACACCACTTTTCATCATTTTAAGAGCAGAACCGAAATCGGATCATACGCCAACAGTTTTACTGGGGAATATCGCGTTGATTTCAGAGCAGGTCGATTGACGATAGACCAATTGTTCACAGTCAAGCAGGTACTTGAAAAATACTGGAAGTTCATCACAGACGTATACCAAATTTTCGCTGACTTTGAGCAAGCATAAGACAGTATTGATCGTAACGTACTGTGCCAAGTAATGCTTTGCTTTGGCATCCCAGCCAAATTAGTCCGTCTTACCAAGATGACAATGACGTCGAAGACCTTCCAAGTTTGCATCAATAACCAACTCACCGGTGCCTTTAACTTAAATATCGGACTAAAACAGGGAAATGAGCTGGCTCATTGCTATTCAATTTGGCTCTAGAGTACGTCATAAGAAAGCTACCTGTCGATACACGAGGAAGATTACTATACAAGCCAAGCCAAGTAGTAGCCTATGCAGACGCCATCAACATTTTGTCGCAGTCATTAACAACTGCCAAAGAACACTTCCTGAAACACAACAGTGATGCAAAACTTGTAGGGTTACAAATCAATGAAAATAAAACAAAGCTCATGACGCAGTCGAGGAAAAATACCACAAATACACAGAATATCACACTTGGCGAATACAGTATCGAAAATATTGGCGAATTTATGTATTTAGGCGCCAAAATAACGAGAACCAGTAATGAAAAGGGACGAAGAAGAATACAGCTCTCAAATAAAATATTTTTTTCAGTTTTGACGAGCTTGAAGACCAGCTGCGTACACAGGAAAACAAAACTCCAAGTATAGAAATTTGTGATAAGACCTGTGTGTGAAACATGGATCCTAACCCAAGCATCCGCAAATATATTGAACGCCTTTGAGTGACGGGTCCTGAGGCGAATAATCGAGCAAAGCTAGACGGGGACCAATGGCGAGTTCGATACAACCATAAATTGTATGAACCAGGCATAATAATTTGGATCAGATTTTTTTACAATTATTATATTTTCAATGGTATCAGCAAATCAACAATAAAATGGGAGCCACTTAAAATCGAGTAAAAGTAGTTTTTGATCATGTAATGTGCAAAGTATTTCTATCCTTTATTAATTGAT
>OZ017738.1:318112364-318157364 GCA_963969285.1 Odontomyia ornata | reverse complement strand
AAATTGCAAACTCCCTTAACCCTAACCTTGTGCATCTCTGGTATGATAACATAAACAAGAAATCTGCAGCGATTGCGTAGTGAATTACTCGCTAACTGATTCGTTCACTGAGCAAATATTCGTCAGCATAGTGAAACTGTTTCTTTTGCACACTGCCAAATACTTTCTTTGATCGCCTATTCTTAGAATTATCGTGCCTATTAGTAAGAAGTAAAGTATTTCTTTCAAAGTGAACGTCTGCGTTCTACTACGCGGAGAATGAATGTTGAGTAGAATTTATTAGAGGCAATTGACAAGGCTTTTCATCAGAAAAGACAGTGGCGTATTTTATTTGACTGTGATGAGAGTGATATACTGTTATGAAGTAAAGATATCACTGCGCCTACTACGTATCAAATTAGATAAATTAAAATAGAACCAAAGTATTATAATAGTTTCTTTAACAAACCTTTCATACACCCATTTTACATTCCAGCTGTGTATTATGTAGAATGTGGCAAAAAAAGAATCGGGGTGAACGCACTTTCCTGGCATCGGCCCTACGCGTCGCGGGCGCAGACTCTACATACATACATACCTATGTGCAAATCGGTTCGTATTAATCCTTAGTAATTTATTTGCCCTGAAAATTGTCGCGAAAATACGCAGAAGATAGTTAATTCTAAGCTTGAAATCTGCTTCATACGAAATTTGAGCAAGATTGAATGGCGGTGAAGTGTTGTACCAGAAGGAGTGTGAGAAGCAGCTGATTGTCAGATTAAAAAATTAGAAAAAAGTGTTAAAATATTTTAATCTGACAATCAGCCGCTTTTTACATTCCTTCTGGTACAACACTTCACCGCCATTCAATCTTGTTCAAATTTCGTATGAAGCAGATTTCAAGTTTAGAATTAACTATCTTCAGGGCAAATAAATTTCTAAGGATTAATACGAGCCGATTTGCACATAGAGTCTGCGCCCGCGACGCGTAGGGCCGATGCCAGGAAAGTGCCGTCACCCCAAAAAATCGAATATGGGCTGAAAAGCTCCGGGATTTTTTATTAGGTGGCGATACTGGAAAATGAACATGATGTGGCAACCCAGCTTTTGACTAATGCTGTTACAAGAGGCGGTACACATAAAAATCAGCTGTAGCTAATTTAATAGTCAGTCAGGTACATGCAATCAAATAATCATAATCAGTTACTGTAAGATTGTAAGATTTGTTATGGCGTACTTGCGTGTGTCGCTCAAAGCTGGATTGCTATCGACAAAACTTTACGTTATATTTGTAATCCGAAATGGCATCTAAAGATAGGGTGACCAGGCGTCCTTTTTTGCAAGGACATGTCCATTTTTTCGACTATCCGGAGGAGCGTCCTTTTTCCCTCTACAAATGTCCTTTTTTCACGAACGTGAAACTCAAATATATTTTAAATCTTTCGCAGACTTTAAAATTGTCATTTTATTTGGTCATACACAAAACCGAACTATAGTTATCAAGCCGCACATGTAGGCTGACTACTAAATGTGGTAAGTTGGTCTGGCTAACTTGTATGACGTAGGCTCCGGTCATATACCTTCAGCACGTTATAGCAGTCTTGTTTTTAGCCAAAGGTCACTCCATCTCCATTGTCAATGGTCATCTCAGTTCGTTCGGTTGTTTACGCCGCGTGAACGATTCAAAATCAAAAGCGTAAGCACGCAACGTGAGACACAACGCAAGGGTGAGACACGTACATTAGCGGAATGCAAAATATGTAGAAGTAGTGTTTCGGTTGCCTATATGGGTATGTATTTTCTCAATACCGGCTATTATCAAAAGAAATTTTTACTAGAATGTTTATAAAATTTTTATACAAAAATGAAGGTATTTATACCATAAATTTGTTTAGGTAAAGGTGCTTTAGACACTCATCTGAACTCTGACTCACACAAGTCAGCCATTCACGTTGCTTTGACTTCATATTCAATGGACCAACATGTTGTGATGAAAACTCCTCCACTTGCAACAAAAATTGCGATCGCTAAGGGGACTCTTGCATTCCACACAGTCAAACATCAGATGTCCTATCGGCAGATGAATCGTACGGCACCTCTTCTCAGAACACTTTTTGCGGACTCAGAAGTTGCATCAAAAATATCATGTTCACGAACAAAAATCGAAGCAATTATAAATGGCATCCTTTCTCCTTATTCTGTTCGATTGATAAAACAAGAAGTGATTGATGTACCATTTATAGGAATTGGTACAGATGGTAGTAATCACAAAAATTTAAAAAATTTTTCCATCGCAATGCAATATCTTGATAAGAAGGAAGGACTCAGAGTTCGATTGTTACATGCTAAATACCTTCCAAACGAAAAAGCTGAAACAGTTGTATCCTACATTGAAAAAACTCTTGATGATAATGAGTTGACTGTGAAGTTCAGTGCTTTTGTCGCTGATAATACCAACACGAATTTCGGAGGTGTGAAGCGCGGAGGAACGAAGAATATTTTTACACGTTGACAGAAAACTTGAATAAGCCTTATTTAGTGGGGATAGGTTGCTCTTCGTATATTGTTCACGACGCAGTTCACCATGGACTAGACCGCTTCGGCTTGTTTGACATTGATTGTATTGTGCTCAAAATATTGGAATATTTCTCTATTTACACTGTCAGAACCGAAGATTTGAAATAATTTTGTGAATTCGTTGAAAGTGAATATCTTGAGCTGTTAAGTCACAGTCGAACGCGTTGGTTGTCTTTTTCCAGCAGTTGAGCGAATTCTAAGAATGTTCAAAGCGTTGAAACCTATTTTTTGTCGCCAAAAAAACCTCATGTTATGATAGAAAATTTTTTTCTGCATGATCTTAGTGAATGTTTCTTGCTTTGCGTTCATCCTCTCATGTCTCTTTTTCAACCGAAAGTGCTGTTGCTCGAATGGAAAAATAATAGTATTCTGGAAATTGATTCGATATTTGAAGATCTTTTTGAAAAATTGTACGAAAGGAGTCAATCAAATTTTGTCCCTTTGATGGTTCATTCAATTTTGGCAAAACTTAGAAATGATGGAAAAGATCAGATGTGCAATGATTTTCTAGCGAGAATCGAGATTGTTTATTTTGAAACTGTAGAATATTTCAAAATTTGCACGAAGAGTTTCTCCGAATTCGAAGTATTTAAATGGTTGAACTTCAAGAGAGAAAAAATTTTGCAGTACAAAGATGTTGAAGAATCTGTCAAATACTTGCTGGAAAGGACATTGACATCGATAATTCGAAGCTTCACGATCAAGTTGTTAATTAGAACGATTTTTGGCAACGAAAATAGATGATGATAATTTCTACAATAAAAAATGTGTAAGTTCCCGTATTTGCGAATTCTTTAACGCTAATGAACATATTGACAGTTACTCTGAATTGCTCAGAATCTCTCAATTTTTCTATGCTATCCCAGCACATAACGCTAATTGCGAAAGAGTTTTCTCTCTAATGAATACACAATGGACAGAAGAGAGAAATGGTTTTTCACATTTTGAGAGTTAAATTCAATTTTTCTGAATACAACTGTGTTCAGTTCAACAAATTTCTGACGCAACCAATGAATACACGTCTTGTTGAAAAAATAAGCAACAATGAAAAATATGTACCTGTAAACGAGGGGTAAATCTATTCAATTTTAAAACTGAAAAGTTATAGTTGCTAATAATAAATAAATTTTTGCAAAATCACAAACACGCATTTATTTTTTCATTCATATATTCGTGACTATATTTTATGTGCACTCAATTTTTTTTTATTTAGCGAAATTCATTGAGAAAAAAATGTCAATCAATTTTTCGAGTTCATCATGAATAGTAGGGGGTAGAGATTCAAGATGTCCTTTATTTGCTCTGAGCCCATCTGGTCATCCAACTAAATACGAAAATTTTACGGATGCAGATGGAGGCGAGCACGAGACCAAACCTCAACTCATGAAATCTGCAACATTGCTGTGCTTAATCTTCCACCGTTGTGGCAGACGCAACAGGCATTACGGTTCGCATGGGCTGAAGCTCAATTTCAAGTGTACCGGATACATGACGATACAATGAAATTCAACGATATCATTGGGGGGTTATAGATAACCACGCTAGCATAAGTTGCAGACATAGTGGAAAACCCTCCTATTGAAAGCAGATATAATACTATTGTATTGAACAACGTTTTCCGGCCGCCTTCAAGCAGTTTGACGAAGAAAAGGCTCAAAAACTGCTTCATTGCGTGAATTTTGGGCAACCAGCGTCCATTCCGATTCCTGCGCAGCTTGCAACATACCGCAAACAATAGAGTGCCAGAGTCATTCTTAACATCTTTGTGGTTGAAACGATTACCTGTGGAAATACAACCTGTATTGGCGGTTTCCAATGCCATATCCGTGGACAAATGAGCGACTGCTGCCGATCACATCGCAGGAATTAGCGAACCTTAGATAGGTTTTATCACATGGTCTGCTAAAATCGAGTCCGCGAGCACATTCGCGGATCTGCAATCTCGTGATGTTTTGCCAGGTCAGAAAGCAGGTATGCGTGCAGATTGCGATGAACCTTATCACGAAGGAATTCAGGCTTTTGCTGGTTCCACTCTCATTTTAAAACCAGGGCAAGGAAATTTCAACAAATATTTTCATTTAAAACTCCGCGGTCTAAAACCCATGCTAGAAAGGAGGATGGATATCTTTGTTTCTATGATTCCTCATCCTGATTTCCACGACCAAACGGTCTACGATCCACACATTGGGCTTACTGGATCCCCAATGATGGGACATTAAATGCCGAGAAATGCCAATAACAGCAAACATACCTACAGTTCTGATACTACATCCCTGTGGAGACATAAGAGGGTGAAGGCGAGTCTTCTGCACGTGATACCAAAATTGAAGTAATAACCATGCCTCCGGAATGGAGGTTAGGTGACGGGCTAGCTCCCCGTCTCCTGAAAACCCTACATTGTTTTGACACCTGCAAACGAGCCTCGGAATGGACTGGACTCACGGCAACGATCACGCAACCAAAATAAAGGACTATGCAATTGAATCCTGGAATGTCAGATCACTCAATAATCCTGGCGCAGTTAAGGAACTTTGACAGCAGGCTAGTCAATATTAATTAAAAAAATTGGCAAGGAAACGAATTAGATTTGAAATGATATTCAAAATATAAGATCGCACACAGATCATTACTTGATCAAACTAAACTATCGATATTACATGTCAAAGGCGTATTTGGCAAACACCAGCCCGCTACAAAAGTTTGATATCGACAGGCTCAAAATGGCATCTGTGGCAATAAATTTCACGGAGAAATTGACATCTAGCTAGCTCCCATCCTATCAAACACATTGCTCAAAACAAGCAATGATTGGTCGCCAGAAGAGAGTGCGGCGATTTAGACCATGGCAGAACAGACGATCAGTCACCAAGCATTGCGCAAAAGGATTGATTTGTTCGACGATGAGTGCCAGAATGCGTTAGATAAAAAGAATCAAGCGGACAAAAAATATATACGTAGGAAAATAAGGAGTAAGGGAGATCAATATGAAAACCGTAGAAGAGTAGCCGATAAGATAATTAGAATTAAGGAAAGAAAATACTGTGACGACCAATTGAGAAGTGTGGATGTAAGTCTAGTGAATAACAACACAAGGGAAGCATACAAAGCAGTGAAAAACTTGAAGCAAAGTTATTCACATCATCGCTAACAAAAACAGGATCAAGGAAAGATGAGAATCATATTTCAAGAACGTGATAGATACTCTATAAAGCTTCAAACGATTGGAGCCTATAGGTATTCCCGAAAAGCTTCCATACGCCCAACCAACTCTGGAGGAAGTTTGTTCCATCATCAAAACCCAAAAGAATAATAAAGTGCCAGGATTTGATAAGATTCCAGTGGAGCTCATGCAATCTAGTGGCAGCGGTGTTCAGAACCCCATTCATAAAGTCATCCAGCATATTTGATTACAAGAATATGTGCCAAACGAGTAGAACTAATCTATCATAGTCCTATCCACAAAAAAGGTGATAAGCTGCAGTGTGAAAATCATAGAAGCATATCACTGCTTTGTACGGTATACAAAATACTTTCATAGATTGTTGAAAATAACATCAGATCACACGCCAAAAGTCTTATTGGGGAGTATCTAGGTGGCTTTACAGCTGGTAGGTTGACAATAACTGATTGTTTGCAGTCAAATAGGCACTTAGAAAATGCTGAAAGTTCATCATAGATGTAAATCAAATTTCCGTTAACTTTAAGCAAGAATACGAAAGAATTGATCGTAATGTACTGTACCAAGTCCGCATCAATAACAAACTAGCTGAAGCGTTTGACACAAATATCGGATTAAAGCACTCAGTTTGGCTCTAGAATATGTCATAAGAAACTTAGCTGTCATTGCAAGAGGCATCTTATTACACATTTCAAGCCAAGTGGTAGCATACACGGACGACATCAACATTTTGTCACGGCCACTAATAACCGTCAAAGAACTTTTCCTGAAACTCGACAGCAAAGCGAAACTAATAACGCTTTAAATCGATGAGAATAAAACAAAACTCAGGACGCAGTCAAGGAAAAACACCCCGAATGCCCAAAACATCTCACTTGGCGAATATGGTTTCCAAAATGTTGACAAATTTGTACATGCAGGTGACAAAATAATGAGAACCACTAATGAAAGAGATGAAAAGCAGTTCGCAAATAAAATTTTTTATTCAGTTTTGACGATCTTGAAAACCAGCTGCATACACAGGAAAACAAAGCTCCAAGTATACAAATCTGTGATAAGAGCTATGCTATGCTAAGCATCTGCAAATTTATTGGACGCTTTCGAGCAACGAGTCCTGAGCTGAATAATTGGAGTGAAAATAGACAACGACCAATGGCAAATTCGATACGACCATGAGCTGTATGAAATTTTTGACAAGCTGGGGTCAACAATGCTTGTAATACTCCGGAAGCTGCAAAGGGCTGATCATGCGAATCACATGGCTGAAAAATGGATAGCTAGAAAGGTATTTGGACTTCAATTCAAACTTCAGACAATGAAGACGACTCAAAGGAGTTGAAATGCGTCTGCCAACACAACAAAGATAAAAAATAAAAATAATTGGCCTGTGGATATAAAATAAATAAAATCTTTGAATAAGTTACTAAGTAACGAAAAATTTAGACATCATGATTCAGCCACCAATACCTAGATTGCTCCATTCCAGCACAACCAGCCTAAACGAATCTAGCAAATGAGTATCTCCATTGAAGTTGGTGTTCTCGTGAACTCAAATTTGGAGGATATTTTATCTTCTTATCGGGGACCCATATATATATATATATATATATATATATATATATATATATATATATATATATATATATATATATATATATATATATATATATATTGTTACATGTACAAATAATTCTGCGAGCTACTGTCGCAATTGTTTTCACAACAATGAAGAACACGAATTCACTCGAAATCACGAGAACCCAACAAGCATGATCAACATCTGCAAGTGACGTCACTCCATTCATGAATTTGCTCGAGCCTACCAGGTACCTCTCGGTCGAACATTCGCCCATGTGCGAGAAATGGGTGAATAGGTAGAGACCCTATATAAAGGCGAGCTGAATGAATGGGGGAATCATTCATTCGACCGCGATAAGAACTGCGAAAGTGTGTGGAAGTGTGTTTCGTGATAGTGAAGTGATTTAGAAGACAATTGCGATAAGAAATTTATGGACAAGTGTTAGATTTTATTTTAATAGTGAAAATTAAAATTATTGAAAGTGTTAAACTGATTATTGTGCATTTTCTTGAATTAAATAAACACTTTTAACTTAAATTAAAAGACATTGCGTTTTCACTTTCCCGGAACATTAAAATTATTGGCCGCGAACCAATAACACGCGACAGTGGTGTCAAGAAGTGCGAAAGAAAAATTTTGGAAGTGAAAACTTTTGAACATTTTTGTGCACAATAGTGAAAATTAACGTGGAAACTGGTAGAAAAACAGCCGAAATGCCAGGAAACTTACATCTAAAAATTGATCAATTGACCATATCGGAGCTCAAGGAGGAGTTGGAACAGCGGAACCTGGCCACACAAGGTACAAAAGCCATACTGATTGCACGCTTGCGTGATGCGATCGAGTCGGAAGGCGTGAATCTGGATGCGGGTGAGCCCTCAGATGCGGAACAAGGCGCAGAAGGTAGAGAAGAAGAAACACCCAAATCGAAGGAGCCAAAAAATGCGATATTGCAAATGTTAATGCTGATGCAGCAAGAGCAGCGACAACAGTCATCTAATTTAACTGTGAAGCTTAATGAACAATCAGTGAAGCTGGATCAACAAGCGATCGAAATCAAGGCAGATTTTAAAAAACAGTCCACCGAAATAAAAGCGGAGCTCAGTAGTCTTAACAAGCAAATTAAAGGCGTCGAGGAAAAGGTTGACCAGGTCGAAGAAAAGGTTTACCAGGTCGAGGAAAAGGTCAGCTAGGTCGAAGAAAGAATGAACCATGAGATGGAAAAAGTGAAAAAAGAATTGGAAGCTGCGAAGGCAGTAGCAACCACTTCACCAGCCCCGCTTATAACCGCAGCGCAAAGCACATCCAGAAATGTGCAAGCACCAATATTCGATGGGCAAACGGTCTGGAGTATTTACAAGACCCAGTTTGAAGCTGCCGCGAGGGCAAATCACTGGAATGAACAGGACCGAGCAACTGCGCTGATTCTTGCTCTAAGAGGACCAGCTGCCGAGCTGTTGCAGATGATCCCCGTTGAATTGCACTCAAACCCGAATGCTATAATGAATGCGCTCGACATGCGTTATGGAGACGATCATCTAAAGCAGATTTATCGGTCACAGCTAAGGTATCGGGTGCAGAAGTCTGGTGAAACCCTACAGCAGCTAGCCCAAGACATTGAGCGACTAGCACTTTTGGCTTACCCAGCCTACGACCCAGAACATCGAGATGATGCAGCGACAGAAGCATTCATCAGCGCACTAAAGGACCCGGAATTGCAACAAGCCGTGCGTTTAGCTCAAAAGCAAACGGTTAAGGACGCACTGGCCTATAGTCTGAACTTTGAGGCAGCGAAAAATGTGGCTCGTACCACTGCCCGGGTTCGTGAGGTAGTGACAGACGAGTGCAGGTGTGAGCGCGTGGAAATTGAGCGAGATCCGCATGTAAATGGTGCGCCTAGATGCTGGAATTGCGGAGAGAAGGGGCACCTGCAAAGAGACTGCAAGAAGCGAAGAAAACCAAGCTATTGTCCAGGGTGTGCAGCTCGGAGAAGATCCAGACCGAGTCAGGAGCCCAGAATGGAAGCCCTTCAAACAGAGGGGTCGGGAAACATGTAAGAGCCAACTTCGTGGGGCAGAGGTTGGCTAGGAGGATCGACGTCCCCAGCACCACCATCACCGTGTCAAGACTACATCGTGGAGAAGCAGACTTATGCCTTCCGGGTCAAATTGACGGAGAACACTGCACCATAACAATCGACACTGGTGCTACCCGATCGATTATCCAACCAGACCTAGTTAGAAAGCAACAACTTCACAAGGGCAGAATTTTCTCACTACGGACAGCTACGGGAGAAACTGCACCTGTTCATGGAGAGGTCAACCTCCAGATACAGTTGGGAGACCTTGTGTTCCGACATAATTTTCTGGTCGCGAACATTATGGATGACTGCATTCTCGGAATGGATTTTCTGCGACCACATGGAATCACGTTGGACTTGGGAAAACGTGTCTTGAAATGGCAGAATGTCGAAGTACTGATGGAGGATCCCAGCGTCCAAATCCCCAAGATGAATGTAGTGGTATGTACTGACACTGATGTACCGAATTCTTCCGAAAGCATTGTATGGGCCAAGCTTGATGGTGATTCTGGAGACCACCGATCTTATCTGATAGAGCCAACGAAGACATCCGCATTGCGCAGTTTGATTGTGGGACGTAGCCTTGTAAGATCTTTAAGGAACGGATATGTGCCGGTTAGAGTCCTTAACACCGCAGATTCAACCACGAGCATTAAAGCGGGAGAAGTCATCGGCAGCTGCCAGCCTGTTTCCACCATCACGTCTTTGGAAGCTACTCACAACCATCATTGGAAAAGGAGGCAAGGCACAGACAAAGCCCGGGAATCCACGTCTGAAATATTGAAGCAAGTCAAATTGCCGGTGCAGCTATTCAAGCGAGCCTCTGATCTGGTCACCAAGTACAGTGACATCTTCTCAACAAGCCCGGATGACCAAGGCCGAACGAGTATGATCACTCACATCATAGATACACAGGGAGCCAAGCCGATTCGACAAGCACCGAGACGTCTCCCTATAGCCAAACAAGGAGAAGTGAGCGCGCTGATCTCGGACATGGAAAACAAGGCGTTATTGAACCTTCTGTCAGTCCATGGGCCGCGCCTGTAGTTCTAGTCAAGAAAAAGGATGGTAGCACTCGCTTTTGTGTCGACTATAGGCAGCTTAACGACGTCACTAAGAAAGATAGTTACCCACTCCCACGCATCGATGACATCATCGACACTTTAGCCGACGCAAAATGGTTTTCTACACTCGATCTCAAGAGTGGCTACTGGCAGGTAGAAATTGACAAGAAGGACCGAGAGAAGACCGCATTTTCAGTTGGGACCGGATTGTGGCAATTTGTTGTGATGCCGTTTGGGCTTTGCAATGCTCCAGCCACTTTCGAACGCTTGATGGAATATGTGCTACGTGGTCTAACCTGGAAAACCTGCTTGGTATACCTAGATGACATCATCGTCATCGGTAGAACGTTCGAAGACCATGTGCGGAACTTAGAAGAGGTTTTCTCCCGATTACGACTGGCAAATTTGAAACTTAGTCCCGAGAAGTGTACTCTTTTCGCAGCTCAAATCAAATACCTGGGACACGTCGTATCAGCAGAAGGGGTCAAAACAGACCCTGAGAAAATTGAAGCCGTGAAAAGCTGGCCAACACCAAACAACAAGCGCCAACTACGAAGTTTTCTGGGTCTGGCGACCTACTATCGAAGATTCGTCAAAGACTTTGCCAAAATAGCTAAGTGTCTCCATCAGCTAACCGAGAAAAATCGTCCGTATGTCTGGAATGAACAATGCCAGACAGCCTTTGAGACCCTGAAGGAAAAGCTGTGTGAATCACCCGTGCTGGCGTATCCGAAACCCGGAGAAATGTTTGTAGTTGACACCGATGCAAGCAACGGCGGTATTGGAGCTGTACTCTCCCAGCAGATCAATGGCGAAGAAAGAGTCCTCTCTTATTACAGTCGAGTTCTCTCAAAAAGTGAGAGGAATTACTGCGTGACCAGGAAGGAGCTATTGGCTATAATAGAGGCCACCAAGCAGTTCCACAAGTATCTATATGGCCAGAAATTTGTTCTTCGCACGGACCATGCATCACTGAGATGGTTGCTCAACTTCAAAAACCCCGAGGGACAAGTTGCGAGATGGATCGAAAGATTGCAGTCATACGACTACGAAATTGTTCATCGGAAGGGCGGAGTTCATGGAAATGCTGACGCCCTATCCCGCCGTCCATGTCCCGCTAACTGCAAGCATTGCCGACGGATTGAGGAAAAGGAACCGCTCGTTGATCTGCGATTGATAACGGCGGAATTCGATGAAGGTTGGTCATCGGAGGAGATTCGAAACGCCCAGTTAGCCGATGAAGACATCGGACCATTGCTCGTATGGAAGGAGACGACTGGGCGACCTGAGTGGAAAGACGTTTCAATGCATGGCGCAACCCTGAAAAGCTATTGGGCACAATGGAACTCCCTTCAGGTGGAGGGTGGCGTACTCAAGCGGAAATGGGAAACGGCGGATGGTAGCTCCTATAGGATGCAAACTATACTTCCCAAAAGCCGAATCAACGATGTGGTAAAGGAAATGCATGAAGGATCCTCGGGAGGCCACCTTGGTGTTAACAAGACCTTAGCGAAATTGCGGGAACGGTTCTACTGGCTCCACGCTCGAGAAGACGTAGAGGACTGGTGTCGCAGATGCACAATTTGCGCTTCCGTCAAAGGCCCAAAGCGACGACTGAGAGGACAAATGCAAACCTATAACGTAGGCGTGCCATTCGAAAGGATTGCTGTTGACATCGCAGGACCCTTTCCTGAATCCGATTGGGGAAATCGATATACGCTGGTTGTAGCCGATTATTTCAGCAAGTGGCCCGAGGTCTACCCCATTCCCAACCAGGAAGCAACTACTGTAGCTGAACAGCTAGTGTTAAATTGGGTCAGTAGGTACGGCGTACCCTGCGAATTACATTCGGATCAAGGCCGAAACTTTGAGTCACTAGTTTTTGGCGAAATGTGCGAGCTGCTCGGAATACGGAAAACGAGGACAACACCGCTGCATCCCCAATCCGATGGAATGGTCGAACGTTTCAACGGCACGCTCAATAAACACCTTGCCAAGATGGTTGACGAGAACCAAAGGGACTGGGACCGACATATCCCACTATTTTTGATGGCGTACAGAGCTGCCGAACATGCATCGACGGGCCAAGCCCCAGCCAAAGTCATTTTTGGAAAGACTATTCGTCTGCCAGCTGATATAAAGTTTGGAACACCCCCCGAGAAACCCCAAACGATCTCGGAGTACGCAAGTGATCTAAGACAACGGTTGAACCAGATACATCGGACAGTGCGAAAATACCTCGAATCGGCTACTGACCGCATGAAGACCAGGTATGATCTAAAGGCTAATTCTACTGGCTTCCAGCAGGATGACTTGGTGTGGCTATATAACCCGCAACGGCGAAAGGGTAGGTCTCCAAAGTTGCAACATAACTGGGAGGGACCATACCGAGTCACAAAGCGAATCAACGACGTCGTATATCGCATACAGGAACACCGTAAACCGAGAGCCAAAATGAAAATCGTGCATCTAGACCGTCTTGCCCCATATTACATCCAGGGAGAATTGACTACAACTGGCGACACATCTTTTCGGGGCGAAAAGAACTGAGGTGGGGGCAGTGTTACATGTACAAATAATTCTGCGAGCTACTGTCGCAATTGTTTTCACAACAATGAAGAACACGAATTCACTCGAAATCACGAGAACCCAACAAGCATGATCAACATCTGCAAGTGACGTCACTCCATTCATGAATTTGCTCGAACCTACCAGGTACCTCTCGGTCGAACATTCGCCCATGTGCGAGAAATGGGTGAATAGGTAGAGACCCTATATAAAGGCGAGCTGAATGAATGGGGGAATCATTCATTCGACCGCGATAAGAACTGCGAAAGTGTGTGGAAGTGTGTTTCGTGATAGTGAAGTGATTTAGAAGACAATTGCGATAAGAAATTTATGGACAAGTGTTAGATTTTATTTTAATAGTGAAAATTAAAATTAGTGAAAGTGTTAAACTGATTATTGTGCATTTTCTTGAATTAAATAAACACTTTTAACTTAAATTAAAAGACATTGCGTTTTCACTTTCCCGGAACATTAAAATTATTGGCCGCGAACCAATAACACGCGACAATATATATATATATATATATATATATATATATATATATATATATATATATATATATATATATATATATATATATATATATATATAATATACTCGTATAAATGGCACACCGTTAGAATTAAAAACATATCGATTCATGTCCAAATACACGAATGCTACTGGAGGAACGAAGCCAGTAGTGAGACAAGCTTCAATATACCCGTCGCTACGGTGGAAGGGCGGAAAAATCCAGGGATTTTCGATCACAATTATAATTATGATTCTGAAAAATCTCAGTGTAAAGAAATCGGCTCTCATAACTTTAGAAGTTTGATAAAGTCTTCTATTTAATATATAGTGTTTCCAATCTGTACAAATCAGTGCATCCACGAAGACATTTTCTTTCGAAAATTCTTATTTTTTCTGTAGTACTAGCACTCTGGCTGTACCAGATCTGACATCCATATGTAAAAACTGGTCTAACCAGGGTGACATGACTACTATTTCCTGTTTATTCAGCATGATTTTGATAGGCTCAGTATAGTGCAGATACTCATTGAGATGAATGCTGAGGCATCGAACACAAGATTCATCTGGAAGCTGTTCTGAACTATGCTCACCAGCTATAATGTGGAAATCCTTTCAATTGCGTTTCAGGTCTGGACTGCCCCCACAGCGTTGTCCGAAACACGGGAATCGAAAGAAAGACAAGTTTGGGACGGATCATAGAGTTTTACCTGGACAGCGACGCAGCGTGAACGCGAAGAACGACTG
The DNA here is from genome assembly GCA_963969285.1 of Odontomyia ornata. Taxonomy (NCBI): domain Eukaryota; kingdom Metazoa; phylum Arthropoda; class Insecta; order Diptera; family Stratiomyidae; genus Odontomyia; species Odontomyia ornata. Next base: position 318,143,081 of record OZ017738.1, on the reverse strand, counting down.
CGATATTTTCTTGGCTGTGTTTTAAAGTCGGGAATATATGGGGAATTAGATTAAATTAGACTCCAAAATCGATTTAAAGTTTATAAAACGTACAAGTAAGTTGTAAAAATTGATTTGTTTACTGCTTGAAGTGTTCAGAAGCACCCTTTGAAAGTGAAAATTTGCGGCTCCATTCGTCTTCTGTCCCGCATTTAGGATTTCGCACCCCACTCGTGAAATCAATTCGAAGTGGAATTTGTGGTTGCCTCCGATTTCATTTTGATAAAATGTTGTTACAAGTGAAAGTGACATGGCTAGAAAAACAAATGCGATGCAAGTCTATCCGGCCAACATATAACACGACAATGCTTAATTCCCCTGTAGTCGTGAATAACTTTGATAGTATTTCTACCAGTTCAGTGATGTTGTTCCCTTGAAAGATTCAATTTTTCCCAAAAATACCTACCCATTAACAAAACTTCAACCCATGTGTTCCTTTTCTTCCCATTAAAATTTCAAGTAAAATAATCATAAAATGCATTCATATAAATTCAGTGTAGAGTGCATTCGTTATCTTAAAATTGTTTCCTTCATTCGAGTCGTATTATAAAACGCATGTTTTCCGCGAGAGCCCTCCCGATGAGCATTTCATCGATTTAATTATGATGAATTGTCATAGTTAGAATGCCGTCAACGGTTGTTCCCATTACGAGTGCACGTAGATTCTCTACCAACCGGAGGCTCAATCGATAACACATCAAAATCATATTTAACGGATTACTCATCGACTATTGTTAGTGGACCACGGCATCGGATTAGCCCGTTTCCATTATCGAAAGAAATCTATAATCGCTTCATTATTTGGGGTGGTGATATAACGCTATTGCAAGTTGATGCTATTACGAATACAACAAATGAAACTTTGACAGAAAGAAATAGAACTTCGGATCGTACATTCGGATGTGCAGACTCGCGACTGAAAGATTCTAGGCAATATACGGGAATGCAGAACAGGTGAAGACCTAGATTTAGTGAAAAATACGAAACAGCTGCCTCACATGCAGTGTATTCCTGCTATGGAAACGTGCTGTGCAAAGCAAAAGATTTAAATTTAAAAACAATCGCTTTGTGTACAATAAGTGCTACTCAACAAAATTTTCCACAGGACTTAGAAGCGCGTACTATACGGAAATTCTTAGAGCAATCAAAAACGGAAACTGTGATACTGTGCTTAGAGCCACATCAACAGGGTATTTATGCGGTGGTAGCACCACTCTACTTTTCTAGAAATCGTTTAGAAATGAGTAGGGTACTTTGGCAATTTCCAAAAGATATTGTTGGAATAAACGGTGAACCGCAATATACAGATCGTCAAATACGTGTCATTCATAATACACATCATTCAATCACAATGATTGGTGGTCGTTTTCATTTGCATCCTGCAATAAAATCTAAGTTTTGACTTAATGGATGCCGGCATTTAGTAGACGATTGTCGTTCGAGCAGATTTGTTTGCATCCAGAGACAGGCCATTTTACTCCGGCTAATCGATGTCCTGTTGTCGTTTCGTCACCTACAATGCGAAAGAATAGTTCTTTGGAGCAACGAACAGTATCCGAGAAAAATTCAACATTAATAAAGAGTGTTTTACATCTGAAATGCTCAAAGGAATTTGACGAGTTGGATTGTCGGCATGGTGAACGTTGTTTTGATTGGACCGTAGCTAATTATCCGCATCGATTATGCGAATGCAAGGAGGGCTACATGGATAAGATGAGAAGTAAAATATTTTTCGATGGTTTATCCACTGCAAAAGGTACGGCTACGAGTTGCCAGAGTGTGTTTCAATGCAGCAGCTGCATCTTTACTCTCTGCATTTCTTATGTATTATTGCCAAGATCATTTTCTTAACTTCTTTCTTAAAAATAACTTGGAAGATAGCTAATATAATAGTTTTCTTCCTAAAAATCTGCAAGTAGTGCCAATAGTTTTTTTGCACTCATAAAACAATTATCACAAACAAATGACGCTATAACTTTTATAGCTTTTGTAATTTGTATTTAATCTAAGACAACAAATGAAATCAAACAATAGTTATATAATCGTAATATTGCAATATTAGAACTTAATATCTGGCCAAGTCAAAAAAATACCCCAGTTTCAAAGAAATAAGTTTATTTTTTCTTTTGCTTTATTTTTAATTGATAGAATGAAATTTAATTATTACATTCTGATATAGTACACAATCTATTATTAACTAAACCGTGAAAATATGCATGTGAAAGAAAATTTACTTATGCAAAAGAAAACACTTGGTACTTTAGGGAGCACGTCATTTTTTTTAAGAAACTATTATTAAAACGTACTTATATTTTTGAGTTTACCCTGATAATTTTACAAATTTATAATTGAACACCTTGAAAAGAAGAAAAATGGAAGTTTATTAACTTTTATAATCAATTAATTGTTTTATATTTTATATATTTATTTATAATGTTTATAATTAGCCCTGCTTTAACAATACACATATTCCGTTTTAATCCAAATAATCGCTAATTGTGTTGCACATAGTATCCAATTGACGATAGAGTCAAAGACTTTCAAATATAAGAGTTAATAAGTATTTTTTTTATACTAAAAAAAAATTAATTGTTAAACTTATACCGACGGTCTTTCCATTTCGTTTGACCTGACCGGGTATAGGACCCGCATCGATGGGAGGATCCTCCACTAGAATGGGCTAGCCATTAGGTGCACTCCTCCGTTTCTTTTTTTTTAACAGGGGCTCTTGCCGAGTAGAGTGGCCTTCCGCTCGCGGGGCCATTTATGACAAAGGGTTATGTGGTTTCATTGCATAATACTATGGCATGAATCGGGTACGTTTGTATTCCTAATTTCTGGGAGAAGAGTCATACAAAGTACTTTTGTATGCGTTTTTCACTCAAATGGGAAATACATGGCCACGTCTACGTTTGGATCTTGATCCGGTTGGGAGGGTGCGAGAGGGCACCGCTACCATCTGGATAGTCCACTCTTATTTGTCGGCCATGAGAATCGTCAGTAACGACGAAGTCCTCATAAGTCCGTCTGTCTTCCCCAGGTTTAGTTTGTCAGTAATTTCCTTTGTGACCCTTAGTTGGTTACCTCCTTTTCGACTTCGGTTGACATTTCTTTGACCCTGTAATTTATGAATGCGAAATTTTTTTGCAGTAGGTCCTTGTGCTAGGGGGAAAGGACCCACCCCTCAGGCAACAGACTATTGCTACAGTCCTAACGGACATTAATCCACCTACTTTCACTACAATCGCTTTGAACTGTTGTAGCTTTACGGTCTACCATATTAATGGTCGGAACATCAGCCAACGATATCAACAATCGTATTAGCGAGACATTTAAATCAAAGCCCTATTGAGTGAATTGTCAATGAATATTGAGACAAGCAGAGGCGCAGTAACTGTTCCCTGCTGTAGACCATTCAAGACCTTGAAGTTATGCATTGTCGTCAGATTTCCATCAGTCAAAAAAAAATGAACTCCCGTCCAACCTATTGCACGTCGTGGTGGCAAGGTATCTGGGGAACCTGTCCTTAAGAAGTTTAAACAATAGTCCATCTAACTACACCGTATTGAAGGCTTTCTCCATATCAATAAGACACGCTCCAACACATTCTCTATTATTTAGTCTCCAACACATGCCTGAGGTTACTTTCGTTAGCGTGTGTATGGTCGAATGTCTGGCAGGAAAGCCAAATTAGCAACTCGACATCAACTCATATTTCTCAATGTGGGCGTTTAATGCTTTGTTTAGTATCAATTCAAGCATCTTGCTGATACTCAGCAGCAAGCTTATCGGGCCATAGCTTTCAGGGCACGAAGATTCTTTTCCTTGCTTCAACTTCTAATAGCAACCTTAGGCATATATCGGCGGACTATATTTGGAGTACCGTCACTACCACATGATTTTTCGTTGTATGTCCCGCTAAATATGAAAGACAAATCTTCATAGGTGACAAAATAATCAATAAGATTCAAGCTGGATATGATGTCAGATGTGAATGTTCCATTGAAATGAAGAATTAATTCACCATTTAGGCTTGATATGAAATCGGAAACTTCTGGTTAAATGACTTCTGGAAATATTTAATTTCCTCGCTCAGTGTTCCAATCAGGCAAGTTTTTTGCAATCCATAACATATAGGTAGAGATCTCTCAAGGCCGCTGTAATGTGCCATGAGTAGAATGCAGCATGGACAGACCTACTCCCAACAGTTTTACTTGGACTACGAAACAACTACACAGAGCACATTGGGGGATTCAGTGCAAAAATTCTTTAAGAAACAACGCTTTTGCTCCCAAATATTCATCGCGGCTGGAGATAATCATATTGAGCTACATATATTCATCAAGCAACTGCCAGGAATAATGTAAACGCTTTAACTAGTGCACACAGCGTATCATTGTCAACGTAAGATTTTCCGAAACAGAAATCTGGAATGGTGCACCTATATGTTTCTTCGGATCGACTCGACTTGCAAACCCCATTCACAACCATGCTTCGGACCTCATAAAATCTTAAACAGAGTATTGCAGGTTATATATATATAACTGAGGTCATCGGTAAGAGAATCAGCGTTTCTACAGAATACTTGAAGCCAGCTCTATCCGAGATGAACCCAGTTAAGGGAAGAAACCCGTCAACATCTACAACTGACTCATTAACAGCAACAATTTCGAGCAATCTGAAAATTAAGAAGGTTTGATGGACTCCAATCAACACACCTCATAAACATGTTTCTTGAACCTATTGCCAGCAATTGGTATAACTAAAAGACAATACAAGCTTCCTCAGTCAGAAGGGGCTGTGGCAAACTAAGTTTTATCTAATACTGCCACAAGAGGTGACACGTTTAAAAATCAGCTGTAATTAATTTGACAGTCAGTCAAGCACTCACAATTAATTAATCACAATCAGCTATTGTTTTAATCCGAAATAATATAGGATCTACTACAGTGTACTTGTGTGCATTTCATTCAACGTGGAATTAGTATCAACGAAACCATACGTGTCAATGACTCATTTTGAGAGTTGCTACTTTTCGTCCGAATAACTCATCATCATCAAACATTGTTTTTTTATGGGAAAAACGTTTAAACAATCATTGCAATGATTAATTGTTATATTACATGTGCTCTTTTGTGAACAGCAGTTTATTGGTTTTTTAGTGAATATAAAATCAGTCTTATAAGCACCGGAGGTATACCTCGCTCTGAAAAACCAAAAGAGCCTATGAATGCAGAAATCATAAAGCAAGTGCATCAAATCGTTTTGAGTGATTGTAAAATAAAGTTGTGTTAGTTAGCTGGGACAGAAGACATCTCGAAGAAATGGGCCAGATACATTATGCACGATCGACCAAAAGCAACAGCGCGTCGATGATTCAACGGCTGGTTTGTCATTATTGCAGTGTTATCCAGCATATTTTTTCGAAATATTGGGACGCTAGATGAAACATTGGTCTATTACTATATGCTTGAGCCTAATGAGATGTCTGCAGAGTGGATGCAAAGCCACGAAATGGACCAAAAGACTAATGCTTGGCCGGGAAGGTGGGAGCCTCGGTCTTTTTGGATGCGCATGAAATAATCTTCATCGATTACCTGCAGAAGGGAAGAATGTTCACAAGAGAGTGCTTGTATTATGCAGTGCTATTTGACAAACTAGATGATGAAATATAGAAAAAATGGTCACATATGGCAAAGAAAAAAGTTCTGTATCAACACGAAAACGTACTGTCTTTGAAAGCGATGGTGAAATTAGACAAATTACGATTCAATCTGCCTACTCACCCACTATATTCTCCAGATTTGGCTCCGAGCAACTATTATCTGTTACCAAACCTTAGGTGGTGTCTACAGCAATTGAGATTCAGATCAAATGAGGAAGTCATCGTGAATATCGAGGCGTCTTTTGAAGGTTTAGATGCTTCGTACAATAGAAAGGGTATCAAAATAGTATGACAAATGTATGACCTTCAAAACAAGTACGGTAACATATAATTCTGCTCAAAAAACCCTTGTTTTCATTAAAAATTCCGGGAAATATCGGCCCATGTAGTACCACTTACCATGTTTTGTACTTATTAAGTACGTAGGCAAAAGTGTGCTTCTAGCAGATGGGTTTTATATTCAACCTTTTGACTTTATTGCTACGCCACTCATGAATTATCTCAATATAAACTATAATAAAATGTATTGTTCGTACCTACATTGAAATAAAAATTTACTCCTTCAAAATGTTAACAGTACACACGCTTTCATTTATCTTTATGAAAGAAAGTATTTGGTTTTTTTATGCTCATGAGAATCCCATACATCCTTTGAAATATTCTCATCAATACTTATTACATACCATCCAACTTGAATAAGTTTGGAAAAAAATTCGTTGCTGGTGACTGCATTTCGGAGAAGTTGAGTACATAACCCTTCTAACATGAGCGTAGGGCTGTCTACCCAACTTGTTTCCTTTGCACATTTGCAAGTGATTTTCTGTACAACTCTCTTCAACATTAAACAGTTGAAGAGAACATAATCACATAATCGAAGTGTTTCTTGAGTTTTCTCTTGAGTTGCGTAAGATGAGTGCCTACTCGTATATTTCAAATGCTGAGTCGATTTAAGCTGTCATTTTGTACTTAAATGAAAATCCTTATTGAAACTGATCTATGCTCATCAGCTCGCCTGGCCGTCTGCCTTTGGCAGCATTTTTCTCGAGAAACTACAGTCAGCAATGTATATGGAATGTCAGAACAGGTAATTTCTTAAATACAGGTAATTACGAGTGAGTACCTAACTCAAATTTTTCGTGAATTTCCCCTCCCTGTGCGCCCCTCGAAGCAAAAAGTGTCAAATTATGACCTGTTTAGAAAATTTCTCATCAAGATCTTTCATATGATACCCATATCGGCTACTTTTGAAGAAATTTATTTTTTCGGGGCCACTCCCCTATATGGGGAGACCCCCTTAAATACCTTATAATTTTTTTTTTGCTTTTGAAGAGAACACCACTTTGAACCTGCATACAAAATCTGATGTTTCTGGCTTTGGTAGTTTGCGAGAAAAAGTGCTGTGACACACAGACGGACAGACAGGACGCGATTTTAGTGAGGTTTTGTAACCCTAAAAAAACAAAAACAACACTAAATGTAGCAATAATCAGCTGAAATTCAAAACTAAGTAACGTAAAATACAAAAACAAAATAACCACGAATAATTTAGACATTGTATTGACTGGTAGATTCCTTATGACGTACTAAAGGACTACATTCAATTTGGCTCTGGAGTACGTCATAAGAAAGCTACCTGTAGAGACACGATGTACATTATTATACAAGTCGAGCCAAGTAGTAGCCGATGCGGACGACATCAATATTTTGTCACGGTCGTTTACAACTGACAAAGAAAGCTTCCTGAAGCTCGACAGCGAGGCGAAAGTAGTAGGGCTACAAATCAATGAGAATAAAACAAAACTCATGACGCATTCGAGGAAAAACACCTCAAATACCCAAAATAATTTTTTGTCACTAGATCGTGTTCGTTGTCATATATTGGGCAATAATAATCAGATTGAGTCAAACTGACATACGTTTGAAAGGTGACATTCCAGTGTATAATTTTTGTATGGTCAGTTTTGTATTTCGTCATTCGTATCAAAAGTTGTATCCATTTAAAAATGAGTGAAATTTCTGAAAAAAAATCGTTATATTTTACAATATCACTACGATCAAGGTGAGAATGCATCGCAGGCTCGTGAAAAAATTTGGGGCATCTACGGTAAAGATACTTTATCAAGAGCCACCGCCAAGAGATGGTTCGCTCGCTTTCATTCTGGAAATTTTGATGTCAAAGATGCACTCCACTCAGGTCGACCATTCACTGAAAAAGTCTATAAAATCTTACAAAAAATGAAGAAGACCGGCACGTAAACAGCCATGACATTGCTAAAGAACTGAAGATTCAGCACCAAACAGTTTGGAGCCATTTGCGTAAGGCTGGATACACAAAGAAGCTCGACGTTTGGGTGCCGCATGAATTAACAGAAAAAAAAAATTTGATCGACCGAGTTTCCATTTGCGAAATAATAATAAAATGCAACGAAATCGAGCCAATTTTGAAGCAAATCATTACGGGCGATGAAAAATGGGTAAGATACGAGAATGTCGTTCAGAAAAGATCATGGTGAAAAAAAGGTAAATCATCACAAATGACTTCAAAGCCAGGATTGACACCAAATAAGGTTATGCTATATGTATGGTGGGATTGGAAGGTTATTGTTTATCATGAGGTACTAGAACCTGGCCAAACACTCAATTTGGCTCTGTACTGTCAGCGATTCCAAAAAACCAGCCAGAATTGATCCATAGAAAGGGCGTGGTCTTTCATCATGATAATGCCGGACCACACACATCTTTGATGATCCGGCAAAAATTGACAGAGTTTTGGTGCATCCACTATATAGTCTAGGCCTCGCACCATCAGACTGTCATTTGTTTCCGTCTCTGCAAAATTATCTTAATGAAAAGAAATTCACTTCAAAAAGGGACTGTGAAAATCACGTGGCCAAGTTTTTTGCCGATAAACAACATAAGTTCTAAACAGATGGAATAATCACTCTACCCACAAAATAGCAAAAGGTCATAAATAATAATGGACGATATGTGGTTAAATAAAATAAATTTTAACATAAAAGAAATATTCAATCGAAAAATGAAAGAAAAGCTCGATACTTTTTATACTTACCAATATCACACTTGCTGAGTACAGTATCGAAAATGTGAGCAAATTTGCGTATTTAGGCGCCAACTGAACCGGTAATGAAAGGGACAAAATAAGCTGAAAAATACAGCTCGGTAATAATATATTTCATTCAGTTTTCACGATATTGAAGACCAGCTATATACACATGAAAACAAAGCTCAATGTATACAAATCTGTGTTGAGACCTATGTTAAGCTATGGGTGTGGAACACGGACCTTAACCGAAGTATCCGCAAATATATTGAATGCCTTTGAGCGAACGTACCTGCGGCAAAAAATTAGAGCGAAGCTAGATGGGGACCAATGGCAATTTCGATACAACCATGAGCTGTATTAAATTTTTGACGAGTCGGAAGTCCCACCGATTTTAAAACTGTGGAAGCTGCAATGGGCTGGACACAAGAATCATATGGACGAACAATGAATACCCAAGAAGGTATTCGTTGGGAGAACTGACGGCCGGAGGCCAGTTGGGAAGCTAAGGAAACTATGGTCTGACTCAGTCAACGATGAAAGTTCATTGGTGCTCGGATTTCAAAACTGGAGGACATGATCAACGGATGAAGACAGTTTCAAGCGCTATTTGCAGGAAGCAAAGGTCCAAGAAAAGCTGTAATGCTACGAAGAAGAAGATTTCAGACATTGTCATTCAGTCATCAATGCCTAGATTGCTCCATCCCAGCTTGACCAGCCTCAACAAATCTAGCAAGTTAGTATCCATATTAGAATAGTTGGTCTGGTGAATTCCAATTCGAAGGATATTTTATCTGCTTATTGATGACCTATCTATGTATGTGATATATAACTGAGGCATTGTCAGAATCAAAAACATATCGTTTCATGTCCACATACATGAATGCTTCTTGGGAAACAAAGCTAATAGTGAGATAAGTCTCCATATACTCATTTGAAGGGTAGAACCGCAGTGTAATCAAGAAGTTATCGCTCACAGTAAGAGATTTTCACATATCATGCCGAAGAAGTCTCAATATGAAGATATCGACTCTCGCCACTTTAGCAGTTTGATAAATTCTTCTACTCAACATACTTGTATAGTGCTTTCAATCCTCTCATGCTTTCTGTACAAACTAGTACAAGCACGAAGACATTTACCTACGAAAACTCTTCATCTTTCCATAGTGCTAGCACTCTAGATATACCAGATCTGACATCCATATGTCAAAATTGGTCTAATCAGGGATAACTTTGAGCGTTTGATAAATATGTCTGGAATGAAAGAGTCTTCGTACTTTTTCTGCCTTACTGAGCATGATTTTGACATGTTCAGTATAGTACAGATACTGATCGAGATGAACACCGAAGTACCGAACACAGGATTTATGTGGAACCCATTCTGAGCTATCCTCACCAGCCATGATGTGGAAATTCTTCCAATTACGTTTCAGACCTTAACTGGCCTCCTACTGCATTGTCCAAAATAAAATTGTTTTGCACTTCTGTGCATTGATCAACATTTTTTGAAGATTGCTTTGAACTATTTTAGGCTTTTGGTCTGTGGTATAAATGATCAGATTCTCAGCAAACACTACCAATGATCGCGTTGGCAGGACGTTAAAATCAAAGCCTTTCAAAAGCTAAGGAATAAATATTGAGAATAGTAAAGGCAAAGTAACTATGCCCTGCTGAAGACCATTCAAGACATTGAAGTCGCGCACTGTCGTCAGACTTCCATCAGTTACAACAAATTATTTCCCGTAAAAGATTTTCACATCGTGGTGACAAGGTGTCTAGGGGACCTGTCCTGAATGAGTTTGAAAATTAGTCCATCTAACCACACCGTATCAATGACTTTCTCCATATCAATGAAACGCGCTGTAACACATTCTCTATTACTTTCGTGATCGCATGTGTGGTCAAATGCCCGGCACGAGACCCCAAATGGCAATACGGCATCAACTCATATTTCTTAATGATGGCGTTTAATATTTTGCTTAGTATCGCTTCGATCACCTTGCCGATGTTAGGCAGCAAACTAATTTGGTGATAGCTTTTACGGCACGAAAATTGTTTTCCTTCCTTCAAGATCGGAAGCGCTTTACCCTTTCTCTACTAATTTGGGAAATATGTATTGCCCAACATGTTGTTGAACAATATGCAATAATTGCTTTCAGCAACCTCAGGCAAATCTGGAAAACTTTATTTTGAATAGATTTCTTGTTGTTGATCCTACCAAATATGAAACACAAATCCTCATAGCCAACAAAATAATCAGTAAGATTCAAGCTCAGTGTGCAGTTAGATGTCAATGCTTCATTGAAATGAAGAATTGATTCGCCGTTCAGGCTTAATTTCAACTCGAAAATTTTTGCTTCAACGACCTCTGAAAGTATTTGATTTTCCATTTCAATCCAGAGTCTTGCTATCAATTTCGATACCAGCCCTATCGAGAAAATTTATCTTAAAAACTAGCGATTTCAAGATTCGTGTTGTATACTATACATAAATAATACAGGGTGGGCCAGAAAGAATTGCGAATTTGAAAAAATCATTAAAAAAAACTGAGTACAATTCACATACAAATTTTTATTTCTATAAAAATTGACATCTGGGAAATTCCTTTCTTATGAATAACGTCATCCAGGTGTGCTGGTGCACCCGCTGCAAACATTCTTCGAATCTGACCCTCAAATTGGTAAAAACTCGCTGGCACATTGCACGGGAAATAGCTGCCATTTCTTCCCGGATATTGGTCTTCAACTGGTTAATCGTGGCTGGTGTAGACTCTACTTTTTAGGTAGGGGTTATTGGTTTAGACTCTACTTTTTAGGTATCCCCACAAAAAAAAGTCCGGTGGCGTCAGATCCGGACTTCTAGGAGGCCATGCAATGTCACCTCGGCGCGATATCAGTTTCCCAGCAAACATCTCGTTTACGACCGCCAAAGAGGCATTAGCTGTATGGCATGTCGCGCCATCTTGTTGAAACCATGTCACACGATTATAGGCTTCAAATTGTTGCAGTTGTGGAAAGAAAAAATCCCTTAAAATGGCTATGTATCGGTCAGAATTTACAGTGACAGATTGGCCTTGTTTTTCGAAGAAGTAGGGTCCGATAATTCCGTTCTTGTTGACCTAGGGCGTCCTGCAGGCTTCTGTTTGAGAGTCGAACCAGTCTCTTCGAACTTTCTGACCCACGATCGAATCACACTTTCTTTCAGACACTGATTTAGGTCATGTAATCCAAACTCACGCCGAAATAAACGCCGAACAATAGCGCACGAATTGTGATTTTTGTAATAATGTTTAACGCAGAATGCACGTTGCGCTCCGGTGAAGTGATCCATCGCGACTAAATTTCCGAGAACCGAGCTACTTAACCCCACCACCCGCGCAGTGCCCTCTCTAAAGCTTCAAACGCAAGAGTGTTTTTAAAATCGTACGCCTTTCTGGCCCACCTTGTATTAGTAAGTCAATCATTTTAATATCTCCATCCCATACATGAATGAGTGTAGTATTATCCCTACACAATTTTTACTATCAGCATGACAACATTTCTCGATTAAGTGCAATGTCCACATATGTGATGCAACCATTGATACTTGACACGAGTTGTTTGTCGACACGAGCCAAGAAGTGTTGAATGTCATATGCAGAAATACAAACATTACAATTGCATTGTTTTTTTTTTCTTCTAAATAAGTTAATCCAATTGAAATGAAGATATTTGAGTTTTTACGTTCGAAGTATTGTTTTGCTTTGCTTCCTTATTATGGGAAATGTTTCGATTACAAAGAGGCAATACAATTCACACTGAAATGTTTCTACATGTTATTTAGGGAATGGTGTCACACCTTAAGTGACATATCGATACGAATACTTTTTATAGAACATAGCAAAAAGGTCAACGTGTGGCTAGTTAAAATTAGTCTTAAAAATTCAGTTTAAATAGAAATGTAAGATTTTGTCAAGACATCAGTTGTAAATATACGTACGAGTGCACCCATATTTATAAAGCGCCATAAGTATCCCAACAGAGAAATTGTGTTTTACCTGTAGAAATAACGGCTCAGCTTTTATTAGTGGAGGGATCACTTATCAGTGTAGAAACGCTGTATTAGGTTGCCACTTGAATTTTTTCCTCTTCAATTTACACATTATACGATACCTTCACTCGATACCCCTTACAGTATAAGCTATTCACTTTCGTGAAAACGCCATCTGGGTCCTGTGGGCCCATCGATTGCTAACCTCACTCCTGATGGATGAACGGATTAAGTTTCGGGCATTCTTCAAGCTTAATTTCAGCAAAGCCAACAAGAGATAGTTCTGCTCGTAGTCGAAAAATCGCCTATATATATTGTTGACACGTGTGAAAAGAAGGCTTTTCAATCTTTTCAACCTTGCGACGGTTGGTATTTCATACCCTTCCATATTATTTCGATGTTTAATCTTGGGAACTACTTTCTCAATCATTTCCAACGTCAGCTTCTCTAACTTCGACATTGAGCAAGAGTTACCATCATCAGAACGAGGACATTGCTTCTGGTAGTTCTGATGAAACTTCTTTTGAAATTTTCCCCTAGAAGTTTCTTTGAATTCAACGTATGATTTCCATGCTGAAGTGGAATGAGGAAAACATCATCCCTCTGATGATTTATTTCTATTACGATTGCGTTATGGTCACTATCATAAGGAAGCATCTGCAGTTTCCGTTGAGGACTATGGAAGCGGACTATTAAAGCTAGATTCAAGTCTTTTGTTGGCAATGCAAAGGTCCAAATATGAATTTGTCCTAAGGCATGTTGGGAACTCTGACCCATATAGATTGCACCTGTTTTCAATCTGGTTTTCTGTTATCCACGGTCTCAGGAATACACCTTTTGAGTTATTGTTGACGTTCAGCCATTGTGCTTGCAGGGTATTTAGGTCACCAGCATGAAAATAATAATGATGCAGCCTGTTCAGTTCGGATATTTCAAACAAGAAATTGAGCTCCTGCTTGAACTTGAGAACGCTTCGACCAATCGCATAGGCAGAGATAACGAAGAGGTTATCCCCATCTGGCAGTGAAATTTTGATAACAGACACTTCTAGGAATGGAAAGTTTTCAAATTCGACTTTATCAATATTTTGGAACAATAAGGTCTTCTAACCAATATTCCGGCGCAACTTCCCCCATTGCCGTTTACCCCATTGTTTCTTACGAACTCGAAATCCTTGAACGTTGTGGAGTGCCGTAAATTGAGGTGAGATTCAGTGAGACGCATGATGTCAGGTTCTTTGAGGAACAAGATAAAACCGGAATGGACATCCATATGTCCACGTTGTTGCAACAACCCCTGCGACCGTCTGCCTAACAACGAGTCTTTTTGCACCTACTCCTGCGACTTTGATTCCAAAGCTAGTTAAGCGGAATCCAATGGGTTTTCATTAGAAAGTAAACAAACGTTTATGCAATCGAAAATATGCTTCTACTGCAAAAGACACCACAAAATGAGAAAATAGAATTGAATATGAAACAAGTTGGGTAGACAGACCTATGCTCATGTCAGAAGGGTTTTGTACGCAACTTACAAAATGCCGTAACCAGCAACGAATAAAATTAAGAAACACGTCATGTTCGAGGATCATACTATTATTAACTAAGTTGAAAGAATTTTTTAATTCTGAGGTATTTGTTAAAATTATTCCCATAAATATTTCGCTTGATAATTTTTTCAGATTTTTTTAGATCACGGGTGTCCATTCGCGAGGGAGAAAACACATTTTTCATGTATTTCCCCCCCCTCTCTGTGCCCCAACTGAAGCAAAAACTGTCAGTTTAAGAACTGTTTTGAAAAGCTCTCATAGAGAACTTTCATTTGATACTCATATCGGCTACCTTTCATGAAATTTTTTTCAGGGGCCACTCCTTTGTACTGTAAGCATCGATTCATGGCCTATTTTTTCAAACTCTAGAATGGCTACAAAGCCCTTTTGCTAGGAGCTCTCTCCTGCCTCTTCGACTTGTTTCAATTGTATGTAGTCATCTTTATGATATCTATCATTCCTGAAATTTTCATGCAAATCCTAGCAAAGCTGTAGTGTCTAAGTCCGTAAAAAGCGCATATGGCTCCATAGCCATATGTTTCCATAGTAATACAGGGCACATTGTTCCATAGTAATACGGGAAAATTCAAATCGCTATAACTTCGTTAAATACTATTCGATCTTTATGAAACTTTCAGAAAAGACCAATCTTATAAATAGTCATCTTTTTGCTAAATTTTATTGAATTTAAGGGTACCATTTAGATTTTATTCAAGAAAACATAAAATCGATAAATCATACTATTACTAACAAAGTTGAGTGAATTTCGACTTCTCATGTATTTGTTGTTGTTGTACTCATTAAGGCCTACATTCATGATTTTTTTTAGATTTTTCGGATGGAAGGTGTCCAATCGCGAGGGGGGGTACACGAAAAGTTCGTACATTTCCCCTTCCCCTGCCCCCCTCGGTACTCATAAGGCAATTTTAAGACCTGTTTTGAAAAGATCTCATTGGGACCTTTCCAACGACACCCCATTCGACTACCAATGGTGAAAATTTTTTTTTGAGGGGTCAACTCCCTATATGGGGAGACCCCCCTTAAACCCCTTTGAAAAATTTTTGCACCCTTGAACTTTCAAGAGGTCACCACTTCTGACCTTTCCACAAAGGTTCATGGCTGTAGCCTCTATAGTTTCGGAGAAAAAGTGCTGTGACATACAGACGGACGGACGGACGGACGGACGGACGGACAGACGGACACAGGTCGTGATTGCAATAGGGTTTTGTATTTTAGTACAAAACCCTAAAAAACGTAAGGCCACTTGGGGAAGAAAACACTTTATAACGATAACCCATCATTTTCCAGCAATAACGAACACTACACATTTTATTGAGTTCCTCGCTCTAAGTAACAATGTCACTGCTTAAAATGTTGATATTCATAAACCAGGTGTAATCTTACTTTCACTACAGTCAACGTGTTGGTTTGGGCTCACTCTCGAACTGAAACAAGTTGGGTTGACAGACTTACGCTCATGTCAGAAGGGTTTTGTACTCAACTTACAAAATGCAATCACCAGCAACGAATGAAATCAAGAAACATGTCAAAGAGATTTGCTTGTTTAAAATAAAAACCAATTTTTTTTCCATTTTCAACTAACAAAAATCACAAAAATCATGTAATCCCAAAAGCATTTATGATATCGCTCTTATCTGAAATTTTTAAGAAGATCAAATCAAAACTGTAATGTCTGGTTCGATGGAAAGTCCATAAAATACCAAAATAGTGTGTTGTTGTTGTTGTTGTTGTTGTAATATAATACGGACTTCATCAAACTTACAGAGTATTAGAACCTTGCGTAAGGCTAAATAATTATCGACTTTTGTTAGGTTTGAAGGCAACTTTACGATTCTATTGGAGGAAATGTGAAATTCAAAGATCATACTGTTAGCAACAAAGTTGAACGAATTTCTACTTCTGAGGCATTTGTTATTGTTGTACTCATAAATACCTCCCTTGATAATTTTTTTTTTCAGATTTTTCAGATCACAGGTGTCCAATCGCGAGGGGGGAAACACATTTTTCGTGTATTCCCCTCCCCCTGTGCCCCCACTGAAGCAAAAAGTGTCAATTTAAGAACTGTTTTGAAAAGCTCTCATAAAGACCTTTCATTTGACGTTCATATCGGCTACCTTTGACGAAATTTTTTTTAGGGGCCACTCACCTGTACTGAAATCATCGATTCATGGCCAATTTTTTTCAAACCCTAGAATGGTCACAAAGCCCTTCTGTTAGGAGCTCTCTCCTGCCTCCTCCACTTGTTTCACATATGAGTATTAATTGTAGGTACTCATCTTCAGTCACTCATTAAATTGAATCAAGCGTTATAAGCATGCACCTGAGACGTTGAAGTTGGGGAAGAATAACTAAAAATTATTCAATCTTCTCATTTAAAACAGCCGCCATTTCGTTTTAAAATTACTAATACCACAGACTGAACTAATTCTTAAAGATATTTATTATACCTTTCATTCCTTAAAATTTTTCCAACCCAAAACTTTCAAGAAGTCACCATTTCTGACCTTTCCACAAAGTCTCATGGCTATAGCTTCTATAGCTTCGGAGAAAAAGTGCTGTGACATACAGATGGACGGACGGACACAGGTCGTGATTGCATTTGTATTTTAGTTTAAAACCCTAAAAACGACTAAATATCGATCCGTATCTCATGCGCTTTTAAAATTTCGCTTCATGTTTGGTCATCAAATTGACAATTGGAAATTATTGGAAATGAAATGACAATCAGTCCCTGGAACGCGGTCATTTCCTATGAAATTCATATGCGCATAGCTTCTCCATTTGTTTCATTCCTCAAAGGTCAGGCTTTTGCATAACAAAGAATTCAAGGGGATAGTCACGTCGATGTAGAGTAACAATAGAGTTGATATTGATTGAGATGAGACAAAGTTGAAAAACAAAGTTAATTTTTGAATCTTATTTATGGATTCCCTCCGATAAAGAATTGAGCTGCTCGTAAATTTTAAGGAGCAGCCCGTTGTTGCTACTTACATTATTTGCAGCATTATCTACTGGTCCTCTAGCGCAAGTGCAAATGATACCCCGTCCTGGACGATGTTGATAGGTATTATACTGCGGTGTACGTGTGTTTGTTTTGGGATAAAGTTGACATTTGCATCTTGATATCGAGAGCATCCTCAATATGAGGCTGGATGACTAAATACACCGCAGTTAATGCAGTATAGTTTTGCTTTAAGCTCCGTCTCGTATATCAGTTAAATTCGATAGTAAAGTTTCGATCATATAGAACCATTGAGTAAAAGTTTACATAATCAGACATTAACATTGCTACAGGAAATCTTGATTAAAATTCATTTGAAACTTTTCCCAATCCGTTTTTAGGGTGTCCGTCTGTCCTTCCGTCCGTCCGTAAATTTTAAAACAAAAGAGTGGCTATTTAAATTTAAATTTTGAGTTATTTTTCTCCAACTTTAACGTTCAAGGCACATGCTTTTAACACTGGATTCAATTTAATGAATAACTTAAGATAAGTACCTACAATTAATACTCATAGGTGAAACAAGTCGAGGAGGCAGGAGAGAGCTCCTAATAGAAGGGCTTTGTACACATTCTAGGGTTCGAAAGCAATTTCCCGATGGCATGAATTGCTGATTTGAATTAGTCACCCAATACTTGTTTAAGAAATCGTTCAAATTCACCCAAAGAATACAGTTGCCCTCCCTGCTATAGAGCGCCGCGCTGTTTACCTGCGCCGAAACGAGGATGCTAGGGAGACAGTTGTCCGTGAGGAGTGACAGCGCTCGCTCAACGATTGGCAGCAGTCTTGGGTCAATCGCACGAAGGGGAGGTGGACTGCGCGTCTCATCCCGAATGTGAGACCGTGGCTAAATCGAAGGCATGGTGAGACTGACTTCTATCTGACCCAGCTTTTGAGCGGGCACGGGTGTTTTCAGTCTTACCTGCACAAGATCGGTAAGTTACGGTCTCCCGATTGTCAGTTTTGCTCAGGAGAGGAGGACAATGCCTGTCACACATTTTTTGCGTGTACCAAATGGGTCAGGCTGCGAAGGGAGCTCTACAGGGAGACGGGAGAGCTCATCCTGGATAAAATAGTTGCGGTGATGCTCGAATCGGTTGACAAATGGAACCAGGTGGCACATTATGCACGGGCAGTCCTAAAATATAAAAGAGACGCATAGCAGCCGGGGACGCTGGGGCTGGGGGATCGCTCTTCTGGCATTCCCTCTTCCTCTCTCCCCTCCCGCTAGGAAAGGGACTCCCCAGCTTGAAGGCGCCCCTTGGCGTAACAAAACGAGACCTGGCCCGAAGTAATGTGTCAAACGGTTCCAGGCTGTGTTCTCAGGTTGACAGAGGAGGTGTTTAGTGGGTATTTCAGTCGCGCATGGGAGTCCCACACTCTGTGCATAAATAGCATTCACCTCCCTACCACAAAAAAAAGGATACAGTTTCGTTCCATGTTACAAAATTTTTCTGAATGCTCGTCTCATTGAACATATTGAAGTAAACCACTTTTCCTTACATTTTCACGGAAATGCGAAGAAAATAAGAGAGGTTTGGTCGATTTGAAATATATATTAACTATCAAAATATGTGTTTTTGTTTTGGTAATTCCATACAAATCAAATGGCGATGACTAACTTGATTATGATTTAATTTCCATGCAATTTCGTAGGTATAGGGGTCTTTTTGGGAAAAATATAAAATTTACAAATCAAACTATTATTGACAGATTTTTGATTTCTGAGGTATATGTTGCTCTTGGACTCATATCGACCAACCTTCTAGAGTTTTTTTTCGGATTTTCAGCTCAAAGGTGTCCAATCGCCAGGGAAGGGGATACAAATATTGTTCGTACTTTTAACCCCCTGCACACCAAATGCAAAAAATTACTTATTTTCATATTTTGAAAGTGCTAAGACCTTTCATTTGGTACCCTACTCGAGTACATTTAATATAAAAATTGATATATTTTATCGCCCGTCGAAAGGCAAACCCATCGCCGATCCATAATGCAAAGTCACCCATTTACAGCAGCGCCCTCCGTCACCACGCAACCATTCGCGCCATAAAAACTACACCTCGATTCACATCCTCGAAGAAGCGACACGCATGACGTTTACTCGCCTACAACGCCGTCATACCCCAATCGATGAGCAACGCGCTCCTCAACCAAGCACCCGCGAAGCAAATTCCCAAGCCTTAGAGCACCCGCTGACGAGAAAGCCCATCACCCTTCAATAACGTAGTCACCCATCTATAGCAGTGCCCTTCGTCACCACGCAGCCACTCACATCATAAAAAAATCCAGCCCGCCTATCGTGACCAAATAAATCGCTCGAACCTAACGCCTTCAATAAGTCACACACTAAAGGATCTCAAGCCCTGCGAACAACCGCCCAGAGCGCCACCTAGCCCGCATCTACACTAATCTGATACACCTATCCACATACCCTAGACACACACCCTTGCCGCAGCCATCCATAACATCCAGACATTGTGTTTCTATACATAGTGGTGTCACGGTGCACGTCAATTGGCAGGATAGATGGCGCTAAGATGTTGATTTTGAGATTTCAATCGAAAGTTTTTCTAAGCCAATGTGTCTCGGATGAATGCACGTTGCTGAGACGTGCTTCGATACATTGTTGGCTATTAGACTATGATTTCGCTTGATAGAGATGCATTTTATCTTTGCTTATTGCAACGTTGGAAATGAAAAGCGAAAAGTAAGATGGTTAGGATGTTGTGATTTTATTCAAAGGGTAATATGTTAACATGAATGAATGTTGATCACTGTGTATCTATACACAGTGATGTTATATATTGCTTCTACTAAACGTATGTGAAGAAAATATGTTTTTTATGAAATTTGATGTACAGATTAGCCGTTAGTAGATACTAATTTTTTTAAAGAAAGCTCTTATATATCTTGTTTAAAGATGCAACTGATTTTTGGACTCTTGTAATAGTTTACGATTGTTGCTTTATTTATGTACCTTCTATTAAATTTCAACCATAACTTACAAGCGATTATATCTCAAATGGGTTGCAAGCATTGGATACTTAGTCAATTCTGAAAAACAAGCGCATAATTATTGAAGTATATTTCACTTTGCATTAGTTTTTTATATCCGAGTTATGGTGTTATGAGAAATTGTTCTTGTAATATCAATGACAGAAATGTAATATCAATGACTGAAAGTTTTGTAAATTTCATATGAATTAGTGAGAAAATTTTAATTTACATTGCTTAAGAGAAGGAAGTCCTGCCTCGAGATGGTTAGTGAATTTATCTTAATTGTATTTTTGTAGAATTTTTGGAGGAAAGGTACGGTAATTCCTAAAGGTAAATTATTTATAAGATCAAGATCCAATTGAAGTAAAATTGGTAACATGTTTTATTGCTTTTTGTCATGAAATTAACAACAAGAAGAAAATAATTGCGAGATTGAGTCAAGCATGGTTTTAAACATAGCTTGGTGTCTATCGGTTGTTTACAATTGAAGCAAATGACGAATGAATGCTTTATTTACCACATATCTAGATTCTTGAGCAACTTCTGAAATTCAAAGCATTCGGTATTAAGTCGATGAATCTCTGTGCGCATAATAACGAAGCATACGAAAAATCAAATTAATTTCAAATTATGCTTAAGAGCGAAATAATAAGTTAGAGCATTGGTATGAAAGGAGATAGTCAGAGTAACAAAATAATGTAAACGGTTTGAATGCAAATTGATTTGGCCAGATCCCGTTAAACTTTTGAAGGGTTTTCTTATTGTTTATAATTCTTTTCAAACTTTATTCACATTTGTACAATGATATGATGCGTTTTAGCAATTGGTGTCGATGAACAATGGTCAGTATTTAACGAAATTTTCGCAAAGGCAAGAACGCATAAATATGTCTGTAGTAAGTAATGCAATCTTATTCTAAATTCTAATTAAGACTTTAATTCTTCACTTTCACGCAATAGAATGCAAAATGATTTTCAACAAAAGCTACTTTATGCAATTATCAAACTCTAATAAATGGTTAGTAAATTGACGCTTCCAAAAAATGTTTACCCTTATCAGGTATTTTTATACATTTGATTGCATTAATTGTTTATTACATTTTATTATTTTGATGACCTTCGATTATGTTAATTACAAAAACATAAAAATGTAGGGTGAATAGATACAAAATCAATAAGTAACACGAAAAAAAAGAAAAAAAAATGCTTGTCAAGATCAGGGATCGAACTCAATCCTGCGCTTGTGAAGACTATGTACTCCCACGAAGCTACACGTTGTACGGAAATTCCAGAAATTTAAACAGATTTATCGTTTCTAAACATCTTCCATAATAATTACCATGAATATTTATTTATAGAAAATTTTAAACAACCCAAAATCAAAAAATTCTAGCGCCTGAACATTTTTCGCAAGCTTTTCGAAATCGTCAGCTAAATGAAAAGCATCGAGATTGAGGAAACTCATGGGGTTCAAGGTTTCACAGGTTCCGCCGTTAGAAACTTGCTAACGAAGGTGATATATTGCAACGGGCCATTAGTTCCTTGAATTTAGTGTGAAAGTGTTGTGCAGTGAAAATAAATTTCCGGGATTTAATTTGTTGGAAGAAATTAAGTATCTTTATTTTTTAATAATATTTTTATATTTATATGTACAATTATATTTTGAGTATGAACTGCTCGTATAAAAACTGCCTTCACGGCTATACATATGGTTCTTCCTTGAGTTATTTTCGAGTACCTCAGGACTATAGAACTAACGTCTGGTTGAAACATGCAGGCATTTCACGTCCAAACGTTCTGAAATTTCAATTCTTTTGTGAGGACCATTTTTACAGCTCCAGTATAAGAGAGTATGGCCATAGAAAGACCTTGAAGCAATACTCGTTGCCAAAGCCTGCCATTAGTAGGCAAGGGGCGAGTCAACAAAGTAGCATCAAGCTCTCTGCTTCTGATGTTGCGTGGCTTAAATAAAAACTGGAAGCAAGGAATTGGGTACATTGTAGGCTCCCCCGATGGTGATTTGCTGGTTTCCATAATAAAAACAGCCATAAATAAGGTTCTTAGTGTTGGCTTTGAGGTTTTAGGAACAGTTTGCGATCAGAGCGCAAACAATCGACGTTGCTTGAATTTACTTGGGGCCTCCACTAAAAATCCTTACTTTGAGGTAGAAGGTAAACGGATATACACGTTTTTTGACTCGCCTCATCTTTTCAAAAGTGTAAGAAATATCCTATTGAAAAATGATATCCGTTACGATAATAACATCGTGACATGGAGAGTTATAAAAAAAAGTGCGCGAATTTGATAAAAATGTTATCACCACGCTTCATAAACTCACGGACGTGCATATACACCCAAGTAGCTTTGACAAAATGTCAGTAAAACTTGCAACGGAAGTTCTCAGCAATTCCGTATCTGCAGCAATTTCAGTTGCCGTCGAATTAGGATGTTTTAAAGCTGATAAGGAAGAAGAGAAATCTGCATCCAGCACTGCCGAATTTTTATTGAGGGTAAATAAGCTTTTTGATAATTTAAACAGCGTGTCAAAATTTTCAAAAAATCCTAATAGATGTTCCATTTCTAAAGAGGCTCCACATGTGCTAGACAATTTGAAAGAAAGCAAGCATTGGATATCACAGTGGACTTCTTTGGGACGACTCAGCCGACCTTACTGCTTCGATGGGCTGATCCGTAATATCAACGCTATTGATATGCTGTGGAACGATTTAATGGGTAGTCAACAGTACTTGATCAGCTTTCTTAGCTAGAAAGCTACAAAAAAAAAATTAAAATGCGATACTTGTAGTACATTTATGATTGATAAAACGCCCCCCAATGACCCCAGGGATATGATCACAAAATTTAAGAAGTTTGCAATCAGCACTAATAGTTTGTTTGGAGGGTTGACTGTAGTTACTCCTTCCTTTGAAGTATTCCTTGACTCAGTACGTGAAGAATTTGAAAAGAAATTCAGCCAAATCATGTCCGAGTATAACGTCCTGGGCAAACTCTGCAGTGAAATTTCAACAATAGTCAATTGGCAGTGTGATCATAAATATATAGGGCAGCGTTTTATTTTATTACCATTCATCCGCCTGCATGTTCATCATGTAAATAAAATTCTGCATAAGGTTGATAAAAGCCATAGGGTAAAGTTTTTGAGAGGACTTGAATAGCTGTTTGGAAATAGTTTAATCTATTGACTGTCACGATATCCAAAATACCCATCTAAACTAAGTCTTCCCTATTGAATTCACATTCTGTATTAGGCCAGTTTTAATTTTAATATTACAGAGGGTGTATTTTTTCCTGCACGGAGTTATGACCGCCTTCATAAGTTTATGTGGTTTTGAAATCGAGTCATTATGTTTACAAGGTACTATGAAGTTGGTTTTCTCATATTTTTAGGAATGTTTTAATTAACTGTATTTTTCGTTCATAAGCTTTTCATAAGATTATTTACAGTTTTCTTCACGTGAAGCCTTTTTAGGGTTTTGTGCTTCTTACTAGATCCTATTGAAATCATGACCTTTCTGTTCGTCTGTTTGTCTGATTTTCAGTGGTAAATCATTACCAATACATTCAAGCGCTCACATATAATGGTTATTATTTTCTTATTCCACTAGGACCTTTGCAATTTTTTCAAATGTTCTGCTTGCTTTGGGGAGTTAGTTTCTCTACGTCTCTTTCTTTAGCTAAGTCTTTTGTGATTAATGTTGTTTGCTTTACAAGAATCTGCTCAATTCAAAACGTTTAATTGGATCAGCTCATCTGAGAAATTGCACGCATCGCAAACCTTAAATACCTGTTCTGTGAGGTGGATTAGGCCTACTAGGGAAACCACATAAAAAAAAACGCGCCTTGCACTTTACCTCTAGGTGGTGTGGAAAAAGTGCTGACATAAATCTTAGTATAAAGCCCTTCAATGGACGATGTATATGTATATATATATATATATATATATATATATATATATATATATATATATATATATATATATATATATATATATATATAAACTTATATGTATGCAAGAATATGTAAATAAAATATGATATATATATATATATATATATATATATATATATATATATATATATATATATATATATATATATACATGCATATATATGTGTATATATATATATATATATATATATATATATGTGTATGTATGTATATATATACACTACACGAAATAATGATAGGACCAAGACAAAAATCATAACTGTTTCAATGTAATATAAGAAAAAAAATTTTTTTTAAATAAATGTAGTTTATTACTACTATATAATTCACGTGGTATAAAGGAACATTGCTTCAATACTTAGTACTTCATTTAATGACTGTCAAAAAATTCTGCCAAGCGAAATAATTATAGGACCATTGTTACTGTTAACGACTTTTGGTATATAAAATTCGTCTTTGAGTAGTTTTAGTAGTTTGTACTAGCACCTCGGTTAATTATAACGTGTTGCGACGTGGCATGGAAGTTATAACTGTTTGGACAGTATCCTGACTAATTTTCTTCCATTCAGTGTTGACAGCTGCCCGTAGCTCTCGGACGGAGTCATATTGACGATCTTGGTGAAAAACCCGCTCGGATAGTATTGCCCAGATGTTTTCAATTGGGTTTAAATCCGGGCTACATGGTGGCCACTCCAGTAATGGAATTCCACGAGGTTTTAGAAAGTTCTTGGTATGTCGCGCGGTGTGCACCGCAGCATTATCTTGCTGAAATATCCATTCAGCTCCGTGTGTTTCCCCGAAATCAATTAGTACGTCATCAAGCAACTCCACATATTTTACAGCGTTCATTTTTGTGGAAATAAAAGATATAGGGGACTTGCCGTAATATCCAATAGCAGCCCACACCATTAAGGATCCTCCACCGAAATTTCTTGCCATCCTTTTTTGCTTTTTTGTACGTTTATCGTGCCAATATCTTTGTAGGCCGTCAGGTCCGTCAAGGTTGAATTTTTTTTCATCGCTGAAAAGTACTGTGGTCCATTCCTCTTCCCAAAATTGATACTTCTCAGCAAAATTAAATCTTAGCTGTTTGTGGCGTGCTGTCAATTTAGGTTTAGGATCCCGTTTGACATACTCTAACTTACTTTCTGCCTTCAAAATTTGTTGCACGCGTCTCATACCTACTTGAAGTCCTAAAGTGCGTTGAATTTCTGCTGGGCTGTTGCCCTTATTACAAGCCAGCCTTTTAATTTCTCTGGTTTCTCTGGCAGACACCACTGGCTTTCTTCCTGAACTCTTTTTTTTACCATCGTTGTCTTTTAGTTTCAGGAAATTTATAACCACAGTCTTACTTCTTTTCATTCGAGATGCTATTTCTCTGCTTGTTGCGCCACTATTCCGATAGGCGAGAATTTGTCCTTGTTCTATTTCCGTCAATTGCTTTCCTCGACCCATTTCAGTGTGATTCGCGCAGCTGTCGATATAAAAGATAGTTGTAACAGTAACCAAAAATACAATTCAATTTACTTAATTAAATGAAATTAAATATTATATGATTTGTTATTTCTTTGTAATTTCCTTCTTTTTACGTACACTTCTGGTCTTATCAATATTTCGCACTAGAATGTTTTTGAATTACGCCGCAAACGAACGTATTAGCAGAAAACAAACATCGAAAACCGGTTCTTGGGAAATACCGATCTGTATAATCCCATAGCGCACTGCACTAACGCAACTCTATTTCTATTTGTGTATTATTGCAGTTTTGTGTGTTGGTCTTATCATTATTTCGTGGGGTGTATATATATATATATATATATATATATATATATATATATATATATATATATATATGTTCATATGTTCTTCAGTGCAGTGTTGAAGTTTATTGAAATGACGGTTTTTTATCTTCGAAATACGTACATATGTAAAAAATAAATCAAATCAAATCAAACTAAGGAAGCTTGATTTTTACTTCAAAATTGAAACTAAAGAAGCATACTAAATTCGATTTTAATACTCTTTCAATATTATTGAAGCCAAATCTTACTTTTCATTATTCATACCAAAAATCATGCAAATTATGGATTTCATTTAAAAATTCAGGCTAGTAATTTTACGTAAAAATGAACGCAAAATAATGAATTGCTTCAATGAATGCTCCACAGTGAAATTTAGAATATACACTCCACAAACAATCTTTGTATTTGTTTTTATTCAAAAATCAATACAAATTACAAAGCCTTAATAACCCCAATCGTTCATTGCAATTACATTTAATATTTTTTACATGTTTATTATCTTTCAAACAGATCCAAATATTTCTTTAAATATGTCAAACACAAAAAATCCCAGCCAAGTATATGTTATTGTATATTTTTTCAATCCAACTCTATCCTCCAGAACTTCAGCGGCTGCGGCAACATTGAATTACAAAAAGCCCGCAAATTATTTTCTGCATTCTAAGTACTGGTTGGATTGAATCAATCTGAGTTGTTATATCTACTAATGTTTATACAGTAGAATAAATACTGAAAAAATATTTTTCCATTCCTTTTGTAAATTCATAATGATTTAATTTTTGGATTAAAAAACAATCTCCTTTTTGATCATAATTAATTGTCAGTACGTATGTATTTTGAAGGCAATGTTGAAGTACATACCTTCAGTACTGAATTTTAATAAATTGAAAACACCACATTTCAGTTAATTGAAGAGGCGGTATGTTACCATCGACACACGGACATACATACTGAAAATCAATTAATAAAAATTAAAACATGGAAGAATGATTTTTACGTCAGAAATAAATCAAAGAAGCTTATAATATTTACAATATTATCGAATTTAATTCTTTCTCATTATCTTTACAAAAACTTATGTGAATTAACAATTTAATTAAAAATCAACACTAGGGATACTACGAAAAAATGAACGAATAATTTCTCCATTTACAATTCCACGGTAATTGCTTCAATGAAATTTATAAACACTCGACAAACTATTTAAGTATTTATTGCTCTTAAAAAACTAATTACCTAATCGTTTTAGACAATTATATTTAAATACTGCTTATAGTCTTTCAAACAAATCAAAATAATCCTTTAAATATTTTACACAAGAAAATTATGTGCGACCAATTCATTTATTCATTAAACATGACCCACATAAATGAACGGGCACCCAAATCGAAAGCATTTCAATTTTTCTGCTACGCAATCGATAGGCAAATAAATATCCATTCATTTCCAATTGCAAAGAGTGAAACAATCTTCACACACTTCACATCGTGGCCGTGCCTCTAGCGCCAGCCACAAAGCGAACACACACCGTTCCATACATTATTCATTCGATCGCATTTATACAGAGATGTTGATCAATATATCCACCACACATCTCAATGTACATATTGTATACGTTCAGTTGCTTTTCTAATAGCTTGAAAAGTTTGTCGAGGATGAAATTTTCCTATCCAAGACACTAACCAGCGACAGCTGCGCCGCCAAAAGCATGGGTTCTCCCAATGTGGAGTTAATTTGGTGTGCACCGTGACACCACTATGTATAGAAACACAATGCATCCAGACCTATTCCGGACTCATACCTTCTTATCCCAGGCACCTACCTACTCCACCCTAATACACGGACCTACACACTCGAGACGCACACCCACATACCCAAGACACAAACCAATAGGTCCATTCCCGGCCGCTTCAAGCGCCATTAGTTCCAATTTCCGCCACTAGGTGGCGCGCAAAATCAATCTCAATTCGTATGGAAAGCCTAGAACTGGTATTCTACTATATATATATATATATATATATATATATATATATATATATATATATATATATATATATAAATATATATATATATATATGTTTATATATATATATATATATATATATATATATATATATATATATATACATACATATATATATATATATATATATATATATATATATATATATATATATATATATATATATATATATATTATTATTCATCAATATTTATTTTGTCGCCTTCAAAGTAACCGCCATCAGATGCAATACACTTACGCAAACGATTTCTCCAGTCTCGAAGCACTTTTCGTAAGCACTTTTTGGGATGGCCTTCAGCACCTTCAGCGAATTTTTGTTTTACATTGTGACAAAGAGTACCCGAAAATCGCAAATAGCACGCAAAATATTCCATTATTCATCAAACTCACATGAAGCCAAATCTGATGAATACGGTGATTGATCGATGGTATTTATTACGTTTTTGGCATTAAAATCGGTCACAATAAAAAAAATCGCAACGCACTACTGAGGTTTACCGACTTAAGCTGCTGCTGTAAACAAAATGGTTGACAAAACGCGCTCATATTTAGCAAGGAATTAAGGACAGTCCTACCAACTTAACAAAATAATTTTTTTTTTCAGTATCATTTACCCGGGGAATTTAAATTACAATTTCCGGGTACTCCACACACCAAATATCACTACCCAGTTTGTTGTTAATGACCACCCATCCCTTGCATACTAAATAGCCAGACAAGTAACATTCACATTAAAGAACAGCTTAGAAATAGCGAGCTCTACCACTTCCCAAACACTAACTGATTCTTGACGATTTTTATCACTAGACATCACAAACTTCTATGCGTCTATACCCGTTGATGAAACAATGAACATGTTATAAAAAAAATTTCATTCAATAACAGCCAAAAATTAGATAGAACTATTTTAGGGTCAATAAGGACCCATGGATTGCCAAGAATGGCTTGGGTATGGGACATTCAATGTCCTTAATGATGTCAAAAATATCTTACAGTCTTTGGAAGAAGTCTTTATACTCAATATCATAAAAAAATTCAATGTAATACTGTATGGACAATAGGTGGAACCAGGCGAACTACTTACCTAAATAAATGAAAAACACCCGTATATAAATTTCACTATACGAAAAGAACAAACAGATAACTCAACTATATGGTGCTAATGGTGACGCGTGAAAAATTCGATTAGAATACAAGATATACAGAAAACCAACCACAACTGATCATTCCATACACGTTACATCTTACCACTCCGTAAAACATAAACTAACAGCGTATAGACCAATGGTACAGAGTCTCCACTCCATCCCCATGACTCCTACTAACTACTCCAACAAACTAAACAACATTTCCAGAATAGCTAATAATAACGGATACAAACAAAGTGGCATTGACAAAGTTATTAAACAGTGCAAAAAACAGGAATGCTAACCGACTGAAACACATGACAACGACCAACAGTGGATTTCGTTAGCATATGAAGGCAAAGGTACAAGCAAATTGAACACTGCATTCAAAACTAACAACAACATTAGATACAAACAGAAATGAAAACTAAATGACACATCACGTAAGAGAACAGTGGCATATACAAACTGACATGCAAGGACTGTGGCATGGTATACATAGGAAGGACAACACAGAATCTAACAACAAGATCCAAGGAAAACGTACGATTTTTCTAAAAAAACAAGGCACATTCCAATTACGTGACACACCTCCAAAACCATTCTATGTTAAACTCTATGGCACTGCTACATAAACAAAGCATAGGACCGAAACTTGACATCCCAGAAAGGCTTGAGGTGTGCAATATAACCATAAAAAAAACTTTTAGAAAAAAAAGAAAACCGACTTCGGAATGCCCTAAAAAGGATGAAATAAATTTTATGGAAGCGGTGCCATATCATTTTTTCCCCCATTCTTTTGTGATGGTGCAGATGTTGGAAGTATTTATGTTGAAATGGGGAAATCGATTTGGCACCGCTTCCATAAATTTATTTCATCCTTTTTAGGGCATTCCGAAGTCGGTTTTCTTTTTTTTTCTAAAAGTTTATTATTTCACCCTTTTTAGTGGCAATTTTTTTTCATTTCAAACGATTCAAACAACAGTTTCTTGAATACATTGTATCATGTTCTCGTATGTTAAAATATAATTTTTATCTGCATCGCATAAACCACTACGGCTCAAATCTGCAGCGTTCATAGGAATCGAATTTAACTCTGGTACATTTAATCCATGATCTCGTCAACGTCTACCTTGATCCTAGATTTCATAATAATCCAATATGAATTGTAGCCTCGAGAAATTTTCGAATTTTCGAATTTTACATTCTGACCTGACCCTGAAGCCCTTTTCATCGTTCAACTTTCTTCGACCTTTGAGCAGCCGCCATTTCGTTTCAAATTGTTCGACTTTCGATTTTTTAATGTGAGCTTTATCACACAATTGAATAAATCGTTGCACTAGTTTGATACAAACTGGAGCTATACTTTGGCCAGAACAGAAATATTGTTGAAAATTTGGCGAAAATCGAAGCAAAGCTGCAACCCCCAGGCACAAAT
>OZ017738.1:318099864-318107364 GCA_963969285.1 Odontomyia ornata | reverse complement strand
TCACAAGTTACACCGTACCTACTAACCCAATTTAACACTAGCTGCGGCTATAGTAGTTGCTTCCTGGTTGGGAATGGGGTAGACCTCGGGCCACTTGCTGAAATAATCGGCCACAATCAGCGTATATCGATTTCCCCATTCGGATTCAGGAAAGGGTCCTACCCTCACGTTATAGGTATGGATTTGTCCTCTCAGTTGTCGCTTTGTACCTTTGACAACAGCCAAATGGTGCACCCACAGCACCAGTCCTCTATGTCTCCTCGAGCGTGGGGCCAGTAAAACCTTTCCCGCGATTTCGCTAAGGACTTGTTAACACCAAGGTGGCCTCCCGGGAATCCCTCATGCATTTCCCTAATCACATCGTGGATTCGGCTTTTGAGAAGTATAGTCTGCATCTTATAGAAGCTGTCATCCGCCGTTACCCATTTCCGCTTGAGTACGCCACCCTCCACCTGAAGGAAATTCCATTGTGCCCATGCATCCAAACGTCCTTCCAGTCAGGTCACCCAGTTGTTTCCTTCCGTACAAGCAATGGCCTGATGTCTTCGTCGGCTAACTGTGCGTTTCATATCTCTTCTATTGACCAACCTTCATCGACTTCGGCTGTTATCACTTGCAGATTAACGGTTGGCTCCTTTTTTCATCAATCCGTCGGCAGTGCTTGCAGTTATGTGGACATAGACGATGAGATAAGGCGTCAGCATTTCCATGAACTCTTCCCTGCAATCTTTCGATCCATCTCGCAACTTGTCCCTCGGGTTTTTGAAGCTAAACAGCCATCTCAGCGATGCATGGTCTGTTCGAAGAGCAAATTTCTGGCCATGTAAGTACTTGTCGAATTGCTTGGAGGCCTCTATTATAGCCATAGCTCCTTCCTGGCCACGCAGTAGTTCCTCTCACTTTTTGAAAGAACTCGACTGCAATATGAGAGGACTTTCTTCGCCATCGATCTGCTGGGAGAGTACAGCTCCAATCCCGCCTTTGCTCGCATCGCTGTCGACTACAAACATTTTTCCAGGTTTTGAATATACCAGCACGGGTGACTCGCATAGTTTCTCCTTCAAGCTCTCAAAGGCTGCCTGGCATTGTTCATTCCAGACATACGGACGATTTTTCTCAGTTAGCTGATGGAGACACTTAGCTTTTTTTGGAAAGTCTTTGACGAATCTTCGATAGTAGGTCGCTGGACGCAGAAAACTTCGTAGTTGGTGCTTGTTGTTTGGTGTTGGCCAGCTTTTCACGGCTTCAATTTTCTCAGGGTCTATTTTAACCCCTTCTGCTAACACAACGTGTCCCAGGTATTTTACTTCAGCTGCGAAAAGGGTACACTTGTCGGGACTAAGTTTCAAATTTGCCAGTCTCAATTGGGAGAAAACCTCTTGTGAGTTCTACACATGTTCTTCGAACGTTCTTCCGATAACAATGATGTCATCGAGGTACACCAAGCAGGTCTCCCAGGTTAGGCCTCGTAGCACGTATTCCAACAGGCATTCGAAGTGGCTGGAGCATTGCAAAGCCCAAATGGCATCAACACAAATCGGCACAATCCAGTCCCAACTGAACACGCGGTCTTCTCTCGGTCCTTCTTATCGATTTCTACCTGCCAGTAGCCACTCTTGAGGTCGAGTGTAGAAAACCATTTTGCGTCAGCTAAAGTGTCCATGATGTCGTCGATGGGTGGAAGTGGGTAACTATCTTTCTTAGTGACGTCATTAAGCTGCCTATGATTGACACAAAAACGAGTACCACTATCCTTTTTCTTCACTAGAACTACTGGCGTGGCCCATGGACTGATAGAAGGTTCGATAACACCTTATTTTTCTGTGTTCAAGACTAGTGCGCTCACTTCTCTTTGTTTGGCTATAGGTCCCAGTGTATCTATGACGTCAATTCAATATTGCAGACATGAGTTTCCAGGCTTTGTCTGTGTCTTGCCCCCTTTTCCAATGATGGTCGTGAGTGGCTTCCAAAGAGGTGATGGTGGAAATAAGCTGGCAGCTGCCAATGACTTCTCCCGCTTTGATGCTTGTGGTTGAGTCTACGGTGTTAAGGACTCTAACCGGCACGTATCCGTTCCTTATAGATCTTACTCGGCAATCAAATAACGCAATGCCGATATTTTCATTGGCTCTATCAGATAAGATCGGTGGTTTTCAGAATCACCCTCAAGCTTGGCCCATACAATGCTCTCGAAAGATTTCGGTACATCAGTGTCAGCACATACTATCTCATTCATCTTGGGAATTTGGACGCTTGGATCCTCCATCAGTACTTCGACATTCTGCCATTTCAATACCCGTTTGCCCAAATCCAACGTGACTCTATGCGCTCGCAGAAAATCCATTCCAAGAATGCAGTCATCCATAATGTTCGCGACCAGAAAATTATGTCGGAATGCAAGATCTCCCAACTGTATTTGGTGGTTGACCTCTCCATGGACAGGTGCAGTTTCTCCCGTAGCTGTCCGTAGTGAGAAAATCTTGCCCTTGTGAAGTAGTTGTTGCCTCACTAGGCCTGGTGAGATAATCGATCGGGTTGCACCAGTTTCAATTGTTATGGTGCAATGCTCTCCATCAACTTAATCCGGAAGGCATGAGTCTTCTTCTTCACGATGTAGTCTTGACACAGTGATGGTGGTGCTGGGGACGTCGATCCTCCTAGCCAACCTCTGCCCCACGAAGTTGGCCTCCTCAGTTTGAAAAGCTTCCATTCTGGGTTCCTGTCTCAAACTGGGTCTCCTCCACCCTGGACAATAGCTCGCCTTTTTTTGCTTCTTGCAACCTCTTTGCAGATGCCCAATCTCTCCGCAATTCCAGCATCTAGGCGCACCATTTACACCCGGGTCTCACTCAATTTCCCCGTGCTCACACCTGCACTCGTCTGCCACTACCTCGCGAACGTGAGTCATCATACGAGTCACATTTTTCACTGCCTCAAAGTCCAGACTATAAGCCAAAGCGTCATTAACCGTTTGCTTTTGAGCTAAATGAACAGCTTGTTGCAGTTCCTGGTCCTTCAATGCGCTGATGAGTGCTTCTGTTGCTGCATCATCTCGATGTTCTGGGTCGTAAGCTAGGTAAGCCAAAAGTGCCAGTCGTTCAATGTCTTGGGCTAGCTGCTGTAGGGTTTTGCCAGACTTCTGCATCCGATGCCGTAGCTGTGACCGATAGATCTGCTTCAGATGATCACCTCCATAACACATGTCGAGCGCATTCATTGTAGCAGCCGATTTAGAGTGCAACTCAACAGGAATAGTCTGCTGAAGCTTGGAAGCTGGGCCTCTTAGAGCAAGAATTAATGCAGTTGCTCGTTCCTACTCATTCCAGTGATTTATCCTGGCGGCGGCTTCAAACTGTGTTTTGTAAATACTCCAAACCGTTTGCCCGTCAAATATTAGTGCCTTCACATTTCTGGATGTGCTATGGGTTGCAGTTATAAGCGGGGCTGGTGAGTTGGTTACTACAGCCTTCGTTGCTACCAATTCCTTTTTAATTTTTTCCATCTCATGGTTCATTCTCTCTTCAGCCTGGCTGATATCATAGTTGATTCTCTCCTAAACCTGGCTGACCTTCTCTTCGACCTGGTAAACCTTTTTCTCGACTCATTTAATTTTTTTGTTCAGACTACCGAGCTCCGATTTTACTTCGGTTGACTGTTTTTGCACTTCCTTGATTTCGATCGCTTTTTGGATAAGCTTCGCGGATTGTTTACCTAGCTTCGCAAATAAACTG
Source organism: Odontomyia ornata (assembly GCA_963969285.1). Lineage (NCBI taxonomy): Eukaryota > Metazoa > Arthropoda > Insecta > Diptera > Stratiomyidae > Odontomyia > Odontomyia ornata. The sequence continues at coordinate 318,103,633 of OZ017738.1, read as the reverse complement.
GATGACTGTTCACTTGGCTTCGCAGTTAAACTGGATGACTGTTCATTTAGCTTCGCAGTTAAGCAGGAAGACTGTTGTCGCTGCTCTTGCTGCGTCAGCATCAACGTTTGCATAGCGCATTTTCTGGCTCCTTTGATTTTTGTGTTTCTGTCCCTCTCTTATGGTCCGACATGGTAAATTCATAAAATGTTAGCTTGGTGATATTTTTATTATTTCGGGCTTTTTTTCACCAGTTTCCCGTTACGTTTCACTATTGTGCATTTAAAAATAAGTGTTCTTAAAATTTTACTTTCAAAATTTTCATGTTCACTTCTTGACACCACTGTCGCGTGTTATGGTTCGCGGCCAATAATTTTAATTTTTCGGGAAAGTAAAGACGCACGGTCTTTTAAATTAAGTTAAAAGAGTTTATTTTCTAAGAATGCACAATTATTAATTAAACTGTTTTGCAAAAAAATTAATAAAAATATTTTTTCACTTATCTATAAATTTCTATTTCAACTGTCTATATTACGAAAGTCACTTCACTCACTTCACTATCAGTAAAAATTGCCTATACTTTGCGCTCCACTCTATCGCAGTTTTATTATCGCGGTTTTACTATTCTTCCCAATTTTAGTTCTAGTCAGTCAATCCATTTCTCGTCTATTGGCGGATGTTCTGGCGAGAACTACCTGGAATATTCGAGCAATTCTGAATTCACCGCAGTAACTCACTTTCAGATATTGATCGTGCTTGGTCGATTCTTGTGCTTTCAAGTACATTAATTTATTGATCATGATGTTATTAAAAGTTGCGACAAAATTGAGACAGCAGCTCGGAGAAATGTTTGGATATATTGTTACATGTACAAATAATTCTGCGAGCTATTGTCGCAATTGTTTTCACAACAATTATGAACATTAACAAAACGAATTTACTCGAAACCACGAGAACATACCAAGCATGAACAACATCTGAAAGTGAGTCACTGCTCCATTCATTCACTGCTGGAATGTTCCCGCTAATTCACCAATGTACGAGAACTGAGTTGAATGATTAGAGACCCTATATAAAGGCGAGCTGAATGAATGGGGGGATCATTCATTCGACCGCGATAAGAACTGCGATAGTGTGTGGGAAGCGATATTGTTCGAGTAATAGAAAAGTGATTTTCGTAATAGTGAAGTGACGCCTTATCTCGTCATCCATGTCCAGCTAACTGCAAGCATTGCCGGCGGATTGAAGAGAAGGAACCGCCAGTTGATCTACAAGTGATAACGGTCGAACTTGATGAAGGTTGTTCATTGGAGGTTATTCGAAATGCCCAGCTAGCCGATGAAGACATCGGACAATGCTCATATGGAAGGAGACAACTGGGCGACCTGAGTGGAAAGACGTTTCAATGCATGACGCAACCCTGAAAAGCTATTGGACACAATGGAACTCCCTTCAGGTGAAGGGTGGCGTACTTAAGCGGAAATTGGAAACGGCGGATGGCAGCTCCTATAAGATGCAAACTTTACTTCCCAAAAGCCGAATCCACGATGTGGTTAAGGAGATGCACGAAGGATCCTCAGGAGGCCACCTTGGTGTTAACAAGACCTTAGTGGAATTGCGGGAAAGGTTTTACTGGCTCCACGCTCGAGAAGACGTAGAGGACTGGTGCCGTGGGTGCACGATTTGCGCTTCTGTCAAAGGTCCAAGGCGACGACTGAAGGACAAATGCAAAACTATAACGTGGGCGTGCCATTTGAAAGGATTGCTGTTGACATCGCGGGACCCTTTCCTGAATCCGAGTGGGCAAATCGATACATGCTGGTTTTGGCCAATTATTTCAGCAAGTGGCCCGAGGTCTACTCCATTCCCAACCAGGAAGCAACTACTGTAGCCGAACAGCTAGTATTAAATTAGGTGAGTAGATACGGCGTACCTTGCGAACTTAATTCGGATCAAGGCCGAGACTTTGAGTCAGTTGTTCGTGAAATGTGCGAGCTGCTGGGAATACGGAAAAAGAGGGCCACACCACTGCATCCCCAATCCGATGGAATAGTCGAACGTTTCATCGGCACGCTCAATAAATATCTGGCCAAGATGGTTGACGAGAACCAAAGGGACTGGGACCGACTTATTCCACTATTTTTGATGGCATACAGAGCTGCCAAACATGCATCGACGGGTTCAACCCCAGCCAAAGTAATTTTTGGAAAGACTATTCGTCTGCTGGCTGATATAAAGTTCAGAGTACCGCCTGAGAAACCCTAAACGATCTCGGAGTACGCAAGTGAGCTAAGACAACGATTGAACCAGATACATCAGACAGTGCGAGACACCTCAAATCGGCTACTGACCGCATGAAGACCGGATATGATCTAAAGGCAAATACTACTGGCTTCCAGCAAGATGACTTGGTATGGCTGTATAACCCGCAACGGCGAGAGGGTAGGTCTCCAAAGTTGCAACATAATTGGGAGGGACCATATCGAGTTACAAAGCAAATCAACGACGTCGTATACCGCATACAGGAACACCGTAAGCTAAGAGCCAAAATGAAAACCGTGCACCTGGACCGTCTTGCCCCATATCACATCCAGGGAGAATTGACTACAACTGGCGACACATCTTTTCGGGGCGAAAAGAACTGAGGTGGGGGCAGTGTTACATGTACAAATAATTCTTCGAGCTACTGTCGCAATTGTTGTCACAACCATTAAGAACATCAGCAAAATGAATTTACTCGAAACCACGAGAACCCACCAAGCATGATCAACATCTGAGAGTGACGTCACTCCATTCATGATGCTGCTCGAATATATTAGGAACCTCTCGGCAGAACATTCGCCAATGTACGAGAGATGGGTTGAATGGCTAGAGACCCTATATAAAGGCGAGCTGAATGAATGGGAGGATCGTTCATTACAACCGCGATAATAAAAACTGCGATAGAATGGAGCGCGAGGTAAAGGCGATATTGATTGAGTGATTGTGAAGTAATTTTAGAAGACAATTGCAAGAGAAATTTATTGACAAGTGGAAGTTAGACTTTAATAGTGCATTTAATAATTGTCCATTCTTGTAAACAAACTCTTTTAAACTTAATTAAAAAAGACATTGTTTTTCACTTTTCCGGAACATTAAAATTATTGGCCGCGAACCATAACACGCGACAATATTTATAGATGCATGTATGCATATATATATATATATATATATATATATATATATATATATATATATATATATATATATATAACATATAGTTATGTATGTTTACATACATTTAATTATATATATATATATATATATATATATATATATATATATATATATATATATATATATATAGATATATATATATATATATATATATATATATATATATATATATATATATATATATATATATATATATATATATATATATATATATATATATATATATATATATATATATATATATATATATATATATATATATATATATATATATATATATAGGGTAATCCAACCAAAACGCACGATGTTAATTGTAAATAAAGCATTGAGTTTTCAGAGAATGATGTTAATATTTTTTAATTTTAATGGAAGGTCCTACGACAATATGTTAATGTGTAAAACAAACTATTGCCCAAACACTCGCCACGGCTACGGGGGCATACTTCTTATTAAAGTACACTTTTTCTCTCAAATATCCCTAGAGAAAGAAGTCCAATGGTGTCAAAACACATAATCGTGACGGCCAATTAACATCGCCATAACGTGAGATATGGCGGCCATTGAATTTCTCGCG
>OZ017738.1:318092364-318094864 GCA_963969285.1 Odontomyia ornata | reverse complement strand
CTTGTCGTGCCGGGGTCTCCAATGGTACATTTCCATGCAAGCAGATATTTTGATACTCACAATTGAGTCCACCGCGTCCCCAGCAGTAGGTCTTCTCCTTCACAATGGATCTTCCATGAGTCGTGTGTCTACCGCGGGCATGTCAGTAAACCTTCCAACGTCCATCTTCCCAGTAGTCCATCCGAAGGCTAGATCTGGGTATATGTACGCTAAGCGCACCGTCACTGATTTCAACCACTATATACTGGTGGTAGCTTACCAAGCACTCCTCTAATACCCACCAGTTACAAACTCCTGGCACCAGGGTCTCCCAACTGAACGTAACATCGGGTATGGCTCCCACACAACACCAGAAGTGGTAGTAGAGGAGTTACCAGTGCTTAGGACTACAAGTACTGATCTGGATGACATTTCTAGTACCTGCTTTCCCCTGAGGTCGGATAGAAGGACACCCCCATTTAATGGCTCTAGCACTGAAGTTGTCCCCCCCCCCCCCATGAGTACCTGGTCCACTGTCTTCAAGACAGTATCCTTCAAAGAAAGATTGCATTGTTTCGACGTTAGACGAGGAGGTTCCTCATCTATGGCCCTGCACCTGTTAGCAATTACAACAGAAATTATAAGGAGTCACATCCTTATATGAAATCGTTAGAAATTCTTTTCGACGATGAGACTTTTACTAACCAGAAACTTATAACTTGGTCACAAGATTTGATGACTGTGGCTTCTCTAGCTTCTGAAAAAAACTTGCGGTGACGCACTGATGGACAAACGGATGGACTGACGGACAGCTATCAGTTTTAAAAGGGGATTGTGAAAATGTTTTTGTCAAAACCCGAAAAAGGTTTACTTAGACACAATACCACACCGGACTAGTCTGTTGAAAGTGATTTGACTACCGGCTATGAGGAATGACTACCGACTATGAGGAATGAGTAAATCTGATTATAATGCACTTAGAATTGTTTGAAGAATTGAATTGAAGAAGAAGATGAAGCTTTATCAAGCTCTTAATATAGAGAATGAGCTTGGAAATGACAAAAAACCCACATTAAACAAAAGATTGGAAAAGGTCACCAAATCAGAAATATTCAAAGGTTCTGCAGCAGGATCATGATTATACCACTATAACTTTTCTTGGGGCTTGGCTTCAGGATAATGGTTAACCATAAGTTTCTGTTATTCAATTCTATTGAAAATCAATCATAATAAGGCCAGGTGAAATATAATTCCACCATCAGAAAAACTGAAAAAGTCTTCTCTGTTGGAATAAACGAAAAGTGAGCGGTAAAGTAATCAAAAATTACTTAGACTTTCCTAAATCTTTCTTAAAAAATGTACTGTTTTTTAAATTCAATTAAGTTTCTTAGCAATTCATGTTATTGTTTTATTTTCATTGATTTGTAGCCCTACTAGTTTTGCTCCGCTGTCGAGCTTCGGGAAGCGTTTTCTGGCGGTGTTTGATGTTGTACGCACAAAATATTGATGTCGCCCGCATAGGCTACTACATGGCTCGGCTTTTATAAGAAACTTTTTTCCAAAAGCCAAATTTAATAGCAAAGGGACCAGCCCATCTACCTTCTTTAGTTCAATATTTCTGTCGAAGGTATGAGTGAGTTCGTTATTGATGCGGAATCGGGAAGTCATCAAAGTCATTTTCATATGGCTAAGATGGACTAATTTTGCTCGGATACCAAAGCAAAACATTATTTGTTACAGTATGTTAAGATTAACACTGTCGTATGTTTGCTCAAAGTCAAGAAAAATCCGGTGGACGCCTATGTTGGACTCCCAGCATTTCTCAAATACCTGGTTTATAGTGGACAATTGGTCTTTTGTCGATCTACCTGCTCTAAAGCCTTTTTCATGCTCCTCAAGGATACTATTGGCATATGATACGATTTTATTTCTTTGAAAATATTTTGTATGCTGTGCAAAGCAGGGATATGCCTCTAAACAAAGCAGGGATATGCAATGAAAGAGACGAAATACGCCGAAGAATACAGCTCGCAAACAAAATATTCTATACAGTATTGACGATCTTGAAGACCAGCTGCATACGCAGGAGAACAAAGCTCCAAATATACAAATCTGTGATAACACCTGTGTTATGCTATGGGTGTGAAACATTGACCCGAACCCAAGCATCCGCAAATATACTCGTATTGAACGCCTTTGAGCAACGGGTCCTGAGGCGAATAATCGGAGCGAAGCTAGATGGGTACCAATGGCGAATTCGATGAGCTGTATGAAATTTTTGGCGAACCGGAGGTCTCAAGGATTGTAAGACTGCTGCAATGGCTGGACACATGAGCCGTATGGTCAAACAACGGATACCAAAGAAGGTATTCGTTGAGAGAACTGAAGGCCGGCGGGCAGTGGGGAAACTGAAGAAACGCTGGTCTGACTCGGTCGACAAAGACAGCTCATAGCTGCTCAGACTTCGGAATGGGAAGACGCGGTCAACGGACCGAGACAGTTGGAGGCGCTGTTTACTGGA